>OY294048.1:41205209-41537269 GCA_958510825.1 Brachypterus glaber | reverse complement strand
AACAAAATATGAAGCTGAAGTTTGCAACGTTTTTTTGCATCGAAAATATAAATAGTATATAAAAGCACTTATTCCATAACACGTTTTTAGCGCACTAGTACTTTAGAAAACTCGCCGCAGGCGGCTTGTTTTCTAAACTTGTACTCGTTTGCTAAAAACGTATGTTATGAAACTAGTACTTTAATATACTATTTGAATTTTCGTTACAAAAAAACGTTGCAAACTTCAGCTTCATAACAAAATACTTATGAAAAAGCATAACATATAATACTTCAAGAGCTACAAGTTTCCTCATAACCACTTTTATCCTAATTTGGCTGAAAAATCGAAAAAAACAATTTCACCCCCAACATGGCCATTTTTAAATATTTATAACTCGATTGTTATTAATATAATAAAAAAATTATCTAAACAAAAATTTTTGGAAATTTTCTCTATAACAAAATTAGTTATATGCATTTTTATCGTAAGATGCATATTTAGCGAGATAACCGCACTCAAAATTTAAGATAGCGGACATCCCTTACGCAAATCACCCGGTGAAAAACTAACAGGAGTGTTCTGCTACTATGCACTACTACCCATTAAAGTATCAGCCCATGTACATTTATTGCAATTTAACATAGGAATTTTTCGTTATTTGACTGGACTACTAGGTTTTCAAAATAACCGAGATCAAAGTTAAATAACAGTTTAAATAAAATAACTAAATAAGTTATTAATACGTTTTTGGACGTTAAATCAGCATCGGACTGGCGGCTGTAGGACATAACGAGTTCTCGGATGGGATTTTTTTTGATAAAAATCGGGCTTAATATTGGTCGCATAACAAAAATTCGTTTTTATTTTTTTAAGTACTTTTTCGAAAAAGAGTAGTATGAAACTAATCCGTATTTAATATAAGAGTTTAACAGCGGCCATATTTAAAAGTTCACAAAAAATGTATGAGGTGGACTCCGTGAGCTATAGAAATCTATTATTTGCCGCAATTATACATGAGACTGATAGAATTCTATAGTGCACGGATCCGCCAGTAGTGTCATCTCGTAAAAAAATTAATTTAAAAATAAACTTTTTAAATATAGCCGCCGTTAAAGGCTTAGTTTACACCATGGGTACTATATTTTAAGTCCAGGTACTTTTTATCTCCCTATCTCTGTTTACAAAATGCTATAAACAAAGATAGGTAGAACAAAAGTACCTGGACTTAAAATATAGAACCCATGCTGTAAACTAAGCCAAAGTGCACATAATAGTGCACTTTGGGAACGTTTAAGTATTACGTAACGCAAATTGTACCAAAATTCATACACTTCATACCCCGGTTCTCGCGTTATGTAAGGCAGTAGAGATTTCATATTTTGGCTACCCCCTAACACACCCCTATTTTGGGGGGAGGGGTAGCCAAAATATGAAATCTCTATAACGTATAATAACGCGAGAACCGGGGTATGAAGTGTATGAATTTTGTTACAATTTGCGTTACGTAATACTTGAACGTTCCTTTTATAATAAATACTATATTCGAAAATATTTCAAAAAGTAACTGTTTAATTTATTCACAAGTCCACAATTAAATCCCAAAAAAAAAATAAAATTTAATAATAATGAAAATTCTAATCCAAAATAACACAGCCACGCAAAAAAAAGGTCCGGATTTTTTTTTTTGAGACCATTTTATTCCTATGTATTTTGAGGCACCTCATCCAATTAGTTTTGGAGATAACCTCAAAAAACCTTATTTTCGAGTAAAACGAGCATAACGTTCAAGTATTACGTACGCTCCTAGGGGGGGGGGGTCATTTTGGAGTGTTACGCCCATGTTAATGGTATATGAAAATAGCGTTACAGGGGGCCCAGACAGCACAAAGATGACTTAAAGAGATCTTAAAGATGTCGTAGTTCGTCATTCAAGGCGTCTTAAGAACGTCGGTTTTCGCCGTATATGCATCTTAAAGACGTCTTAACGACGTCGTATGTTACAAAAGGTAACGTCTTTAAGACATATTTTTTAAGACGCCTTACTGACGCCCTGCACAGGCGACTTTACAACACAATAACCCCTCCCATTTACGTTGCTAGGTACGGTCGTATTGATATAAAAAGCGTAATAAGAATTAGAGTGAGGTAATTTGTTTCTGAAAAAAAGATCTTAAAAAATTTTTTTAAATTTTGTTTTTTGATTTTTTTTAAATTTTTTTTTTAAATTTTTCTTTTAATTTTTTAGTTTTTCGTTTGAAAGAAAATAAAAAAATGAATTTTTTTTTTAATTTTTTTGTTTTTCAAAAAAAGATTTTTAAAAAAATGGTATTTTTTTTTAATAGTTGATTGTGGTTAATTTATTTTTAGCGATGAGTATCGAAGTTGAGATACTTAAAATACATCTTATAGACATCATAATCAGATATCTTTTAAACATCCATAAAAATAAGTCCATAAGATATCCCTTTTATGTCTTTAGGCGTCCAGACATAATTAAGATCTAAAAAAGACGTCTTTAAGATATTATGTGCTGTCTGGGGTGGGTGTCCAAAATGATCAAAATTTGCGTTACGTAATACTTCAACGTTCCCTAACATTTTTTGAGTTTATATCCAAAACTAATCGGATGAGTTGCTATTTTGACCTCAAATTCGGGTTCAGCTCCATAAAATACACGGTGGTCTCCAAAAAAATACTTGACATTTTTTTTGTGTGGCTGTGTAATTAAAAATTGTTCAAAATCGTTTTAAAATTACTTACATTTACTCGCGGTTTAAAAATTATTCCTAAATACACTATAGTATTATAAAAAAAACACACAAAACATACACTAATACTGTTTAGAACAAAAAACAAACAAAAACGATCCACTTTATTCGGCAGACTGTAATGAAATGACTAAAATATTTAGTTGACAATGGCACTTGTTAAAAAATTACATAACATTATCATATGAGTCAGGAATATCGTTGCCGATTTTATTATAATAAACTTTAAAAAGTTTTGTGCAATGATACCGCTCAAAATGGGGGCCCACTTGGGCATGCTCAGCTGCAGCTTAATTTCGATATTTCAGCTGTCGTAAATTGCCCCTCCCCATTTAAAAATTTTCCGTTCCCGAAAGTTAATTGAAAATTCGGTTTCAGCACACAAAAATACTTAAGGCATGATAGGTTTAGTCCTTGGAGAAGATTTTTTTTGTAGACCAGTGTAATCAAAATTACTTACACTCGCGGTTGAAAAATTATTCCTAAGTATTCCGACAAGCCATATATAGTTAGTGTAAAAACACAAAACATACACTAATAACGTTCAGATCTAAACACACAAGAAAAAACACGGAACGACCCACTTCATTCGGCAGACTGTAATGAAATGAATAAGATTAAATTTAGAATGCCTTTTGTTAAAAAATTACATAACATTATCATGAGTCAGAAATATCTTTGTTGATTTTATTATAATAAATGTTAGGAAGTTTTGTGCAGTGTTATCGCTCAAAATGGGGGCTCACTTGGGCAGATTAATTTTGAGATTTCAGCTGTCGTAACCCCCCCTCCCCCATTTAAAAATTTCACGCGCCCCAAAGACTTGTACAGCACTTTTCCACTATAGCACCCAGCTAAATTTTCTATTTATTATAAAAATGAAATATAAATATCTTAATAATCAAAATTACTTACATATACTCGTGGTTGAAAAACAATTCATAATAATCCGATATAGTGTAAAAACACAAAACGTACACTAACACTGTTTAGAACTAAAAACACACAAAAAATCACGAGGGATCCACCTCAGTCGGCAGACTGTAATGAAGTGATTAAAAGATTTAATGTGAATGCCTTTTATTAAAAAATTACATAACATTATCATAAATTCAGAAATACGGTTGCCAAATCTATTTTTTTTTCGAGCGTTTCAAGTTCTTTATTGTTAGTGGCACCTCCTCAAAATGGCGACCCAACTTGGGCCGCCCGAGCATCTGGGGCCCACAAAGACTAAATTAAACTGAATTTAATTTAAAAGTAGTTCAAATTATCTATTTTTTTTTTATTTATAAGTCAATCCAATATAAGACAAAACAATTTTAAGTGTCCCACCTTTTTTCGAGAGAAGTGTATGATCAAGAAGAATATATACCTTATTTGTCAACAAGATTAGCTTCTAGAGGGGAACAAACAAACATACACGGAAACATTTAATAGTAGCCATCATCATTTTAGGGTGTTTTTTCTTTTGCTAGAGGCGCCAAATTTGAGGCTTGAAAGGCCGGCCCTGGGTATTACCCCCCCATAGAAGAAAAAGATTTACGCCCTTGCACAGCGCAAGCGCTAGAATAGTATTATACGGTAGTTAAGAATTTCCCAAAATCGCCAAAAAAACGTCCTAGACAAAAAACTCTTGGATACAAATGTATTTCATGAAAAAATAAGAAACTCAAAATGTCAGTCTGAATTTTGGCCCTAAACCTAATTGAAGGCACAACAGCGTATTAATCCTAGACATTATTTTTTAGATAATGTTACAATTGCCGATTTTCAACTAATTACTGCTACTATGTGCTTGGAGGCAATCAATTTCGATTTTTCAAAGTACACCCACATAACCCAATGGTATGCCACATACAAAAAAGAATACCCGGAGTTATGGGAAATAGTTGCAGGAGGAATGAAGGAGATAAGCGACTTTGAAAAAAATCCGCCGGATTTAAGCCATATGGATCATCCAATTCACCCAACAAAATAAACCATGGTTCACGTATGAATTTATATTACAAAAAATAAAAATAAACCATGAATTTATATTATAAAATAAATATGAATGGTAAAGGGGAAAAACTGGCTGTCAGTCAAATGCGAGTTTTGAGTTAATACGTCTCGTTTCATTGTGTGAGACAGAGGGAAAAAGCAGTCAAGTCTGCTGCAACAAACGACCAAAAATAACCTTTGCTAGTGAAAACGAGACTAAGTAAGTCTTTTTATCGTTTCTTGAAAAAATTATTGCGCGGGAAGTATTTCATTATGTTACAGATTAGAACACACACGCAAAACATTTAAAACTTAACTTCCAGTAATTCAATATAATATCACGTGTTTCCAGCGCCCCAATCATTCTCGAGTTGGGAAAATCCACTGTCCAGTTGGGAAAGTGAGTGGAAAATTTCGGAAATTTAGTGGTAAATTTCGGTATATTGTTGGAAAGTTGGGAAAATTGGAATTTGGTATTTTTTCAGATTTGTGAAAAGTTGTGAATTTTTGGGAGTGGAGTTGGGAAATCGGAGGATGCAGTTGAAAATTTTTTCAGGGTTAAGGACCTTTTTTTTAGTCATCAAAATTTTTTGAGGGTGAAAATCGCTTCGAAGCAACCCTGCTTTTTCCCCAAAAAAGTGAATATAACCTTAAAAATGCCTTCAGATCAAAAGTAACAATAAGTGACAGCCGGTTTTTCCCCTGTACCCTTCATATAATTTTTTTTAATACCATATTTGTATTATAATGAATAAATTTTATTCCTATTAAAATACTGATATTTATTTAAGGTCCTGAATCGTAAAAGTACTTTTGAATCATGTTTTTCCTTCAAAATTTATAGGGTTTACAGTCGAACGGACAGACAGACTTTTCATATTTTCTCCACGTTTCATGACATTCTAAATCCTAAAATAAAAAAAAAAAATACTATATTATGCAGTTAATATATATTAACTGCATAATATACTATTTTTTTATTACAGGTTAGTTTTAAGGCGTTAGTTAATAATTAAGGTTCAATTAATTTTTTGCGGGGGATTGGTTCTCTATTAATAGGGGTCTAAGCCAAAAAAAGCGGATTTCAAATATCTTTATTCGTTTGTTTTTTATAGGCCTCTAAATTCATTTATTTATTTTTAGATGTAGATTTATTGGAAAGTAGGAGAAAAATGTCAGATTTATGTTACCTTTTTAAAATATTTAATTGATTGCCCAGACTTACTAAGTCAAATACATGTAAATGTTCCGGCTAGGATCATGCGCAACTTTTCTCCGCTTTTTAAAATCCCATATCACCGTAAAAAATACGGTTGTAATTCTCCCATGGATAGAGTCATGACTTTAGCCAATAGATTGGATAATTGTGACTTTACTTCTTCCACTTTGAGATCGTTTAAAACCTCTTTAAAAAGCATTAACTTCATTAATGTTTAAATTTCTTATTACATAATGTTTAAATTTTTTAATTTTAGTATTGTATACTTTTTTGTTATTTAAAGTTTATTTGTTCTATTTTTTTTTTTGTTACAATTTTTTTTTTACATTATATTAGGTTTCTATTATCATGTTATCTTATGTGTAATTTTTGTAGTAGGGTTTTCCCGTTAATAAATAAATAAATAAAATTCAAAAAATTACATTTTTTCGTATTTTTTCGCTATATTATCATGAAATTTTTTGAGAAATACTGCACGGTGTTCTAGAAGAACTTTTAAATGACATGACAACATCCATTTTTTTTTCTTTTTGAAATTTGTTATATTAGCTCTAATTAAAAAAATAATACCAAAATTTTAAAAATCCTTAGAGCCGTTTTTGAAAAAAATGTGTTTTTTAGAAAATATCTCTGATATTTCAAGCTAATATACTCGGTTTGCCCTCGATATCTCGGATTTGGACCAAACTTCGCATAGTGGTGCCACTTAGGTACCTAAGCACTCCATCCAAAATTTTTTCAAAACGGTCCATCCCTTTACTATACTGGGTGTCCCACCAAGTTCTTGATATAGCTTATCTCAGTTATCTGAAAAGGTATTAAAATTTGCGAAAAATAGCATTAAATCAAAGCCAAAGAAGATTTTACTGAGTTATTCCAAACCGCCCCTTGCTTACACACTCCCTTGAAACTACCCCCAAGTTCTGTTTTTCAAATAGCACCCCCTAATTCTTATTAAAGACTATGAAAGTACACTTTATTCTGAATTCAACCATTTACTATAAGTGGTATCTTGGATTTTAAGGGGCTATAAAAAGTCCAGGAGTGGAGTGAAGAGAGTTATTGGAAGCCCCTAAAATAATAAAATACTATTTATAATAGATGGTTTAATTCAAAATGAAATGTAATTTTATATTCTTAGATAAAAATGGGGGTGGGTAGTGTTATTTGAAAATCAGAGGGTGGAGTGGTTACAAGGGA
This sequence comes from Brachypterus glaber, assembly GCA_958510825.1. Lineage (NCBI taxonomy): Eukaryota > Metazoa > Arthropoda > Insecta > Coleoptera > Kateretidae > Brachypterus > Brachypterus glaber. The sequence goes on along the minus strand of OY294048.1, from coordinate 41,530,117 downwards.
GTGAGTAATCAATTGGGGGGGGGGGGGGGTTGAATAAGTCAATAAAATCTACTTTGGTTCCCATTTAACGCTATTTTTTACAAAAAATTACATTTTCAAATAACGGAGATATAACTTGTCTAGAACCTGGTTGGTGGGACACCCGGTAACGTGAACGGATGGACCGTTTTGAAAAAAAATTAGATGGAGTCCTTAGGTACCATAGTGGTACCTCTATGCCAAGTTTGGTCAAAATCCGAGACATTGAGGACAAACCGAGCATGTTAGCGTGAAATATCAGAGATATTTTCTAAAAAACACATTTTTTTCAAAAACGGCTCTAACGATTTTTAAAATGTTGGTCTTATTTTTTTAATTAGAGCACATATGTGCTAACAAATTCCAAAAAGAAAAAAAAATGGAAGTTGTTCTTCTAGAACAGCGTGTCTGATTTGTATAGGCAACACTAACACACATGAGGTTTGTAAAAATAAAAAAAGTTTTAGATTGGGAGCGGAGATTTTACGGGGAATTATTCAAAGCAGACCAACTATTTTTGAATTATTTAATGTTTTAAAGCAAGGACAAAAAGTTTTTTTTTTATTTTTCGTTTTGTTTTTTTTTTTTCATAACAAATTTAATTTATTGTGTGGCTCTCCAAAAAATAAATAAAATAATTTTTTTTTCGATAACCCCCGGTAAAATCTCGGTAAAAATTAGAGTATATAAAATTTTTATCAATATATATGGAAAAAATGCGAAGAAACTAATTTTTTGAATTTAGAAGCCTATTAAAAACAAACAAAACAAAAAAACAAAAATACTTTTAATTCGCTTTTTTTATTAGAGCCCCATTAATAGAGAATCAATCCACGGCAAAAAAATAGACCTATTATTTTTTACTATAACTATTATTGCCTATAATAGGCAATGGAGAAAAACGGAAAATGGTTCCGAAATCAGCGCATAGAATATAGATGCAACTAAAACCTCCCCGGCAAATAAAAAAAATCTTTTTTTTTTCAGAGCAGTGTAAATATAATGTAATATGAAATGCTGCATTATGCATCAATTAAATTTTAAAATCCCACTTAAACTATAAAATATCAATAAAATTGACATTTTGGCATATTTAAAACTTGCATTTTTTTGTGGATTTAACTACACCCGTAATTTAGGAAAATAGTATGCAGCTCTTATTATAGTGGTCGTAGAAAAAAAGTCAAAATAGTAAAATTTGTTTTATTAACTCAAATAAGTTAGGTCACAAGTTTTCAAATAACGATAACAGATTTCTGTTATATACTACACATAAATCTTTTCGTGTATATACAATTTTTTCTCAATTTCTTGGCAGGGAATTTAAATTTAAATATACATACACTACAAAAAACATTGATAAAACTACATATATGTCAAATAACAATTGGCTTTTATAAACAGTTCAAAATTTTACTATATGTGTATAATATATTAATAAATTTGTTAAATAACACAAGTGCGTAGTATAGAAAACAAGGGCTCTGGAAATTTATATATCATATAATTTTAAGAAGACAATAAGGTGCAGGGCCTGTTTTAAGAAAATGTGCTAACAGTGCTAAGAACTAGATAACTCTAAAATGATTTAATATAAAAAAAACTTACTTGCAAACAATTAACAGATATAATAAGGTAGGTACCATAAAACTTTTACCTCAAGAAGTGATTTCAGACCAATTTTTATGAAGGTGTCATCTTTTTGTTTGTTTATTTACTAACAGAAACGCGATACAGCTTTGTGGTGTAAAATTTAGATGTCGCTAGTCGACTTTCAGGCTACCTAGTAGCGATGTTGCGTAGTTTCCACCTTATCATGAATTCAAATCATTATACTTAAATTATAAATGTAAAAAACTTTATTGTGTATACTATAATTATGTTTAATAATATAGTATATTTAAATCTAATTAAATTAAGCTACTAGTTCATATAAAACTCATACAGAACTAATGTTTCTTAAATTTTACAATAAAATATCCTAAGTATATGTTTCCAATCGGCAACACTGTACCCCTGTCAGTCATTTTACGACATTAGACTGTGAGTTTACACATTCTTTCTCTGTCTTTACGCGTACTAAGTGTAAACAATATTCACTCCCCACCAGCCCCTCACCGTAGTTGGTTCACGCTTCAAATAAAGCATACGGTAGATTTCATCATGTTCCTTCTTGAGGTAAAAGTTCTTTGGTAGGTACTTTTATTTCAAATTTGAATTGATTATCTTTATTTATTAAAAAGTTATGGCAAATAAACTTTGACAGAAAGTAACAGATAAAGATAATCAATTCAAATTTGGAATTAGAGTATCTACTTTATTATAAGTAATATCTGTTAGCAAAAACACCCTCTTTTATATTATATCCTTTACAAATTATGTAGTTTTTGGCAATTGTACCACATTTCCTTAAAAAATGTCCTAAATAAGGTGAAGTTCCCTGTTACAATAAAATTATGTCTATAAGCTTATGTAGTTATCAGGTTAGGCTTCATTGTTTCTATACTGCTGACCCTTTTTGTCAATTGTAAATAAAGAAAGTGAGCAATAAAAATCAATTGAAGGCTAGTCGGATATACATTGGGCATGTGTTTTGGAAAATATAATTTAAAAATTGTAATTCTCTACATGACGCTTTAATTAATTATTAATTTAATTACTTAAGTAATATTAACAATTGTTAACATAAACCCATAGCCTTAGACAATTGTAAACAAGTAAAAACTTGAAAAAACTTTCGGCGAACAATACTTATTTAATTTATTTATATATTTTTTCATGTTTTTGTTAAAATTTAGTTTTATATACACATAGTTGCCCAGAAAAATTTAGATGAACAAAATTGACGAAAGAAACGAACGATGGATCCTTGTAGCGGTCGGTCTGGACTTTACTGAACCACTCACAGTGAAATCTCAAAGGTTCATATTTGGAAGATAAAATAGTATAAAAATCAATATTTAATTGTGGAGGATCATCGATTAGTTTAAATCTGATTCATCCTGAAAAAATTCTAAGCCATCTACTCGATATAAACCTTTGAAATTTTACTGCGAGTGGTTCTATAATGTCCAGACCATCCACTACAAGGATCCATCGTCCGTTTCTTTCTTCAATTATATTCATCTGAATTTTCCTGGGGAACTATTTGTATATAATTTGTAAATGTCTAAAGCGTCATCGAGTAGAGTAACAAACACAAATATTTTCAAAGTTTAGTAAAAAAACATTGAAACATACGCTATTCGCTTTTCACAATTTTATAATTTCACTTTTTATAATTCCGCACCTTTATAACATTTCACATTTAAATATTTGATCGCATATCAATAAGTGTACATTTTGCAAAACAATTTACAATATTTCAAGAACGCTTTGACATGGACACGTTGAAAATCAACCACCAAGCGTTCTTGAAATACATAGTCTAAACCTGTTTTGCAAGCGACCTGCGATTTTGAAAATTAAGAAAGCGAATACAAATTATCATAAGAGCATCATAAATTTTCATTATTTGAAAATTGAAAAAATCAGTATATAATTTTTCCGAAAACAGAAAATACACAATTTATGTGGGCAACTCTATTCTAGACATCCTTTAAAATAAAATATGAATTATATTCACATCTACAAGCTCATGACTTAGTACACAAAAAACGTAAATAGTAGTTGAACCAACAATACTGTTAATTTTATCATAGGATATTATCAGGGGTAATATCATAAGTGATACTAGGTTAGGTATCGGTGGTTTTTTACATAAATTTTACGAACATTAATCCCAATGACGAAAATGCAACGACTGCTTTAGCAGGAGTTGCATTTTTCAAAAATTGGGATTAATATGAGTAAAATTTGAAAAAAAGCACCGGTACCTAACCTAGTATCACGAATTGATATTTAGGAAGAGAATATAATTTATATTTAATACACATACCTCCTAATTATAACGTATTAATCCAATAATAAATTATATTTTATAAATTAAAAAGTAAACAATAAGCACGATTTTAGATTAGAGAAAAGAGGGGTAAAAAAAACATCGTAGGGGTAAGGTATTTTTACTTATCAGTACAACATACTACATATATATAAATTGTATTCTCAATTAAACAATATCATATCTAATAATGCAATACAGACATGACAAAACTATGAAATTTTGTCGATAGATGTCACAGTACACGCCAATCTTGAATAGAAATTAGGTTTAAGAGACTTGCCAATGTAAACCAAGAGTTAATCCTGTTAGTAGGATGTATCCACATTATAAAACAATCAACAGTAAAATCCGAGGTGCTCGGTTCCTGAATATAATGGACTTTATTCCTCAAAAATTACCATAGTCGACTTAATAGTTCTTTACTTTATACTCTAGCTTATTCTATATAAATTTTAATCACAGAATTTAAATTTATTCACAGAAATGATCTATTAATTTCCATTTCGGAAAAAAGTATCACTGAGACTTTTTTAAATTTATTTTCTCAAAAAATTACCGACAAATTATTTCTCAAACTTATTATTATTGAATTAATGATCTGACACATTATGACAGAAATATTTAATACACTGCACTACATTTTTTTCAGAAAATAAGCTACTAAATACCTCTAGAACTATTTTTTCTGAACTGAGAATTGATAGACTATTTTTGTGAATGGATTTTAAATCTCTGACCAAAATTCATATAGGAGAATCTAAAACACTATAAAAAAGTCTTATTAAGTCCACTATGGTCATTTCTGAGGAATAAAGTCCATTATCTTCCGAACCCGAGCACACCATATTTTACTGTTGATGTTTTTTTAATGTGTAGAACTCCTACTAACAGGATTAACTCTTGGTTTACGTTGGCAAGTCACCTAAACTTCATGTCTATTCAAGGTCAGCGTGACTAATTTTGGCAATATAAATCAAAATTTTATTTACTGTTAAACATAGCAGAGTAACAGTATGGTGGGTTCAAGCATACATTTTTGTGTATAGTTGGATTACCAAACACTAATTATATTAATAACTTTTTATCCTAATGGTGGATTCATGTATATTTTAAAACCAAGTTCAAAATGAACTCTGTGTAAGCTGCAGATAGGAGGCACTGCACAACAATAAACAATAGGTTACACCAAAAAAATTAAAAAAATAAATAAATCGAAAATATGTTTTATATAAATAAAATTGGTATGCATTTATTAAAATATCAAAGTCCAAAAGGTCACTTTATAAAATTCAATAATTACTACATTTCGCAAGCCTGGTTTTAAGTGCACAAGGGTACACTGAACCAGCCAGACGACATGATTCGCACGCTATTTTATCTACGACCAAAACCAAAACATTTTAAATCGAATTTGTCAATTTGAAATTTTTTATTCAATTAACATCATTTGTGTAAAATTAGCTTTTACTCCATCACATAACCACACTAATCTTGAATACAAATTAAGTTTTAGTTCTTGCAAACGCAAACCAAGAGGAGGTCAACACATTATTAAACCATTAACAGTAGAATCCCAGGTGCTCGGTTTCGGAAGATAATGGACTTTTTTTATGTGAACGAATTTAAAATCTCTGACCAAACTTTATATAGAATATTCTAAAGCAGTATAAAATAAAGAACTATTAAGTCGATTGTGGTAATTTCTGATGAAAAAAGTCCATTATGTTTCGAAACCGAGCACCACAAACCTAACTGTCAATGACTTTATAATGTGTAGACTTCCTACTAACAGAACTAACTGTTGGTTTGCGTTGGAAAGTCAGTAAAACTTAATTTGTATGTAAGATTAGCGTGTAACATCTCCAAGGAACCACGGCAACAATGTGTGATGTGTAATAATTGACTTAAGTGGTCGTAGATAAATATATCCAGTTTTTTTCTTAGCTAAAAAATATGAAAAATTATATTGACAAAAAATTTCACACCTAAAACAGGAAGAAGTTTGTTTTAAAAAGCAACATTGCGTAAAAAAATCTAGAATCAATTCAGTAATATTTTGGTTTTTAAGCTCTTAAAGTGCATATTTTTAAGTAAAAAATATTTATTTATACCCAGCTAAAAATTTTAAATTAAATTCATAAACAGGAATTTTAAATTTTTAATTTTAAATAAGAAAAAAATTAAATAAACTGATCGAAAAAAGTTAAGGATATTGTTAAGAATGAGGGAAAAAATGTCTATATTCTCTAAGCATTTCTAAAAAACAAATAAATTTAATCGATTCAAAAATATTTATATTCTGGATCTAACAATATGTTTTCCCTAATGCAACAAAAGAGAAATTATTTTTGAAAACTGAAAATTAATTAATAGCGAGTAATTCTACCTCTGTTAACTATAAGCGCTTCAACTCGCCGAGGCATACTTAAAATTAAGCGATTTAACTGATCTTGGTCCAAAACATCTCATAAATCCGGAAGAACTTGCTAGTTTCCTTACGCCATGAAAATGTGGTTGACAATCAATTACTGCTCTACCAAGCATGTCCCAGATATGTTCAATACAGTTAAACAAGATAATGAAACTGCGGCGGGACTTTTTTTTGTTTTTGCGATTATTTTTTCTCAGAGAAACCAAAATATCCTTAACTTTTTTTGATCAGTTTATACTGTATATTTTTTTCAGTTACAGTAGGACTGAGTGATAATAGTAAATTATCCGTTATACATAAATAATAAAGCATTTTCAAACGAACTTTTTTAAATAAATTAAAAAATACATTAAAAATTAGATAAAATAAATAAAATAAAATCTATCATTATGATAAAATTTTTAGGAATATACCAATTATTTTATTAAGAAAATAATTTAATTCGTTTTAGCATAATTTCATTATAAACCTATATATTTAAAAATTAGTTTTTAGACCTACTTTACGGCTCTTACAGACTTTATAACAAACAAACAATTGTTTAATTTTATAGGAAGCGGCAAACTAAACTTAGATGCTTCCATACACCCACAGAACTGAAAACAACAAACTTTTATAACATAAAAATCTTTACGATATAAAAACAATATTTTTTTACAAGAAAAAGCCACTCTTGTTTCTAAAAATTACTTGATCGTTTCCAGACTTTTCATACGCGTTGTATAACTGTTCAGAAATAATATATTAAAAACACCTTTTCGATCTAAAACGTTTTAATTTTTCGGCGACCTTTAATAAACAATTATTAGTGTTTATATAGATAATAAATCATTGAATATTTTCAGTGCAGTCGAGTACGTGTAGGTAACGTCCACACCGGGGGGGCTAAAGGTCACAGTTTCTCCTTCACTGGGACCCATATGTTTGGTCCAGATTGTTCGGTGATAACTTCTTTGATCTGATCGTAAATATCTTCCGGAGTATCACCTTGAACAACAGCTAAAACAAAAACAAAAATATAAATTAATTGAAAAATTTGGTAAATTTTTAAAAAATGTAGAAAAATATACGAACTACTGTTCCTTATAATAATTTTTCTACTCCATATATTATATGGAAAAGATTTGATTTTCTTAGTGGTCCTTCTATCAAAATTTTTGGGTCTACATCTAGACCAACATTTAAGCTGGAATTTACACCTAGAAGAGTTAATTAAAAAATTAAACTCTGTCCAATACTCTTTGCGAGTTCTTAAACCATATGTTAACTTTGAAACTATAAAAACAGTTTACTTTTCAAATTTTCAGTCTAGTTTAAAATATGGCATTGTTTTTTGGGGTCAGAGTACGAACGTAGATGACGTATTTAAGGTTCAAAAGCGGACACTTCGCACAATTTTAAATTTAGGTTACAATGGATCTTGTCGAGGTTATTTTAGAGGTAATGGATTACTGACATTGACTGGTTTGTATATCTATGAGCTTCTGATGTTTTCCTTTAAGAATAGGCATTTATTTCAACATCTAAGGCCCTCTAGCAGTAGAAACCTTAATTTTAATATACCACGACATAGGTTGGCACAATTTGAAAAAGGTTGTCTATTCTCCTGTGTATCTGTGTTTAATAAACTACCAGACAATATAAAGTCAATTTTAAATTTAAGAGCCTTTAAAAGGCAGATTTTAGATATTTTAATTAATATAGAGCCATATTCAATGGCAGAATATTTAAATTATATTATCACAAACTAATGTGTATTCTTTTTATTCTTTTTATTTTGACTAGTTTCGTTTTCATGTTGGTTGTACTATATTTATTGTATGATTGATATAATCTATGAAATAAAGATATTTATTATTATTATTATTATTATTATTATTATTATTATCTATATGTGGCTCTGAAGAGTGCTAAAAAGCACCAAAAAACCTAGCAATTAAAAAAAACAAAGAGTTTTATGACTAAAATGAAGTTTGAACTAGTCAGTATGGCGACAGTTTGGCATCAAAATTAAATTATAAAAAAATATCAAAGTAGGGTACCAAATAATGTATTAAAACGGTAAGTTTGATAAAGAAGCTAAAAAAAATAAAAACAAAAATTCAATATATTGTCTAAATTGAATTTAATTGGGTTTGTTGCCTGAAGGCAACAAGGGGCCATAGAGGCCATAATGTAATTATTTTTATCAATATACATATAATGTAATTATTTACCTGTAAAATATTCTCCAAATTCTTGTTCCATTTTTAAAGCTCTTTCATAAGTTTTCTTTGCCTGTTCTTCCGTCATTCTTTTGTTCATTTCCCTAAAAATAATAGTAAATTAAGTCAAATAGAATAATCTAAAACAGGGAAGTAATTAAATTTTATTATATTAAATACGTATTTATCTTATATAGCTGATGTACAGAACACAAATAAAACAAATTAGAGCCGGTCCAGTAAATATTTATTGCTACAAATGCCTTGTGGGCGTGGCTAAATCTTTTGTGAAATATGATTGGATTTTTGGCTGCGAGTCCACGTGGACTATATAAAAATATACATTAGTCTAAATGAGTCTAAAATTATGCAACATCCCGAATGGACGAACAGTTTGGACTTAAATATTAATAGATATTGGATAATATTAGTTTATAATACAAGAGCGATTACGGATTATGTCACTCAAGCTCGGAGATCACTCTCCGTAATCGCCCTAAAAACAGTTTTCATCCGTGTATCATAAACTATTTTTTATTCAACTGTAATATTAAAAAACAAATTTGTATTTTTGACAGCCAAATTAAAATTCATCAGTTTCAATATCAACCAACCAATCATCGTCGACAATTTTACTTTTCGTAATAGTGCAGAAAGTAGTCTTTATTAAACAAGAAGTGGCACTTTTATCGAATAAAAAAATAGGTGTACTTACATAATAGATTCTACTGATTTTGGTTTAATAAATATAGCAATAGGGAACAGCTGAGCAACTTGCAGGCGTTTTATTGCATTTCCACTGACATCTAGTATGCAATGTTTACCCTTATCAGCCACTTCTCTAACTGAAGCCACTGAGGTTCCATACAAATTGTCATTGTATTGACCTGCCTCAATAAATAAGTGATTCTGGATATCTTTCTCCATTTGTTCTCGGGAAGGAACGAAATGGTAATCCCTAGCGTCAACCTCATACTCCCGTTTCGGTCTAGTAGTATCTAAAAAATAAATTGAATGTATTATTACTAAATTAAGAATTTTCGTTTAATTATTTTTGGCATATCGGATAATTTCAGAAACATTGTAGTATAAATAATTGCAAAAGCAAGTTTGAACACTTAAAAGTGACATATTACCCCAGAGAGGGATCTATAAGTCATGCGATGAGCTAATTTTTAGCAAAAAGCCTAATTTTAGGTATTTTATTAAAAAAAAATCGGTTATGTTCCTTGAAAACTGGATATATAGTCGTCCTCACCACCCTCTGGATCAGCGCACTATGTTGCCAACGGGAAAAACAGTGTCCATAAACAAATTAAATTAATAAATAAGGGTCAAAAACAATTTAAATTTATATAGCATGTATGTCTTTAAAAATATATTTATTAATATATACCAAAAAATATTTTTTACTTAAAATTATAGCGATAAATTTGAGGCTATACTATTACGTTCAATAATTAAATATTGAATATTTAATATTAAATATTGAAAAAAAGAGTTTTAGAAAAGTGAATTTTTAGAACTGTCCTCGGAACTGTCAAATTTAATATTTTGTATAAAAAATAAATTAGACGTTGTTACGTAGGGTGATTTTTTTAACAGTGAACCAGTCCTACAAACTGAACCTTTTAAACTCCAAGGCGAGGTAGAAGGGATTCAAAATTTTCATATGACAAGTGGGGTCGTCCATACGTCACGCCTTTAGGGGGAGGGGGTCAGGCATTTGTGACGAAGTGTGACAATTTTTAAAAATAGTTCAATTTATCTATTCATATTTTGGCGGTCGGAATTTTTTCATGGTTTTACCATAAGATAGCAGCACTGACAAATTGTGAATTCGCATTCTTTTTACAATGAAGCTCTATGAAGGTTATGGTAAAGTGCATCCCGAGAATTCATACCAAACTGTGCAAACTGAAGTTAATAAAATATCCAAACCTCAAAAAAAGGAATATTAGTTTTCGTAACGAGTAAGCGACTTTAGTCCTTAGTGCACGAGAATGAAGTTTTTTTGACCACGCGAAGCGAAGTCAAAACACCATTCGAGTGCACTAAGGGCTTGTCCCAAACGAGTTGCGAACAACATTTTTCGTTTGATTTACAGTCTAGACTCTTTAAAATGTGTATTTTAAAGAATTACCTGTGTTTAATTTTGACATTTCAAAATTTTATAAACGTCAAATTACTTGTCAAAATGAAATCTATGTGTAATCGTTTGGATTAATGGGTGTGCATAGTTGTCATTTAATTCAAATATGCACTATGTACTCGTGCGATAGAAAAATATCGTAACGAGAATATATAGTGAACAAGCATTTTTCTTTATTTCGTGTACACTAGGTCGTACGAAAAAACCTTTTTTGAAGATACAGAACGAGATATAATCGTTTTTTTTTTCAAGCCGCTACGAAAAATAAGGCAACATTGTTTTATTATTTTAAATCCACAACAGCGTCTAAAAGCAAAATTCTAGGAGTAGCTGATCCTCTGCCACCGCAACAACAATTTTTTTTAGTAAGGCGGGGGGGGGGGCATCCATAAGGAAAAAAATTGCGCATTCACCAAAAAAATAAATTTGAAGGTATTCCTATGCTAATATATCTCGCTGGGGAGAGGGGGCATCTAAAATCACCTAAAAAAGTGTGACGTATTTTATGGACGACCCCTTAATAATTTATACTTACGAGGAACACAGCTTCCAAATTTCTCTGGAAATTCTGATATTAAATCATCGTTAATACGGTCCTTTAGAGGACCCAATATAATAACGGGTCTAGTATAATTTATATTCATTTGTTGCACTGCCTCGTACGATAAAACGCATTCGTCATTACCTGAAAAAATGATACATATATTTGTGATAACTGTACACATGTGTAAATACAAAAAGTTTATGGCATCACGGTGGACTGGAACAAACTTTTAGCTTGCAAACTCTGATTTTTTTATAAACTTTTTGTTTATGGTGAATCTATCAATATAAAATGAAAAAAAAAACTGTTAAAATCTTAAATGTTTCTTTACTATGTAGTTATTGGTTCTTTACTATATAGTTCTTTTTTACTATACCGAAAAAAAAAATGCCAATAAGTCAAGTTATAAAGCAAGAAATATTTTAATAATTAACCCTTAAAAGGGACCTAGCTCCCTTAGAAATCAATTTAAAAAATATTTTTCTCCTTTTTTGACGTAAAACATTCTATTCTAATTATATTTTTAATATCTCGTATTTTTTGCACTTATTCAGAAAGTTGCACTGCACGAAAATGAACCGAACAATTTTTTTTATTTTGATTTTAAATTAATAAATAACAAGTTTTTGAAAAAAAAATAAATAAGAAATACAAATTTCATGAACAAAACAAACTAAGTTGGCAAGAAGTTAAACTAAAAGATTGTTCCAGACCACCTTGCACGAGTGGCATATCTAAAAAAGAATAATGAAACATATTTACTTTTTATGAATCACTGGGCGATTCTTATGTTGGATTGTACAACCTGAGAATCACTAGAAGTACTCAGAAAATAAACACAGGGTGTTCCAAAACTCGCGTAGAGAAATTTTGGAGGTGATTTTACATACTAAAAAAAGAAAAAAGTTTTTTTCATATTTTTGTATGTAGAATCACCTCTAAATTTTTTTCTAAGCGAGTTCTGGAACACCCTGTATATCTAGACTAGTTTTATTAATGGAAAATCAGTAACATGTTCAAAAGATGAAGGGAGGAAAGAATCACTGTTCCAATATTCTTCGATATGTTTTTAAATTAAATTAAAAGTGTTATACCACAATTCTGAAACTAGAAACTAAAACTAAATTTTTAAAGTTTTTTGAACGAAATACTAAGAAGCAATAGTATACTAGTGTGGAAGTTAATTAGAAATAAAATTTTATGTACAAAAGGTCAATTCTTTTCAGTTACACTCCCAATGTTTACGTCATGTTCACGTTGCTTTACGTCACGTCACGTGGCGTAACATAATATTATTATACAATCATTTCATTTATCAGTATTATTTTAGTGCAAATTATTGATAATTTTGTTTTAGTAACGCGTCTTTCAATAGGAGTGACAGGTTTTTAAATAGAGTTTTCTCGGTTCCTGATATATATTTTTTTGCTTCTAAGTGTCAAAATATTCAGTATAGTTTGCAGTTTTATCACCCAGTGTTTGACGCTTCTCGGCCATTTAGAAACTATTGAGAAATATTACCAAAGTTCAAGCTCAGTTGTGGGTGCTCGACGTTTGTACACCAGAGAATTGGGTCGCCGTCACTGCACAGGCTATACGCCGCACTGTGGAAAAGTTTGAGCATGAGTTCACTTTACAGGACAATAAGCTACCAAAAAGATAACGAAACGCGCGAAGTGGGAAGAATATCGCAGCTGCAGCGGCCAGTATTGCCAATGAGCCAAATTTGCCGATTTTACGATGATCGCAACACTTGGGCTTTCTTAGATATAAACTTGGAGAATTTTGCGAAAGGATTTGGGCCTAAATTCTTAAAACGTCCAAGTTGACGTCAGAGAAAGCCCCAATTGTTGCGATCGTCATGAAATCGACAGATTTGGCTCATCGTCAATCCTGACCGCTGCAGCTGCGTTATTCTCCTCACTTCGCGCGTTTCGTTATCTTGTTGGTAGCTTATTGTCCTGTAAAGTGAACTTATGGTCAAACTTTTCCACAGTGCGGCGTATAGCCTGCGCAGTGACAGAAAACCTAATTATCTGCAGATAAAGTTCTGCTTAACGGTTATTCACCATGGTAAATAAACGTTGAGCACCTACAACTGAGCTTGATCGTTGGTAATATTTTTTAATAATTTCTAAACTATCAGGAAGCGTCAAACGAAAAGAATTTCCTCGAAGTAAAATATTTTTGACATTCCAGAACAAAATTTTAAAAATCTAAAAATTTAAGAGCACGAAAAATATTTTGATGAATTATTTATTAACATTTTAACAAGGTGAACATTGCACTAGTGCAAACTATCGAAGTAATTTGTACTTGTGAAATAGTCACATAAAAATTTCATATTTAATAACCTCCTCTTGACTAATTTACTCTTGCTTTCCACATTTTTAAAAGCTATTCAGTTCTGAAGACTTATAAACTTGTAAAAAAAAACTTGCAAATGTACAGGCATAATAAACTGTTTTTAATAACTATTAATTGTTCATATAAACTAATTATAAATGGATTTTAATAATGAATATTTTACTGGCAGCCGTTTTAAGCTAACAAACTACCTTTCAATGGAAGAAATATGTATTAAAATCATGCATATGCATGGTTTAGTTTTGTAGATTTAAATCAAACGTTTTTTTTTTTTTCAGATTATGTTTCAAGTATTTAAAGACTAAAACGAAAACAATTGTTGGTGTGCTTTTTAAGAAAAGATTTTAATAATTCCTGTTTTTTTTTTCATTGATGCTAATCTTTACTGTGAATATCTTTTTCACCAATTTTGCAAATATCTTTTTTTTTATTTTAATTTTTTTTAAGTTATTTAAAATCCGAGGGGTTTACTTTAGGGACACTAGATCTAGGTCTTAAGTTAGCAAGGCGACAGTCTGTCGCCTAGTTTATTTATTAAAAAAAAGTGTACAAGGACTGTGAGATCAAAGAATTGTGGAAGATTGTCAAAAAGATTGTCCAAACCAAAATTTTAATGAAGATTTTTAAAGATTGTGTGAAGATTTCAGATAATTGTGGAAGATTACACACGCCCACAAAAAAAGTACCCTGATCTTTTGAAGAGACAGGTCTATTCTTATCTATTTTTCATCGCTGAATCCAAAGCCGAAGTCAGATTAAGTGGTTCCGCAGTGATTTTTCGAGAAAAATGCAAAAAATATGATTTTTTGTCTTTTTGTATGGTTTATAGGAATTAAAAAAAAAACGGAAATTGATAAAACTAATCTGACTTCAAATTTGAATTCTACGGATCAAAATACATCAAAAACCATATTTTGTTTTTTTTTTCACGAATTTTGACCCTTGCAGGGCTTTGAAAACTGTAGGAGCGCAAGGGCAATTTTGATGTGTTTTTTGAGGTTAGGGCCAAACCAAGACCGGTTGGGCCAATTCTGTTGGCGGATTCGGATTCAAAGTGTCAATATACATAGGAATATATACCTCTCCAGATCAAGTTACTTTTTTTTGTTCGGCTGTTTCGCGTTGTTATGCGTTGCTCAAAATTTCGTGAAAAAAACTAAATATAGTTTTCAATGTATTTTGATCCGTAGAATTAAAATTTGAAGTCAGATTAGTTTTATAATTTTCCGTTTTTTTTTTTAATTCTAAAAAAACATACAAAAACCATAAAAAATCATGATTTTTGCATTTTTCTCAAAGAATCACTGCGGAACCCCTTAATTTGACTTCGGATTTGGATTCAGCGATGAAAAATACATAAGAATAGACCTGTCTCGTCAAAATATCAGGGTACTTTTTTGTGGGCCTGTGTTATAGATGATTGATGAGGATTGCAGATAATTGTGGAAGTAGGAATTGTCAAGGATTGTAGAAGATTATTGGATAGGTGTACAAGGACTGTCCAATAAATAAACCCCTCGTTAAAATCGCAAAAAGCTATAGCTTTAATTAATAAAGCCTAAAAAACGATTGATCTATGTTAGATGGGACACCCGGTATAAGGATTTGTACGAAATTTAGTTTATTTTATTTAGTTCTAATTTTATTAAATTGGTTACTTTTAGGAAAATCTACATCTAAAAGCAAAGAAAATCTTGTAACTAGAAAAGTATCTACTTTACATAACATTATATATAATCAAGACATTCACAAAGGTATAATTTTTTATTGCTAAAATTAGAAAAAAATCCTAAAAAAAGAAGCATAT
Source organism: Brachypterus glaber (assembly GCA_958510825.1). Lineage (NCBI taxonomy): Eukaryota > Metazoa > Arthropoda > Insecta > Coleoptera > Kateretidae > Brachypterus > Brachypterus glaber. The sequence goes on along the minus strand of OY294048.1, from coordinate 41,514,651 downwards.
TAGTTGTGTAAAAATTTTGTTAAAAACGTCTGCTTAAAAATTAGACAAAATTATTTATTATTTATTATATGCTTATTTGTTTATAGTTCTTTTTCTTAGTATCAGTTTCCGATATTAAAACGGGATACGAATAAGAAAATGAACACTTATTATATATTTACATATAATATATTTACAATATGTTATTCAAAGAAAATAGCAAATCTGCAAATAAAATAAAAAAACTGAAACTAACTTGTCGGTGAGAAAAATAACATATACTTTACTTACTTAATTTTAATACCAAGGACAGTAATCGAAAATAATTTAAAAAATAATATGGTTTACAACTTTCAGCTTGAATATGAATATGATTTTTTTTTTGTATAAACTGCATTTTAAGCTGTTTTTTTTAGGATCAGGTCCGGGTTGGCATGCAATTTATTGGGGGTAATGTCCATATCTCCGAAACTAAGCATTTTTGCACACATGGGTACAAAAAAAATTAAAAAGTAAAAATGGGAACATGTATACAATTAAATTTATTTACACCGTGTATTTGAAATGTTATCATGATAAAATATGACAAAAAGTTCCTATAAACATATGTCTAAAAATGCGAGCTAAGCCCCTTTGAAAGTAGCTCAAAAATTCGGTTTTTATTTAATAATTAAGGAACCCTTTGAGATATAGCAACGAGGTTTTGCACGTGAACTAATCTTAATAAGATCTTCGTATGTTATTTGCATGTACTTATTTTAACTAGGGGTGTGCGAAACGGGGCAGGCCTTATCAGTTTTTTGTCCCAAACTTTTTTCTGTGTAACTTTTTTTTAAATAAAGTACTAATTTTTTTGAAACCTAGATGTTTGAATTGAAATGAAAAAAAATAATACTATAATACTTAGTTTTTTACTTCTTTTCATATTTACCACAAATATTTTTTCCTGTATTTCATAAGAAAAGTACAATCATATAAAACTGAAGTTCCACATACGTGTAACCCAAATAAACAACCACAAAAAACATTTTATCCAATACATACAGATAATAAGACAATTACCAGCTTTATTTTAAATAGATAAACTCAATAATAACCCCCGCGTGGCTTTTACTTTATTGAGTGGATAATTATTTATATTACCCACTCAACTGTCACTTGTCAAATTATTTTGTTGTAAATGTCATTAAAATTTTTAATACAAATATGAATTCCTAAGCTATTTATTGGATAAAACCTTGTATGGCACTCATGGGTAAGCCGATATTGCCCACTAGTACCATAAATAACTATTATTCGCAACTGTTTACGCAACAGGTTAATTTTCGAGAGGGCAATATCGGTTTACCCATGAGTGCCATACAAGGTTTTATCCAATAAATAGCTTAGGAATTCATATTTTTATTAAAAATTTTAATGACATTTACAAGAAAATAATTTGACAAGTGACAGTTGAGTGGGTAAAATAAATAATTATCCCCTCAATAAAGTAAAAGCCACGCGGGGGTTATTATTGAGTTTATCTATTTAAAATAAAGCTGGTAATTGTCTCATTATCTGTATGTATTGGATAAAATATATTTCTTGTTTAATTTTTCTACATTCTGACAAAAAAAATATTGTTTGAAAAAACTGAAATATCACCACAACCTGTCACATAATAATAAAAACAGTTTATATAAATATGTATCTAAAAATGCATAGGTTCGGAGGTAGGGGCATTCTCCCGTTAAAATGCATAGCCATTTCTTTGTACACATTTTAATGCTGTTTATCTCACCGAATAATTATCCAACTTACGTACTAAACCAAGTACGTGTCTATACTATGATGCAGAATATACTAATCTTTAAAAAGGCAAACTTGCACATTCGCCCTACATAATTTTAAACTGACCAAATGTTTAATAATAAATATCATCTCACTACTCAAATTTTGTACATCCCTGGATGAACTATTATTATTATTTCACCCATATATTACTATAATGCGATGCAATAAGTGATTGTTTTCACTACTAGCTTTAGAACATATTATTAGTTATCATGTTTTCAGCCTGTGAAATCGATTTTCTTCGCCTATAGCAATAATTTTTTCTCTCCTAGTAGGAGTAAATTTTATAAACAATTGATTTCTGTCACTTTAGATGTTTCAGTTCTTTGTGCAATTTTTACTAATTAAACCCAAGAAAATTGCTTTAAATAACGTTCTATTTATTAAATATAATTAATTATAATTATTACCAATTAATACAATCAATACAATCAATAATTAGCTAAATATTATGAAAAAATTAACAAACTAAATTATTTAACGTCAGTTCCAAGTATTTATTTGGGCAAATGTCATTGATTAAGGCTACTTGATTTTTATGAAAATTTCAAGAAATATAATTTCTGTTAATAATTTATTTTATTATTTGAATAAAAATAGTTAAATAGTGCTAGTAGTGAAAAAACTAATATATAAACTACGGTAGAGAAGACTATTATAGCCTCGCACTCTTAAATCCCTTGCTGCTACGCAGCTCGGGATTTAATACGCTCGGCTATAAAAAATGTCTTCTCTACCTTGGTATATAATTACTATTCTATGTGACTCTATGATTATTAGATCAAAAAACAGTTCTTCTACAACAATGTCAATGTAGAAAAAATGTAGATAAGTTTTTTTTTTGAGAATTTTAAAAGCTTATATTATAGCATATCTGCTATAATATAAGCTTTTATACTCAAAAACTCTCGAGTAGGCAACATCAGAATAAAATAGCGCTTTTTTGTTAGTGATAAAATATGGCTGACTCTATTAACAAATATTATTTATTTTTGTTACTGCTAGTTCTAAAATTCCTCTAGGGATGATTAACTATACTTTAAATAATGTGACAATTATTAACTAAGCAACTGTGTTAATATATTAATAATTGCAGCCTAAAAAATACTAATAATAATTACTTATATAATATAATTTGCAATTTTTAAGTGTATCTATCTAAATGTATTGTTTGACAATGACTAAACCAATTAAAACAAGATTAGTAAGGACAAAAAACTGTTTTAAAATATAAGTAAAAACAAAAATTACAGACAAAAACGTTTTTTTTTTTTGGTCGATACCAAACTATTATGGTGGAAGAAAAATACTGATTTACTGCATTTAAAGGTTTACTTGTATACTTGTATATTTATTTGTTCTTTATATTTATATTTAGTATAGCACAGATATTAGTAGTAAATTTTTCGGTTGGATAAAGCCGGATAACTAGGCCATTTATGGCCCTTTTTGTCACCCTAGACAATCTCAGCCATTTCCCAGGTAGCAAGGTGTCGTCTTAAAGACGTAGCTTTTACGTCATGTTAATGACGTAACTAACGATTGTGAGGTAATAAAAACATCGCGGGTACGTTAAAATGTCACAGCCTAATGACGTCAGTTTGCAGACGTCTTGAAGACGTCTTAATTCGGCCAAATGATGTAGGGGACCAATATGAACCAAAAAGCGATATCTTCATGACTACACCTTGCTACCTGGGTTACTAATTTGAGTCCTCCTTAAACCTGCCCGCCATTCAAAAAAGAATTCTGGCCCAGGGGAGGTCTCTTAGTTCCTCTCGGTTGAGGCCAAATAATGAGCACAGGTATTAATTATTTGGTAGATAGTTAACCAAAACATTAACCATGTAATGAAACATTTCTGGATAGTTATCTGTCCGTATGAAAACAAATGAGATTTAGTTCGTTTTGATATGTGTATTCAAAACGGTTTTCATCAGAAATTTTGTATAGCTTTAGACTCATTTAAACTAACGTGGACTGATCTAGCTAGTTAACGTTCGACCTTATCCAATCATATTTCACAAAAGATTTGTAGCAATATATATTTACTGCACCGGCTTTAATGTGTTTTATTTGTGCTCTGTGCATCGAGCTCTATAAGACAAATACGTATTTAATATAAAAAAAAATTAATTCGGCCCTGTCTCACATTAATCTGTTTCAAATGTAAACATTCTACTATAAATGTGACACTGACTATACTTCTAGACTCATTACAAAACAAAGGCTGCGAATAATACCTTATGTTTGCAAGAAAATATTCTAATATAAATATTTTGTTAATATTTTTCAACCACCAAGTTAAAAACAATTATTTTTTGTGAGTTATGTAAAACAACATTAAACATTTAGTCACATTATTTTAAGCTGAAATGTGAAGATGAAGTGGTTAAATAAAAATAAAATTTGGTAATGCATTAGTGTTGTAAATTTATAAATAATAAATTTATTGATTATGTTATGCATAATCATTGAGATTACAAAGCAAACAAAAAATATAGGTTATATGTATTAAAAATGCATTTGGGCTGTATAATGGGGTAGGGGTCTTTACAGCGCAGTCCATTACCGCGACACCGTTACCGCGCCACCGTTACCACGCATGGACTTTGCCGCGCATATACTTTACCGCGAAGAAAATTACCGCGAGGGGGTCAATACACGCATGTACTTTACCGCGAATAATTATTTTAATTATTTTTGTAGAAAAAAAGATTAAATAAAAAAAAATAAATATTTTTAAGAAAACAATCAAACAGTTCTACATGATATATATAACTGCTGGGTCCGGGTTTTGGTCATGACTAGTTTCCTTTAAAACATTTCCGTCCGAAATATGCAAACGCTCCTTTTTATTTTGTTTTTTTTCCACTTTATCAATAAAAATAAAAATCAAAACCAAAACTAACCAAACCAAACTGCCATAGATCCCACGGAAAAACCCTTATTACATAAAATAATAAAAAAAAAATGGTGCGCTAAACGATTTTCGCTGTAAAAGTCATACGCGGTAAAGACCGTTCGCGGTAATGTCCTTCACGGTAAGGGACATGCGCAGTAATGACTTGTCGCGGTAATGGCGATCGCTGTAATGGACTGCGCGGTGATGGTCTTTGCGGCAATTTTTTCGCTGTAAAGTCCGGCGCCCGTATAATGTATTAAAAATGCATTTAGACTGTCTATAAATGACGGTAACTTTCAAATTTTGATCCATTGGACATTTACGACTTTTTTGCCTCTCGTTACAATCCTTAAAAACGATCTGCCGCTTCTTGCCGTCATAACGAGTGCCACAAATAGTGGTACCTCCCTATAGCTTTTTTTGTTTATGTAAAATTAAATTGTAAACAAAATTCTGTCGCTTCCGGTTTAGCCGGAAGTGACCTCAACCTTTGATTTTTAAATGGAACACCCTATTGTGTACCACATTTTGTGGCACCCGGTATATCCACAGCCCTTTTGAACCGTGTTTTTTTTGTTTTTTTTTTAATATTTACATTTTCTTTTTATTACTTATTATATTTATTGTTTGTCTTTTATAACAGGGAAATGTGAGGCGAAAATTGATGTAAATGGAAATTAAGGTGGTCTTATAAAAAATTGTTATTAGTATATCGTATAACTAGATTGTAGGCAATTGGTTATTTATATATTACAGGAAATTTATAAATTACAGACAATTTATACATATAAATGTATCTAAAAAGTAAAAGGGGACTTTTTCATGTCAAAGCTTTACCCCTCAATAAATTAAATTGGCCTCTTTTTTAGAATTTTGATATTTTTCTTTATCTCAATATTATATTTAGCCCATTTTGGCAAAAATTTCCTGTAATATACAAATAAATCTTTTGCCAAATTCTGGACTGCAGCGACTATATGTTTAGACTAAAATTTTCTTATTAGACAAAATCTGCTACACTTGGATTAATACGTTCCATTTTTCAACCTATAATATCTAAAGCTATTTGACTTTTTATTTTAGGTGACTTTAAAGTTTGCGAATAATTTTTTTTTTGTATCTTGTTAAAAACTGTGACTATCCTTAAAAATTTCTCATGATGTAACATAATGTTATATTTTATAAACAAGCCGTGAAGATATGTAATACTACGCATTCCATTATATATTATTCACAGTAAATGGTATATTGCATTTCCCAAATACTTTTTATAAAAAAAATATTTTTTTTTTTAAAAAGATCTTTTTCAAAAAACGAAAAGATATTTAAAACAAACATTTCAAAAAAAAACTTTTAAATTTTTAAATTTTTTTACTAAATTTTCTTTTTGCTAAAACCTAAAAATTAAAAAAAAAATCAAAATAAAAATTTCAAAATTTTTCAATTTTTTTTTACTTATTTATTTTTTTTATATAGAATTGATCCTTATAATAAAAGTAATTTTTCCTGAAAAAATTAAGTTAATTGGATATTTCTTTCAGCTTTTTTTCGATTTTTTTAAAAGTTTAACCCCCCATAACTTTTTTGTTTTTCTGTTTTTTTTTTTTTTTTTGGAGGATTACTTTCAAAAACAATAGGAATCTTCCCCTCGTAGAACTTAATTTTTCGTTTGGACTTTTCTTGAGTTATCGTGAGTTATCGTCATTAAAAAAAAAGTTGGCCGTGCCCGTGCATTTTTTCGTAGTTGGGTTTTTTTGGCTCTGAGCAAAGTTGTATGTACTTTATTTAAACAAAACCTGATAAGTCAAAATCAGTATTATTAATAATAAATCAACCTTCATTTATTCTACTTATCACTCCAGAATTTAAATCTTTGTCCAAATACAAAAAAAAAAAACTGCTTTTTAGACAATAATGGGTAATTGAATATTATTTTAGTTCGAATTCAATTGTTTTAAATTGTAAAATAGAACATAGTCATCCAAAAAATAAGAACCACCTTAACGAGAATGCGGCGAATAAAAAATGGTCGCAAAACGCAGACTGTAACGACACTGAATTATTAATTAATACAGAGGATTATACAGTGTGTACAAAAAGTCTGAAAATCGTTATGTAAATATTAGAATTTTTTTTTAAATGTTTACATAAAAAATTTAATTTTTAAATTCTCATTTTTTAATGTATAAAACATATTTTTATCTTCTAGCCCTTTCATTTTTTTTTCAATGGCCAATCTTATATTAAATATAGAATTTAAAAGTATTTATTTTTTTTACAAATTTTTGTCATTTCTTTTCCTGTGAAACTAAAAATTTAATTACCAATTTTGTTTTTTGTTTATTTTCCGATTTGCGTTTTATAATAAGGTTGTTGTAGAATATTCTAACTTACTACAATATATGAACATTTTTTTTTTATTTTTTAAGTTCTTTTTCTGTGAGATAGAGACTTGAATAAAGAAATATTTTTTCGTTATAAAATAGGATATTCTATAACTAGTATGGAATCGACAATATTCCGCGCGAGCGGAAAGTTTGTCATACGAGCCGGCAGGCGAAAAAAGTCCCGCGAGCGCGGAATGAATATTCCATACGTGTTGTACACTATACTTTTTCTTCGACTGCAAATATGAAACAGTGTATGGCTTTAAACAGCGGACAAGGTTAACAACAATGTTTTTTGTGACTCGACATTGCAAATGCAACAAAAGACTTATTTTTAAATAAAGTAATTAATGTTATTTAATAATTTTACCAAATCAGCACTTAAAAAAGATTTTTATTTAATTTTAGCACATATTTACAAATTATAATGCAAAAATTGAAGGTTGTCAGATTTTTGTGACGGATATCAGGTTTAAATATTTAACAATAGATGGAGCAGTTTTAATTTTTTTAACTAAATTGATAAAAAACTGGTCAAATATTAAGAAAAACTAATGAAGTTTATGTAATTTTAACGCAAAACTTTAAATTGCATTAAATTATTCAATATTTCATGGTAAAATATATATATATTTTGGCTAATTTTGCTACAGTTTTCTTTACTTTTATAAACAAGAGATGGCACTACATGTGCTCATTCTAACACTTGATACGGAATATTCATACCGTATCTATAGCTAGAATGGATTCATTCTGTGTTTGAAAAGTGTGTGTATTTGCTTACATTCTAAAGCAGTCGTAAAAAAAAGCATTTTTTAAAGAAAAATTCCGTCTTAGCATTTAACAAAAATGTAAGCCTATTAATTATAATTATTTCCAGACTTTTTGTACGATCTGTAATTTAAAACAACACGCTGGATCATGATCAGTGCAAATAGGGGGCTTTTTATTTAATTTTGATCGCCATGCATTCACAACACTAACACTTACTAGAGTCGTCAACACTATCATTATTCTCCAGATAAATTAATGTGATTTCTTCCATGTACGGTAGCTCAACCCGATATAATATTTCACCTGTACTATATGAAACACAGAAAAAAGCCAAAAGAAAAAATTATGTAGTAAACCAAAATAATGCGATGTTTTTTCATATTATATATTAAAATTAAAATTAATACTGTACCTTCGTTATTGGCGTCCTCTTGGGTGTAACAGAGCATAAATGCTGAAAAAGAAAATCATTTTAATAATATTTCCTATAAGTTTTTTTTGTTAATAATTGTATATTGATTTTAATCTTGCTTTTAAGAACACAGTGAAAAAACTCAAAATTATAAATTTTTTTAATATTTTTTTTTTATTTATTAATATTTTTACCATTTACACTAGTTTTTATATTTAATTATTATATAGTTTTAATAAATTTTCCCTGAAGAAGCCCTAACAATAAGGGGCGAAACGTTGGCTTTTTATAATTTTTAGTTTTTTCACTGTGTTCTTAAAAGCAAGATTAAAGTCAATATATAATACATAAAGAACAAAAAAAAAAGAATTTAAATATTTAATAATTAAAATAATTAAAATTATTTTAATATAAATAAATATTATTTTAATAAATTATTATTTCTATTTTTATTTATTTCAGATTATCACAGAAGTGATAGTAATCTGTAATAAAACTAAAAACGAAGAATTTAAATACTGAGCTGCTACCCTTCTGCCGAATTTTTTTAAAAAGCATTAATGTGTTTTATCAAGGTGGGCATTGAAATCGTACATTTTACAACATAGCTTGATTTTGTTTGACAGGTAAGAATGCATTTTTAAAGTAAGGTTATTTATTTGTCAATTATAAAACATCAAAGCAAAAACACAGAATCCGCTTTGATTTTTTTTCTAAAAATTAAAATTAGTAGAATAAAATTTATCAAAAAAAAAAACAACCTAATGTATATAACTTTTTTAATTATAAAGTATTATAAGAATTATTTAAATAGTACAATACAAAAAAAAAACTAAAACAAAAAATCCTTACTGTATTTTAGCCTAGACGGTTTTTGTCAAAAGTTCAACCAAACTTTTTGTCCAAACTCTTGTCAGAATGGTATGATGTAAAATTTAAGATTTCAATGCCTCCCTTGATAAAACCTATTAATGCTTTTTAAAACATTTCGGCAGCCTTTAGGTTAATTTGAAAATATTGGCTTGATAATTATAATTTATATTTTGAAATTTTTAAGTTTTAATAATAAAGTATAACAATAAATAAGAAATAAATAAAATATTAATATAAATAAATAAAAGCAAAAAATGTTTCATGTGGTTTAAAAAAAGAGTATATTATACAATAGTATTAACCCATCAAGGACTGATCCATTAATTTATTGTATAATATATAAAATATTTATGAGATATTACTATTATTAGTCTAATTAAGTTGTTTTTAGTAAAAAAAATGCAAAAAAAATTACACGCTTGTTAGACGAGTTTATTAGTAAAATGTAAACAATTCACTCGCTAGGACATAAAAACCATAATTTCTGCATGTGCTAAGCCATAAATAAATAAACTGGAAACCACATGCATTTTAAAACACTCCTTACAGAAACCTGTAAATCTGTATGAATATTTAGAAGGTTAGTCCCTGATGGGTTAATATATCGAGGGCTTAACATAGGAGCGTATGCACATTTTTGTTGTTGAAATTTTGATAGTTTTAGGTTTGTTTTAATAAACCAAACCTAAAACCATCAAAATTAAAAAAATGGCGTTTACTCCCCAAAGCCCTCGATATTAATAAAAATATATTATTTATGTTAATATCTTTGGGTGGGAAATTTCACGACCCTATAAATTGACATCGTAGTTTTAATATATGGATAAAAATCAAAAAGGTTCTTGTCTTTTTGGGTTTATTAGTAATATTTGTCATGAATAATCACTAACGTTACAAAAATGTCACAATATCAGAATCTATAACATAGTAAAGTGATTCTACTTAAAATTGTCAATCTTTAATTCAAGCATAATTTCTATAGCTTACTTCTACTATTTAAGTGAAAAAACAACTTTTGGTGCAAAAAAATAAACCATAATAAATAAAGTAACAGAAATAAACATAAGGATTTTTTAAATTATAATTTTGTTACACCGTTACTTATTTTTTCGTAGTAACGCATAAATCCTTTAGAGATCCGGCCCTGACGAAAAGTTAACGTCCAAAGCAACATTTGAAAATGAATAAATGAAAAATGTTTTATTAATAAAGTTTTTAATTATAAAGTTTTATAATAGATTCTCTATTTAGAAATATATTAATTATAAAAGTTATATTTGTTTATTCATTTTAACTTTAACTGTACCTATTATGTTATTCTCTACGTTTGTTAATTAAAAGATCTACAATACATGCCTATAATAGGTAGATTTATCTGTACCTGAGAAGCAAGTGAAATGGCGGATGTCCACTGGTTTTACAATGGACTTCCGCCAGATTCAAGTATTACGTAACGCAAAATGTACCAACACTTCATACCTCGGTTCTCGCGTTATTCAAGGCTGTAGAGATTTCATATTTTGGCTACCCCCCCCTAACACACCCGCTATTAGGGCTATTAGGGGGGTAGCCAAAATATGAAATCTGTTTAGTCTATAATAAAGCGAGAACCGGGGTATGAAGTGTATGAATTTTGGTACAATTTGCGTTACGTAATACTTGACCGTTCCCATTAGGTACAGATATAACAAACCCTTTAATACAGAGAACCCAGCTAACACAGATCATTTGGTTTTGGCCTTATTATTAAAGCTATCGAAATAAAATATAAACACAAAACATAAAGTTCCCTGAACAAAAGTTTTCTATTAGCTTTTATTTCTGAGATACATAACTGTCGCTTACTTTTAATACTATTAAAAAAAGGATTGTATTAAAATATTCTTTGATTTCTTTATACAAATTAATAACTTAATAATATTACATTATTTCATAATTAATTTCTTTAAAAAACTATAAATTACGTTATCAAGGACCCTACGAATGTCACTTATTTTGAATGCGAATTGCGCTAATGGAATATCAAAACAATAAATGTCATATAAATTGTCAAATTTAAACTTTTAAACTTTTGTGGAAATTAAAAAAAAAAACTTGTGTTTATCCAGATTAAAATTTTAATAGAGCAGTAGTTTTATCCATAAACGTATTATTGTGATTTTATTAAAATAATAAAATAGGATTATTTCAAATGAAATTATTTATAATTTGGATATAAATTATAAAACATTATTTAATCAATGTATAAGAAATATATATATTTTTTTAATGTTAGTAAAGTTACAGTTCTGAATTAAAATTGCATACTCGATCGCATAATAAAAATAATGCCAAATAAGCTATATCTCAAAAACAAAAACTAGTAGAAAACTTTTATTTAGACAAACTTATAGTTTTTTGGGTCGAGAATAACTGACATAATTTTTTTTTCCAATAACTTTAATATAATGCCAAAAAAACGATTGATATGGTTAGCTGGGACACTTGGTATAACGTAAGCTGTTAACTGCGTGTGGCTAAAACGTATTTATTAGATTAAATGGTATTTTGCAGAGAAGTAATTAAAAGCAATTACTGACACTGTTAATGCATGTAACGTATTAGTTTATAAACGCAAAATTAATATTAACATTTCTATTCATAAAATTAGTTTTTCTCACAACTAAAAAGAATAATCAAGACAAGAGATAAATTGAATTAAAAATTATATTTTTAACAGGCACTTCCAAAAAATTCAGCTTGAGGCAGAAAAATAGGTTATGGTCCCATGAAAAGTTTGCAACTGCCAATATGTATAGTTCTATTGTTTTATAGTCAGAAACGCATTAAAAATTATATTGAGCAAACTATTTACTATTAAAATACAGTGCGTGTCTAAAGTCTGCCCCCTCCCCTAGCTTTTGAACTGCTCAGGATATCAACTTGAAATTTAGAATACATAAATCGTGTGCTTTTTTGACCATATAATTTCTATTTTTAATTTTTTTTACGTTTCTGTATTATGAAACTAATTATTAAACAAAAATTGCTTGTGTTTTTTAAAGAGATTTTAACAAAAAATTAATTCAACCACCTCTCTTAAAAAAAGTTTAAACTAAACTAAAAGCTTCAACATTTAGAATTTTATAAGCTTTATGTTACACACGACCACTCTTTACATTACAAAAATTACTCTTGCCCCCTGCCTCCGTTGTGCCTCCTAACAATATGAAGTATTTATATATCAAAAAAATGTTTTTGGTTATGTTATTTACGTGTTCTAAATTTCAAGATAATATCTTAAGCCGTTTAAAAGTTTTAACTCCCCTTAAAAGGGGGATGGACTTTTGACATGCACGATATGTTTTGAACACATAACTTGTCATTAACGCCGTTTAAGTGTTTGAATAAAACATTATTATAACTATTATCATTAACTTTAAATCATGTCTTGATTGTTAGTAATAAGTACTTACATGATGGATTTTTTTCGTTATCATTACCGGAGTTAGGGGTAGGGGTTGTAGAAGGGGATACGGATACTAAAAGGTAAAATAAAAATATAAAGTAAATAAATAAAATAAAAAAAAATCAAAAGATAATTGCTTACACCAAATGATATGAAAATATTACACAAATTAATAAAATTGGAAGAAAAAATCTAATAATAATCACATCCAATAAAGAAAAAAATATATTTGAAGAGTGATCCTTATAATAATAATTTTATTATTGATAACAATTTCAAGAATTTTAGAAATACATTTTAAACAGAAGAAAATGAATTAGTAGGCAAACTAAAAATCAAGTAAAAAAAGATTTTCTACGGTTTATTTTATTTCAATTAAAGTAATTCTATACATATACATGTATTATATATTATAGTATATGTATTGTATATTGTATATGTTACGGACAAAAGATAATTCAACTATGGTTGAATTATCGTCATTGCAATGACGTTATTGGCTGGTCAATGATGATAATGCCCAGCCAAGTTGGATATTATCGATAATGACCGGCCAAGAACGTTAATGTCCATGTAATTTGAGCAATGTTGATGGTTCATAATACAAGCGCATCATTGTCGGGCAATGACGTCAATGACCGGGCAATGTCGTCCTTGCACGTTAGACAGCGGCCATTATTGATAAAATTAAAAGTTAGGTTAAAAAACTAACCAAACAGGCGCAAAACCAACGGCCCTCCATTAAAAAAAAAACACAAAACCAGCCCTAAACCAAACCAAACCAACGGTAACGTAAACCATAGTTTTTTGGGCTGTTTTTTTTTATGGGGGCTTTGGTTTACGTTAAATTTGGTTTGCGTTTGTTTTAGTTTTAATAACCCCATTTTCAACATTGTCCTACCACTTTTGGCCATTATCGTTAATGACCGGGCAAAGATGTTAACATGAAAATAGTAACAACATTGCCCACCCGCAACGGGCCATAACGACAATGTCCGGATATTAACGATATTGGCCAGGCAAATTGGACATTCACGTCATTGTCCGGCCATTATCGTCAATGTCCAATTATCATCTTTGCCCCTAATATATACATATATTTTCAACCTTAATACCATGTTTTTATGACTATAGAATAGCATTATTCATAAATGATTTTCAAGGACAGAATTAATAGATTCTGGCATACCGTGCAAGAATATTAAATTATAGCTCTTGTGGTGGAATAGTCACATGTGGTGGCATCTCAATGCTTATTAATACTGCGATATAATAAAAAGGAAATAAAATTATTAAGAATGTTGTAGTCGAAAAAAAAGTATAGTCTAGAACACGTTTGGAATGAATATTTTACACTCGTGGAAACGTCACACTCACCAACAGCTCGTGTGTCAAAAATTTCCACTTGTACAGAATATATTTTAGTTTTGATTTTTGGGGAATAGGGCTTTGGATCTGACTAAAATTGTTATCTAATTTGCTGTGACGTTTCGACGATGGATTTTCGTCGTTTTCGAACAGAGAATTAAAGCCAAAGATTAGTCATTGTCACTAACAATAAACACTCACATAAACAAAACATTATTTAAACAAATAAACAACATTTTAGATTTTAAGCTTTCACGGCCATTAAGATATAAAGAACTTTCACTTTCGGGTTTAGACCGTGTTAATGGATTTTCACTTTCCGACGTTTCGTCTCTTACTACTAGAGACATCTTCAGGGATTAATCTGAAACTAAGTTTCGAATCAACTTGTGTCACTATTTATGACGAGTTGTGGTTATTCACCCGTGACGAGCTTTTTCCTATCAAAGACTTCCATATTGCAGGTAAGTGGTAACCAGTGTCCCGATTGATATTGTTAGGATGCTTGATGATTTCTATCGATTCCCGTATCTTCCTTGGCATTTTTCTGTTTTCTGTTAATATTTGTTTTGTTTCAGACAAATTGATTTTATGACCTGTTTCATGTACATGTTCGGCTACTGCCGATAAGGAAATTTGTTTCTTTCTTATATTGCGCTCATGCTCTTGAAGTCTTGTAGAAATTTTTCTCTTAGTTTCACCTATGTAAACCGTACCACAGGAGCAGGGTATTTTATATACGCCTTCTGAACTCAGGGGTATTTTGTCTTTTGTTGAAGTCAAACATTGACCTAATTTTTGGTTGGACCGAAATATAGGCTTAATATTTGACTTTTTCAAAAGTTTACCTATTTTATCCGTGATACCGCTTACATAGGGAAGTATAACTTGTGTCTGTCTGTCATTGTCACTATTGTACTGTTGTTTGGGTCTGGGATTTCTGTATTTGTATATGGTCTTATTAATGTCTTTTTTGGTATAACCGTTCATGGTCAAGGCTTTGGTTAGTTTAAGGAGTTCTGTGTCTAGGGAATTCTTGTCTGAAATCATGAAAGCCCTATGAACAAGTGAATTAACTACCGAGCGTTTTTGAGAGGGATGGTGATGTGAAAATGCGTTTAGGTATCTGTCAGTGTGGGTTTTCTTCCTGTATACCGAGTGTCCTATTGAGTCCAAACGAAACGTCGGAAAGTGAAAATCCATTAACACGGTCTAAACCCGAAAGTGAAAGTTCTTTATAAATAAATAACAGTTAAAAATAAAATCAAGACAGTGTACTTTACTATACGCAGCAACTGAACCTGCGTATAGTAAAGTACACTGTATTTTATTTTTAACTGTTATTTATTTGTTTAAATAATGTTTTGTTTATGTGAGTGTTTATTGTTAGTGACAATGACTAATCTTTGGCTTTAATTCTCTGTTCGAAAACAACGAAAATCCATCGTCGAAACGTCACAGCAAATTAGATAACAATTTTAGTCAGATCCAAAGCCCTATTCCCCAAAAATCAAAACTAAATTATACAAATCGGGCAAAAACTTTCAATTTAATGTACAGAATATAGTTTGAAACTTGTTACAAAACATAATATTTTAAAAGTAAAATATAAAATGATTATGAATTAAAGTGAAGCTTCAAAAAGTCAAAAAGGATTTGACCATTATGTTTACGTATATTATTAATTTTTAAATAAACGATCTATAAAAATTTACAAATAGAACTTCTGTCCATTATAAGTAATTTCACCACAAATTTTAAAAGTTTCTAATCAAAAATTTGGCAGTAAAAACACGTTTAAGATTTATCTCTCAAACTCTGAAAGTGTATTTCTATGGATCACCCTGTTTTTAAATAGTCATCTCATATATACTTACGTTCTTGATCTGAACCATCTTCAGACCTATCATCTTTGCTTTTCATGAAGGGGAACTTTCTACTGAATGAAAAGTTCTTTTTCTTTCTATCTAAGGTTGATTGCTAAAAAAAGAAAATAAGTATATTCGTAATAGTATTTCAGGTGATCAGATATCTTATATTTCATTTCAAATATAAACTTTGAGTAAGTAGCGTATAAACTTCATGTAAACTTTACATGACATGGAATTACTACTATATTCATATTTCATTTTTTTTTACCAAAACTATTTTAACATTATTTTATGAATAATAATAACATATGACTCCCATTTGGAAGAAAAGTCTTTTATATAAAGACATAGAGGCTCAGCAATAAAGATTGAAAGTAGAAAAGCTTAACAAACGCTTTTTCAACTAAAAATGGATAAGATAAGATAAGATAATTTATTTACGTGTTTATACAAAAGTTTACACATGTCAAATAGTAAATATAAATACAAAAAATACTAAAAAAATATAAAGACAAATAAAGAGACAAATAATATAAAATACATATGGGTGTAAATGTGTACAATACAACAATATAAAAATACAAAAAAATACACAGTAAAACTTCATCACCAAGATGATTTATTATTGTAAAATTAAATTAATTAAACTCAAGAGTATCAATGTTTAAAAACTCATTAAAGCTGTAGAATGCATTTCTGATTAAAAACATTTAAACTTTGCTTCTAAAAATATTAAGGGGTAGTGATCTGACAGACTCAGGCAATTTATTAAAAAATGTGGGGGCATAATAGTTTTCGCTGAACCTACTTGAAGAAAGTCTTAAAAAGTTAATATTTAGATTTTGATTATTTATTGTGTTGTAATGATGAATGCTGGATCTGTGAAAAAATGAATCATTTTCCTTCGCAAACAATAAACAATGAAAAATGTACAGACTAGGAAAAGTTAATAAATTCAATTGAACAAAGCACAACTTAACATCATCTCTAAACTTTTTGTTACAAATAATACGTAAAGCTCTACGTTGTAGCCCAAAAAGTCTTTGAGTATGACAAGAGTGACCCCAGCTAAGAATAGCATAAAGCATGTGCGAAACGATAAGGGAATGGTATGCTGTCAACATGATACTTTTTGGTACCAGATTACGAAGATTCCTTAGAACGAACAGATTTCTAGAAATCTTACTGGAAATAAAGCTTACGTGTGCTTCCCAGCTTAACTTGGAATCCAGAAAAACTCCCAATTGGACAATTATAATGTTTAATTGAAGCTTTAGACTACTATACTGCCCTGCTAAACTAAAAGCAGTAATTCCATTTTTTAATAACAGCGTTTTCAAAATATTAAATCATGATATGTTATATCAGAGTTGACGTGAAAACGTTTCTATGCAACAAATGAAGTTTATCTCATTTAAACGCTGCATAATTATATACCTACAACTATTTAAAGTATTTCAAACAGCTAAACTCAAAGATATATTCAAAAAAAAATTAAAACTAGTTTATACTGCAAACCCTCACCTTTTCGAGATTATTGGGCATATGGCCCTGAAATTTAACAGATCTATCCCTGGCTCTTTGCTTCCTCTCCCATCGTCGTTTTGACGGGACGATTCCCATCACTTGGTCCTCGCCAGTGTTAAGTACTCGCCTCGCTTGCCACCATTCATCGTCACTGGCGTTGGTCACGTGCAATATGTCGCCATATTGGAACGCCAATCCTCGACTCGGCAAACCGTCGTCCTTTTGTGGGTCATAGTCAAATAGTGCTCTAAACAAACATAAATCGTTCATACTCAATTTAAAATTTAGTATATCTATGGTCTGTTTCTTCAAGGAAGATAGTAAATTAAAAATTGCACAGTGAATATTTTCAAAACAGGTTGGGATCGTTTTTGGTAAAAATCGGATTGGGGTAAAAGGGTAAAATGGGGTAAAAACTAGTTTTTTTAAAACATATTTTTTTCAATTTATTTTTCGTTTTACGTAAAAAGAAACTTTTTTGGAAAAAACTTTTTTTTTGAAAAACTTGAAATCAAAGCGGTTAATGATACGCATCAAAAAAATAAATTTTTCCTAAAAATGAAATTATTTTTACGACAAGTTATTTACAAAAAATCTCATAACAACAAATATGTATATTGTTTCTAATCCTTTAGTAATATTATACAATTTATAAAATTTAAAAAAGTTAATTAGAAAAAACCCTAAAAAACAGTGGTGCGTTTTCGCACCAATGGAAGGATATGGGTTAAAGGAGACCACGCTAATTTTGAATAGACATTAAGTTTAAAAGACTTGGCAACGCTAACGACGAGTTAATCCTGGCAAAGTCACTTATACTTGATGTCTGTTCAAGGCCAGCGTGAAACTATATTGAAAAATAAGAATACAATTTTCAAGATATTTGTTTTTTAACCAAATTCGGGAATATATAAGCCCGCCCTTGTACCTGTACAATGTGCAGTTCATATTATTGTTATGAATTTAATAGTAAATGAGATACCTACCTAACATAAAGAGATCGTTTTTGTGATGTTCTAAGCAGGGTGCCCCCCGTAACTGGATTGGACATTTGTTGCTTGAGGTCATGGATTTTTGCTTCGAAGCGATTGTATTCTTCAGGTCTATATTGAACTACTATATTAACAGTATTGTTGGTAGCCTGCAATCAAAATGATCCATTAGTGATGTTAGACAAAATATATTAAAGGCCATGCAAAGAAAAAACTGTAAGAGAGGTCCCTTATCTAACCTACCTTTGGTTACTGTTACCGAGGCGTGTTTCACTTACTCGAAATTAGAGCACTAGATAAGTAGTTTGTTAGGGTAGGTGGGCTTTTGAGTCGTTCCGTAGTCTGTAAGCTACCAACCTGCCCTAACAAACCAACCTATCTAGTGCTCTACTCGAAATGGGTGTATAATTTTGTTCAATGTACTTACCAAAAATGCTCTATACAATAAGAACTACTCGAAGTAGGAGTGCAAAATCCAGACAGTGGACCACCCCTCGTCAAATACCTTTTTAACTACTGACTAACAATTAATTTTACTCTTTATGAGTTGCTTAAGACAAAGTATAAAAACTGAATATAATAAACGTAACTTGGAGCAAGGAAACAAAGCATTCTAACAAATAAATTAACTATTTCTGAAATAGCAGGCTCTTAATATTACAGAACTATAATATAACTTTATAAGGACATAATTATTTATTATTTAAATAAACTGTGTTACTATTGTGGTTAGCTAGTGGTTATTTATCCAAACTAATATAGATAAAAGTATGATAAAAAATGTCCAGAAAGTGGAGTAAAGCGAATCAAAATCAACGAACTAAAAACTCTTCTCTCTAGAATACGCATACCGTTAATATAAAGTATCGCCAACATCTCGGTTTGTTTGTAAACAACTAGTAGGTATATTCAGGCCTGAACAATAACAATTACCAGTAACTGTTATTGTTGTCTCTGTTAGAACAAAGCTGTGCGAGTAAGACAGACAAATGTATATGTTGGCTACGTTTTTGTCAGTTTTTACAAATGAAATGCCTATTCTAGAGAGAAGAGTTATTAGTTCGTTGATCAAAATCGAGCACATTATTTATATTATAGATTTTTTATCAAACTATTATTTTAAAGAACGAGATAAAACCATTAAATTAAAAAATAGCAGTAATACAAATACACACCTCGCCAAAATTCTTGCTCTCCCCAATTAATTTGAAACGTAAACGAAAATTATACTAACAAATATATTTTATTAAAATGATTTATCACATGTAAGGTTATTTTCATGGAATAAGTGCCCGGCCATTTAAAAAATTGTGTCAATTAATTTTTATTAAAGAATGTCAAAGTCGTCACAAAATGTGAGAAGCACAGATGCCAATAACCAGTATGTCCTCATCTGTTCTCAACCAAAACCTTAACAGGTCTGTGCATGCCAATAAAAGGTAGTTAATGCCTTCTTGCGATATGTTGTTCCATTCTCCTTGAGCAGCAACAATTAGCTCCTAAAGGCTGAACGGGGGGTTATCTATATTTTTGGTATATCCCACACGTTCTTACAAGGATTCGTGTCAGGCGAGTTTGCTGGCCAGTTCTTGAACATTCCCTTGCTTTAGCAAATTGATAGTCCTTCTTATGCGTTATAATCCATAAAAATAAAATTATCTCCAATTTCGTTTCGCAATGATGGTTGAATAATGTTTTGAGTGTAAATTTTTAGCTTGAAAACAGAGCAGGTCATACTGGTTATTGACATGTTTGTTTCTCACATTACGTGACAACTTTGATTTTTTTCAATAAAAATAATTGATAAAGCACTTCAGTAAAATGTAGAATTGAATCTAAATATTTTTTAGAATAATTTTTGTTTGGGTTTCAAATTAATTGATGGGGGCCAAGAATTTTGACGATGTCGAGGCTATTATAGGTATTATTAGGAAAAGAAAAATTGAAGCGGTGCATATGGCTTTAGCACTGCTTACACAATAGAAGCAAAGTAATATCATTTTTATTATTAAATTTCTCGCAGGATTATACTTTAATAAGAGCTATTGAATCGTAAAAATTTCAGATATGTGGCATATGGAAATGTTATATAATAAAAGCAATTTAAAACATTTTTGATAGAATACATATTAAATCTAATGTAATATACTCCTGAATTAATTTACCAACAGCTAGCTATATATAATACCTATTTATATAAGGGGTCGTAATTACGTATTCATACAGTGTACTTTGCACTTTGATTCGTTATTTTTTACCAATTTTAACCAACTTTTAATGTCACGTGTAAAGTTTTTTCCTGGGACGTGATAAAGGGGTTAATCTTGTTATATATTATTTTTCGAAGTATTCTCTATCCTACTGAAAATTACGGATATAAAATCGTACAAGCTTTTTCCGGTAGGACTTTATTTTTGGTTAAGCAATAAACTAATTAATGTGATGGGACCTCTTCAATAGGATGTGCTACAAAAAGGAATAAAGCTTTTAATCTTTTAAAAGGTTAAAAAAAAATACACAACTGATGATTTTAAATGCGGATTCTTAGAATTTTGTGTTAAATTGTAATAAGATTAATCTTCTAACTTCTTAAGATTAATAGATGACTCTCCTTCCTTGGAAAAAAATGTCAGTACTTTCTTTGTGCCCACTGGAATAACTTTAAAATGCAAGTTAACAAGGCGCCAGACTGTCGCCTTGCTAACTTAAGACCTAGATCTAGTGTCCCTAGTGATTCTACATAGGAAAGTATGAAAAAAAGTTACTTTAAACATAATATGTTTTTTTAGACATATTATGTCTAAAAATGCGTCGTAAGGGAGGTAACCCCCTTTGAAAGTGGCTAAAAAATTCGGTTTTTATTTAATAACTCAGGAACGCTTTGAGGTACAGGTAAACTAACCTTAATAAAGCCCATCTTCGTATGCTATCTTCATGTACTTATTTTAAACAGAGGTGTGCGAAAGTGGGTGACCTTATTAGTTGTTTTTCCCAAACTTTTTTCTGTGAAACTTTTTTGTAATCTTATTTTTGGAATATGATTCCTCGGGTCAAAATACATAAAAAAGGTACTCTTGTTCTAATACTGTAGGATTAACCGTTTTCGAGAAAAATTCATTTGAAGGTGAAATTTCACGGATCGAGGACGAAAAATTAAGTACTAATGTGTTTAAAACTAAGATTTAAATGATGCAGGGTTATTCTATAACCAAAACTAAAAAAAAAGTTTTTGAGGTCGAAAAACGGTTTTAAAGCAACTGTGGCCCTTTAAAAATGGTGCATATTTAGGAGCCCATAGCTCCCTTAGGATTGATTTTTGGAAGACCTGTATATGAGGTTATTTTTCTTAGTTTTTGATGTACATTCACCTTGCATTATTGAAATTTAGGTTTTCAACATTTTAGTATTTAATTTTTCGTCCTCAAACCGTGAAATTTCACCTTCAAACCTTTCTCGAAAACGGTTAATCCTACAGTTTTACAACAAGAGTACCTTTTTTATGTATTTTGACCCGAGGAATCATATACCAAAAATAAAATCACAAAAAAGTTAAGGGGCTTAGGTCCCTTTAAGGGTAATACGTAACCGTAATACGACACTTTTTTAGACATATAGGAACATTTTTTTCATATTTTCCTATGTAGAATCACCAATTAAAATTAATGACATGATTTACTGGACATCCTGTATGTATTACTATTACTTTAAACAATTCAAACTAGAGACTTAAATTTACGACTTATTACAAGAATAAAGTAAAATCTGCGCCAATTTTTTTACACAAAAGTATACAGGGTGTTCCGTGAGGAAAGGGAAATATTTAAAGGATGTATTCTAGAGGTCAAAATAAGAAAAAAGTTCTTATAAACAAATGTCCAAAAACGACTCGTAAGGGAGCTAGGCCCCTTCAAAGGGGTCCCAAAATTTCGATTTTTTTATTAATAACTTCGGAACCCTTTGTGTTAAAGCATCGAGGTTTAGCCCGTGATCTATGCTTTATAAAGCCTATCAGCCAATGGTATTTGCATGTAGTTACTTTAACCAGGGGCGTCCGTAATGGGGGGTCTTATCACTTTTTTGCCCAAATCTTCTTCTGCTCAACTTTTTTGTGGGTTTATTTTTAGAATATTATAACCAAGGTAAAAACACATAAAAAAGGTACTCTTGTTGTAATACCATAGGATTAACTGTTTTCGAAAAAAATACAATTAAAGGCAAACTTACACCTTTCTAGAACCAAAAATTAAAACTAAAATGTTAAAAACCAGAATTTTAATTTTGCAGTGTGATTCTACATCAAAAGCTAAGAAAAAAAGTTTTATACATGTATGTTCAAAAATCGATTTTAAAGGTACCATCACCCTTCAAAAATTTTGGAGACCATAACTCCCTTATCATTGATTTTTGGAATTACCTGTATACAAACTTTTTTTCTTAGTTTGTGGTGTACAGTTAACCTACACCATTGAAATTTTGGTTTTCAACAATTTGGTGTTTAATTTTTGGTTCTTGAAACTTGTAATTATGCCTTTAATTGTATTTTTCTCGAAAACGGTTAATCCTAAAGTATTTTAGCAAGAGTACCTTTTTAATGTGTTTTTACCTAAAGAATACTATTCCAATAATAAACCCACAAAAAACTTTAAGAGAAAAAAGTTTGGGGCCAAAAAGTGATTAGACCCCTCTTGTCGCACGCCCCTGGTTTAAGTGACTACATGCAAATACCATTGGCTAATAGGCCTTATTAAGATTAGATCACATGCAAAACCTTGTTGCTATAACACAAAGGGTTCCTAAGTTATTAATTAAAAATTAAATTTTTGGTACCCCATTTGAAGGGACGTAGCTCCCTTATGAGCCGTTTGTGGACATATGTTTATGGGAACTTTTTTTCTTATTTTGACCTATACAGCATATTCTTTAAATATTTCCCTTTCCTCACGGAACACCCTGTATAAAAGTTATTGCGACATTGACAAAAATAATACTGAAAATCCAGTAATTAAATACTGGCAACTTTGTTAGAGTGAGGCATACTTACTATTATTAATACTAAGAAAATACATCTAAAGTCCTCAATAAATGTGAGTAGGAACAGTCAGTGTACAGGTGCTGAATTTTAATCGAATTTGAAATCCACATTCAATGCTTTAACGCCGCAACAAAAAATTTAAATAAAAAAAATAACATTTTAAAGGCGACTATTCTATAAAACACAATAAAGAATATCGCACTGAAAAAAGTGTTGCAAAATACAGTGCCGCAGGCATTTTATCTGTAATATAGGCAAAATTACTGGAGATATCTGCGTCATAATATGCATATTATGCTGTGCTAAAAAACGTCAAAGGGGAACCACGCGAAAAATCAGGGAGTGACGCAGATGTCTTTTTTCCAGGGAGTGTTTGTACGATGATTGAAACATAAATTGATGGAATATTTACATGCGTTAATCATTAAGCATTAAATGGCGGCTCGTGTGCACTGACAGTTAAAAAAAAGTAAAATAAGAAAAACTAATATTGGATATACTAAATACGATAATATACCTTTACCTTTAAGGCCTGGGCGGCCTCTTCGTGCGTCGCATTTCTTAAATTAACACCATTGACGCTGAGTATTTGATCTCCGCGTTTTAGTTCACCGCTCAGGTCGGCGGGCCCACCGGCCAAAATGAAAGATATAAAGATTCCTTCTCCATCTTCGCCCCCCACGATGTTGAAACCTAAACCGCCACTACCCTTATGTAAACCTACAGTACGGACCTCTCTGTAACAAAAAAAACACATATATTAGTAACTAGCTTATGAAAAACAAAATAGTTTATATTAGAGATTTATTTTTCAGCGATCAAAGTGTATTTTTCATAGTGATGACATGGGAATTAGCAGAGGAAACTCGACCATATCACCACTCCCGCTTTTTTTGTCATCATCAAATTGTTATTATCAGTGTAACCCTCCGGGCTATATTCGAATATCATAAAAAACAATATTGTTTATTTATTTAGAAGATACTCATCAAAATCAATAATATCTTTTGTGAGGTACCAATGGCGATTTCTCCCGTTAGATTAGACAGGGACAAAGTTCTACACAAAAAGCATAGAACATATACATACACTCCCACTTCCACCCAACCAAACAAATTCTGTATTTGTTCTTTGTTGAACAAATACAATATTTACTTGGCCGGGCGAAAAGTGTAACTATATTATTTTTATTAAAGAAATTACTGGCGCCATCTAAATTTTAGTAGAGTTATCTTATTCTACAGATTCACATTACTTATGTTCGTTCGTGCCGCTCAGTGCTACACTTTCCGGCCAACCAAATAAATACTGTATTTGTTGTATGAAAAACAAATACAGTATTTATTTGGTTGGCTGGAAAGTGGAGCACAAATGAGATAGAGATAGGGTAGACGTCTTTTGTTTCATAATTCTAGTTGTAGAGAGCTCCATTTAGGATAGTCTATTCTAAATAATCGAGTGAGAATCATCTAGAGATTTTCCGAGACGCGCTTTGTGAGATTAGGGCTTGCCTGCTGAAAATAGTAAGAGTTTTCCAAAAGCTCAGGAAAACTTGCCAGTGTGGTAGGCTGGGCAAGTGCAGTTCAAAATTAAAAATTGTTTTTGTTATAAATAGTAATTTTAAATCGTAACCGCCGCATAATAAAATAAATATATTAAAAAAAAGTGTTATAAATTGGATTGGAGAAAGATAAGTTATTGATGTAAAATAACCTTTTACCAGAATACGCTGAGTTATAATAGTTATGAAATATTCTAAATTTGGTATTGATTTCTTAATTTAAATTTTGTTGATATATTTTACCTCGCTAATTTATTATTTTATTTATTAAATAATCATTTAATTCAAATTTTGTTCTTTTTATTTATTTTAACCTAGTTAGAAAAACGAATATAAATATTTCAGGGCTACGAACCTTCTCCGAAGTTAACTAGATCTTCATCCCTTATTCAGGGTGGTGGCAACGCTACGCTATCTATTTCTAAATCATCGAGGGTTTAGACATTTTTTACTTTCCCCTAAAAGCAAATATTGTGAAAAAAAAAATCATTTTTTGCATAAATCATCGAGAAAAATCTAAATAAGCAACAAAAAAAATGATGTCTGTCGGTCTGTCTGCCTCTCACTTTTTTGTCGAAGTGAAAAGTTGAATTTTAAGCTAAAAAAAGTTGTCATTTTTGACGAAATCTTCTTCGTTACGGCCCTGCATTCAAACGTGTTTATTACTGACAAATACATGAAATAATTAGATTGCAGACCAGGTACATCTACCATTGAATCATGTACATATGTGTTTGCGAATCAACACAATTGTGTACCTACAACGCGAATATAAGCGGGAGGCTAAATTAGAAAAAAAAACAGGAAAAAAACATCGTTTCTAGCCTATCGAGTTATATTAAAAATTAGCTTACTTGTACCTTGTACCGTATTATACTATTCATAGCGCCGGCGCTAGAATAGTATTATACGGTGGTTTCGAATTTTCCAAAATCGCCAAAAAAAGTCCTAGACAAAAAGTTCTTGGATACAAATGTGTAAAAAAAATAGAAACCAAACTTTTGTTTTGTCCGTCCGTCCGTCCGATGTCACGATTTTTGTAGACCTCGATAACTGAAGAACGAATAATCCAATCGACTTTTTGGTAATTTTCAGGAAAGTTTCATGAGGGGAAGATCCCTATTGTTTTTGAAAGTAATCCCCCAAAAACAAATACATTCAGTAAAAAAAAGAAAATATTATTTATTTTCTTTCTTTTATTTATTGATGTAAGACTAGTTTTTTTTGTTTTTTTGACATACTGGATATTAAGTTTCTTTTTTTTATATTTAAATAATTATTTATCTATATAATTTATAACCACGGGCTAAAGGATCTAGGTAGATGAGCAAATTGTACATTAGTAGTACAATAAATGACGTTTATTAAAAAATGGCCAAGATTTTCCAGTTTTGTATGTTATTTACAGCCCTGTTAAAAAAATACAGGTTTTTCGAAACGCTGGAAATCTACAGGAGACGTATTCTTGAGTTTCGGATAGAACAACGATTAGAATATAACGCATCGTGTTGAAACCAATAGAGTACGATCACAGCCTCAGGCTCGTTCAATCAATTGTTCTACTCCCCGGTTTTCAAGAATAGGTCCCCAGTTCGTTTCTTAACCACGTGGGCAACTCTTCGCACAAGATAATTTTAATTAAAAATACTTTTTCTTTCAGTTTAATTAAAATTTTATTAAACTGCCATAAATCCAGGGATTACTATATATTTACCCCTTTAAAGCAGGAAAATCCGGAAAAATAAAAAGCCTGTTTTCCATATTTATGTCAGCCTGCAGGCTGATTGTAAGCAGAGTTTTTAATCGGTTTTAATCCTAAGATTAACATGTTATTGGAACATGAAAATCCTTAGCTATGGTCCATTTCAAATTATAAAAAAATATAAAATTGCTATCCGTATACAGGTTATTTTTGTTAAGCCCCTCGCTCGCCTTAAGGGGTTGTTCTGATTTTTTGTTTCAAAAAATCGATTTTTTTTGCCTTTTCAAACTTTAAACGCGTTTTTCTCAAAATTCCATTTTTCAAAACGGTTACAGCAATTAAAAAAAAACTATTTAACATATTGCACGGCAATTTTATCAAAAATCATATTGGCAAGTTAGCTAATGTAAATTTTTCTTTCAAAAGCTTATTATATATATTTTATCCCCCCTTTTTTACCCGTTTTTGGCCGGAAAAATTACTTTTGTTGTTTTTTTTTTCACTAAAATACGCGTGGATTTTTTTTTTTGACTAATGTCGACATTAGCGAACTAAAGGATGTATATTAAAGTACTAGTTTCATAACATACGTTTTTAGCGCACGAGTACAAGTTCAGAAAACAAGCTGCTTGCTTTTCTAAAGTACTAGTGCGCTAAATACGTGTTATGGAATAAGTGCTTTAATATACTATTTGAATTTGTAGCAAAACTGGAAGTCTACCTCCATCTAACGGTAATTTAACCCCTACACACTAGGTGTCCCCACCTACTCTACTTTTAAATTTTAATCAAAAATATCAGTTATTATTATTTTGAGTTTTTTGTTCAAACCGAACAAAAAACTATAACGTACTTTTTCAGCGATAGCAGGACAAATTTCGTTCATTTGCATTTCAATCATTCGTAGACATACAAGTGAACTTTTGGGTCATCGACCAACTTTTTACTGCTAGTAAATCATCTGGGGGCCTAGTCATTTTTATAGGTAAGTTACCGTCTTCTGCGAAGATATTTTCTCTTTTTAATGTACAATTTTTATAGTTTTACAGGATAACATCCAGTGTGCAAATAAAACCAACCTAACCCAAAATAAAAACAGTATTTTTATTATCGCTCGACATATACCAGCCACCAACCCAAAAACCAACCCCGAGATATTTTGAGTTCCATCGCAACGTGGCTACCAACGAGGGGCTGGTTCGAGTTTTTTTTGGGATTTTTTATCGGAAAACTGCAAAAGAAGATGGTTATACACACGCCGCCACCAACATCGGTCAACGGTAACGGACGTGGACGCAATCTGGAGCATACGCCAGCAAATCCAGGACAACCCAGGGTAACGGAAACGCAGAATAACCAAGGTAGGAATTTTCCTGTTTATTCTACATCTACCGAAGGCCTATTTAATTTGCCGACGTACAATGAAAATGTCACGCAGTGTACATTTTCACCTAGTGCGCCAGAATACGTACCTCGCAGAAGCCGTCAATCACACCAGGCAGCAGCGAGCGAAAATCCGCCGCCGTATTCAACTGGGGCTGCACAGCCAATTTTATATCCGCCTCCTAGCCAAGAGGATATCGTCCAATTAGTAGCTACAGTCGTAAATTCTATGAGAAACTTAAATATAAACAATAACCAATCTAATTTAAATGAAAATGTTTGTACAATATCTCCCGCAGAAGCCGGTAAATTTATCCCTATATTTGACAATGAAAATACCACACACCCAATTGAGTTTTTGCTATCGTTAGAAAATTTTTTAGATGTAAACAATACACCGTTTCATAAAATTTTCACAATAATTAATAACCTGCTGAAAAAATCCGCCAAAATATGGTGGGATGCTTTTTCAGGATTTTTTCAAAATTATGATCAGTTTAAAAGAGAATTTTCAGATCATTTTTGGGGTCCTGACAAACAGTTAGGGGTTAAATTACAGTTGGAGGCAGGAAGATATGAACAAGGTCTATTTACCGACCACTTTAGCCGTTATGTCGCCCTTGCTAAATATCTTCAACCTCCCTATACAGAGCAACAGTTAATAAGTATTTTAGCCCGCCATTTTCCCCCTAATGTGTCCACCACACTTATTGGCGTATATAATTTATCAGAAGGTTTAAGTAGACTTAGACAGGCTGATAATTATATAAATTTAAATGTAAAAAAATTTCCAGTAGAAAAAAATCAATTTGCAGGTCAAAGGGACACACCACCAAAACATTTTCCTAATAATAATAATTTTACTAGTGGTCCCCACCAGTATAATAGAAATTTTAATAGAAATCCTCGTCCTAATATTTCTACCTTGGGGGTCGAAGAAAATAAAATCTCGGAAAACGAGATGGAGCCCCAAAATTAAGTTCCGTTTTGGAGACTCCGTTCGCAGGGACTAACATTCGTGTACAAAATAATCCAAAAGATGAATTACTCGAAGAGTGTGATTTTAGTCATGAATTAGCCGAAAATCGTTCACCGACAATAGAGTTAAAAATCTTTGATTTTTGGTTCTTAGGACTTATTGACAGTGGCAGTCAAATTTCTGCAATTTCAGAAGATGTCTGGAACCAAATAACTAAATTTCATGAGGAAATTCCACACTTTAAGTGTTCCGGTATAAAAGTTGTAGGCGCATTTAAATCAAAATATAAAAAAGTCACTCTTCAAGCTGATATTTTATTTGTTATAAAAAACGAAAATTTTGTACAAGAGTTCTTAATAATACCAAGTCTAACATATCCCGTAATTTTAGGGTGCGATTTCTTAAGAATTTTTCATGCCAACATAAATTTAGCAGAACAGCACATAGTATTAAAAATAAATGATAAATATATTATTGTTCCTGAAAAAAATATTCAGCACAATAACTCTGTGTCGTTAAATATGTGTAAACTTGTAAATAGTGAAAAAAAATTGTGTTCCTCACAAAACAATAAAATTAAATTTGAAGGTACTCTGGCAAAAACCGGTACTGTACAAAATTTAACGTCAGTAAAAAAAAAATGTAAATACCAATGAAACCCGTTTTTTAGGTAATGATTTTGAAAATAAAAAAAATGCTTTCCCAAAAATCAATGAAAATGTTACGGAAAGTACTTCAGAAAATCTTTTTAAGTTTTTGCCAAAGTCCCATCAATCTTTAAATAATAAAGCTACAATCGATCCTAATAGTAAATTTTACGAGGTGGTACAAAAAACAAATCTGTCTGAAAGTGAAAAAATTATTTTTAATAATTTATTAAATAAATACTCGGATATTTTTTCTGACACTCCAGGACGGACTCATTTGTATACACACTCCATAGAACTCCTCGATCATACCCCGTTTTTTGTCAAGCCCTATGCCATCCCTGTGGCACATAGAGACGCAGTGGAAAAAGCTATCCAACAAATGGAAGAATGGGGTGTTATAGAGCGAGCTCCTTCGAAATACATATCGCCAATTATGAGCACCTTAAAACGCGATGGGAGCGTGCGCATATGTTTGGATGCACGCCACTTAAACTCAGTAATGGCTCCAGATTTTGAGAAAACGCTTTTAATTGACGAATTAGTAAAATTTATGGGAGGAAAAAAATGTTTGTCGCTTATTGATTTATCTCACGGGTATTGGCAAATACCATTAAGACAAGAGGATCGTCAATACTTAGGTTTTATGTTAGGTAATAAAACCTACCGTTTTTGTGTGTTACCCTTTGGTATACGTACCGCAGTTAGTGCTTTTACGAGAGCTTTAGACCTTATTTTTGGTACCACATTCAATGACTTTTTGTTTAAATACGTTGATGATATGGGGGTGGCGAGTTCTAATTTTTTAGAACATGTTGAGCATCTCGAAAGAGTGTTTTCCCGTTTACAGGAAGCTGGATTAACAGTAAAGCTAAGTAAGTGTAGGTTTTTTCAAACTGAGCTTTCATACTTAGGCTACATCATAAATGGAGACACCGTCCGTCCAAATCCTGAACGAGTCCAGGCTATCCAGGATTATACTCGCCCTAAGAATGTCAAACAACTTCAATCTTTTTTAGGTCTCTGTCAATATGATAGAATGTTTTCTATAAATTTCGCAGAGCTTTCAGCACCACTAACGCAGCTTTTAAGAAAGAAAGTTTCGTGGAAATGGACCGAAGAACACGAAAAAGCCTTTCAAAATCTTAAGTCTTTATTACAGGAGGAAGCTCTACTTTATCATCCAATTTTTTCGCAAGCTCTTCATGTCCAAACCGATTCAAGTGACTTTGCCGTAGGAGCTTTATTATTTCAGATAATAGATGGCAGTCGCAGGGTTATTGCTTATGCTTCCCGGTTGCTGTTGGATAGAGAAACGCGCTATGGATCTACGGAAAAGGAAATCACGGCCGTTTTGTTCGCTTTCCAGAAATGGAGGGTTTACCTCATTGGCCGGAAATTTTTTCTGCATGTAGATAATAAAGCAATAACTTATATAAACCGCTGTCGTTTATTGTCAGACCGGAGTTCCCGTTGGGCACTTGTTTTACAAGAATATTGGTTTGAGGTTATTTTCGTCCCAGGCGTAGCTAACGTCCAGGCCGATGCTTTAAGTCGTTTTGCAGGTTCTAGGTTCCCGGTTCCCAAAGATAAATATTTTCAGCTGTTTTCGGTAATCAAATTGTCCACAGATCTGCAGGAAATGTTACATAACTTTGTTTTACACCAAAATGGGGATGAAAAACTCATAAGCATTAAACAACAGTTACCCACCACTGAAAAGCTCCGTCGTCAATTTATTTTACATAATAATTTGCTTTACAAAATTGGAAGAGGGGTAGATGAGTACTTATTGTGTGTCCCTCGTAATTTGATAAATCGTTTTGTTACCGCTTATCACAATGCGTATGGGCATTTCGGGGTATACAAAACGTGGATTGCTATGCGTGACGAATTATGGTGGACAAATATGCATCGAACAATAAAAAAGCAAATAAAAACTTGCGAGATTTGTCAAAAAACAAAAATCTCCAAATTACCAAATCCCCCGCAAATGCAAATTATCCCACGCAATAAAGGCGATATTATAGCTTTAGATGTCCTTGGACCCCTGATACATAGTAGGGCCGGTTTGACTTACATTTTAGTAATTTTAAACCTGTTCACCAAACACGTAGCATTGTATCCCCTTAAAAATGCTACTGCTCGCTCTATGATAAACCGTCTTACCAAGGATTATCTCCCGACGCATGGTAGACCGCTACGGATCCTTCAGGATCACGGTTCCCAATTTACATCCAAGCTTTGGACCACTCGTTTGTCGGAACTAAATATTCAGTTAGTATATACCAGCGTACGTCATCCATGTGCCAATCCCTCAGAACGAGTTATGAGGGAGTTGGGGCGGCTTTTGCGCACTTATTGTAACGAGCGTCACTCTAGATGGGCCTGGGAAGTGGATAATTTTGCGGAATTTTTAAACTCAGTTGTCCACGAAAGCACAGGGTTTTCTCCGAACGAGCTACAGTTAGGAATATCGCGTCCTAAATTATTACCCGCTGATTGGGAATATCCCGGGGAAAGAACCGAACTATCCTTAGATACAAAACTAGTCTTGGCTGAAGCAACTTTGCAAGGTAAGGCAGCCCGACGTGCTCTAGCGAACCCTGGTAAACCATTTTACGATTTTCAACCGGATGACTTGGTATTATTAAGGGCAAACAATGTCTCGTCCAAACTGCGCGCGGAGACCAAAAAAATGCTACTATTATTTACTGGTCCGTACAAAATTAAGAAAAAGGTTAGCAATGCTACCTATGTGTTACTCCATTTAGAAGATAACACAGAACGTGGAACTTTCCACGCTTCGCACTTAAAATTATATCATGCTCCAACCTAGTTTTCAAAAAAAAAAAAAAAAAAAATTATTTTTTGAAACTATGTTTAGGGGGGGGGCTAAGATGTAGCAAAACTGGAAGTCTACCTCCATCTAACGGTAATTTAACCCCTACACACTAGGTGTCCCCACCTACTCTACTTTTAAATTTTAATCAAAAATATCAGTTATTATTATTTTGAGTTTTTTGTTCAAACCGAACAAAAAACTATAACGTACTTTTTCAGCGATAGCAGGACAAATTTCGTTCATTTGCATTTCAATCATTCGTAGACATACAAGTGAACTTTTGGGTCATCGACCAACTTTTTACTGCTAGTAAATCATCTGGGGGCCTAGTCATTTTTATAGGTAAGTTACCGTCTTCTGCGAAGATATTTTCTCTTTTTAATGTACAATTTTTATAGTTTTACAGGATAACATCCAGTGTGCAAATAAAACCAACCTAACCCAAAATAAAAACAGTATTTTTATTATCGCTCGACATATACCAGCCACCAACCCAAAAACCAACCCCGAGATATTTTGAGTTCCATCGCAAATTTTCGATGCAAAAAAACGTTTCAAACTTTAGCTTCATCCCTAAAAAGAATTACTATTTAAAGAGTCCGTAACTCACTTAATATTTATTTTTGGGCCAGGGTATAAAAAACTTTTTTCTTAGTTTTTAATATGGAATCACTCTACAGAGTCAAATTATTCTATTAGCGCTTTTTTTGGGTCCTATTTAAGGGACCTACTACTGTTCAATGGGCCGTAACTCCATTAGGACTCTTTTTGTCATAGTTTTTGATATATAATGTGCCCTTGAAGTATTGTCGCGAGTTATGGGACACCTTGTATATACACGAAATACAGGTTTTCTGGAGCAAGGTAACATGAACACAACATAAATACATAGAACTCACATATATATGCTGTCTGTCGACATATTCTTGTGGATATATAACGTATTATAACGTATATAATAGTATCTCTTTGAATTCAAATATGAAGATATCGAGTTTGTTAAAAGGAACATACGCTACGGGTTTCCGTGACCTATCTCAAGTTATAACAACCTAATGTCCCCAACGAAAATGGTAACTGGAGGATTGACAAACACCCGGCATATTGACGCGCGAGCGCTGCATCAGCAGTTGTTTGTTTTCTCATCCACAGATTTCAATCAATATTATGTTTTATGTTTAAAAATTTTAATATTGTACCTGAAAAGCACACCGGCAAAAGAAGTTCTTTTTAAAGAACCATTTTAAAAACATTACGGTAGAGCAAAAAGACTACGAAGATCCGTAAATAGTATTTAGTATTAGCTTTATACAATTTTTTCTATTTTGCTCTAAAATTTAAAAAACTTACATTTAAATTGACGACTGACTTAGGGATTTTTGTTTTGGGTTGGCATTACAGTTTACACTATGTTTAAAATTCTAAGAACAAATGATATTTTGATATATTTTACACAGTTACAGCGTGGCCTTTGAATGGGACGGATGTTTCTTTCTTGGCACATTCCAGTGCAGCGAATTTGCCATCTTTTATGATGTGCCTTGTGTATTTTTGTTTTACCGTCTTCTATGATGTGCCTAGAGTATTTTTATATTAATGTATTATGTACAAGTTGAAGTGAACCATATATTTGTGGACTGTTGAATTTTAAGTTAATAATAATGGACGTTTGAAGATTTTTTTGTGTTTTTAATGATAACTTTTTATATTAGCGTGGAAATTACTACAGTAGTAATTTATCAGTGATAGTGCGCAAGTCAGGATACATATCCGATTAGTACTTGCGCACTGGAAACCTCATGATTATATAGAGAAACCCTGGTTAATTATTCGGAAGAAAAAGACCAAATACAGAGAGAGAGAGAGATATATATTTTACAGTCATATCTTGTTTTTTCACTGCAATTAAAAAGTCCACAATTTTAACACGGTAAAAAATAACCCAAACACAAAATTTTGTAAAAAATTAAACTTTTAATCGACATTGACATTTGCACGCAAAACGTCAAGAGATAGGCTTTTGTATGTTGCCAACCCAACAGAAAAAAAAAGTAGAGACCTCTTATGGGCCTATAAGAACCCGCAAAATGCGTGTGATTATGAGCTTGTAAGAGTCGCAAAATAGAAAAAATGTATTTAACGTTGACATTTGGAAAGTATATATAATGCTGATCCCAAGCCTGGTCCATAATTTGAAAAATAACATTTTAGGTATCACCAGCTCAGGTAATGTAACATTTTATTTTAAAAGTACATTATAAATAAAAAACTAATTTGTATTATGACTTTAAACAATCGTTCACTTTTATAAAAACATTTTCTTTACTTAAGTAGGTAAAATGACAGTCAATTCAATGTCAATGTCAAAAATTATTAAAAGCACAATGGGTAATAAAAATATCAATAAAAGTTATTTCTAAACCACTAATCATAGCTGCCTTGATATAGTTTTTTTCTTATATGTGTTCTGCGCTCAGTTTAGCAACTAAACGAGTTGAACGCAACTAAATTACTATGTTATTATAATTTTTATTGTCAGTACTGTAAATGGCATTATGATTAATATTAATTATAATATCTTTTAAGTTCACTGAATATATGTATATATTGATATTGGAACTGTTATATGAAATCTAATTGAAGTGACCAATATGCCAGGCCGTCCATACCCAAGCTATATTTCATAAACGGCTGATCGAGTTTATATAGCTGTTGATTTTAATTGATTGTTATAAGTATTTAACAAGTTCAGGAAAAAAGCTTTTAATATTTTTAAAATACAGAAAATAAGCAACTAAAATAAGAAAATAAAATCACTTTTGTAACAGTGATAAAAAGTTTTGAAAGAAAATAACTTTATTTTCCCTAGTTTTATTTTAAATTATATTAAGGTGGGTATGCCAATTATTGCCATGTTAAGACATTTTATTTTTTACTGCATGAAAATATATTTGTAATCATCTGAAAATTTACTACATTAAAAAATACATTAAAAATAAATATATCTTTATTCTAATGGGTAAAAAATAAACAAACTGCAGAAGCTTCAAGAAAAATAGTATTGCTTTTTAAAAAAGATTGCATAGTGAAAATATTTTAGAACCCAAATATTGCCAGACTACTGGCAATAATAGTAAAGAACAAATTTTTAACAACTAATAAGAAAATATTGTGGCATAACAATTTTGGCCGTTTTTAGGTACAATTTGACAATAACAATTTGTCGTTTTTAGTAAGCCTCACGAACTTTTCATGTACATATCGATTACAATCTCATATCGGCCCGGCGATTCTTTTGGAATAAAAAGAAGATCCAAGACTCAGAACTCTCCGATTTCTTCGATGCTTTTTTTTCTTATTGTTTTTTTGTATTTGTTTTTGTTGTGAGCAATCTTAGGAACACAGCTGCTTGGAAAACAATCTCAAAAAATACCCTTTTCGCTTTTTTATTGAGTGGAACACAATATGGGCCAAGAAAGTGCATATTTGTGTCTAGCTTATTACGTTTTTGTCCTGCAATATAGCAACAGTCAGCACAATTTTACAAGTTTTTATAATGGAATAGCATGAAACACGAACTGTGTTTTGTTTACGCCATTACCAACTGGATACAGATACATCATATCTTCAAACATCTTCTCGATATAACAGATATACTGGCAGTGCCATCTATAGCACAGATGACGAACTAACAAGTTTAAGAGGGGTTGGTAATATTAGGAACATGACAATAATTGGCTCACCCACCTTATCTAAAATTTAATACCATGTATAGAAGAGAAAAAGTCGCTTGTAAAACAATTTTACACTACGATATTTCAAAAACGCTTTGACCCAATGACTTGAAATTAGGAACAAAGATTTTCTAAGTAGTAAACAAAATTTGTTCCAAATTTCAAGTCGCTATGTCTAAGATTTCTTGAAATATTGTAGTGTAAAGTTGTTTCGCAAGCGATTTGCATCTTTTTCTCTACTACACCAAATAACGCATTACCTTTTTTGATAAAAGACTATAAGGTACATCATATCGTCATTATCGCGAAATGTGGTGTTTAATTATAATTAGATCAAAAATTATTGCTTATTATAAGACTCGCTCATATAAGTATGCGCCATGTCTTAGCTTTAAACACGATATTTTTGTTGTTTTGAAAAAAAAAAGCTCTAGCAATAGTATATTGTTTTACTAAGAGGAAAAGTGAAGCTTTTTTTTACTAGTTTACGACGCGAAGCTGAGTCCGGAAACTACAGACAAGTAAAAAAAGCACATTTCCTCTGAGTGAAACATACTATTTTTTCTTCAAGCATCCTATATATTTTTTTAAATATTAATTTTTGAATTTAATTTAATAAAGTATGTTTTTTTTTATTAAAATAGGCCAATAAAACCCTTTCGAAATAAACTTAAACCTTCCTTAGCTCATTTTAAATTTTTTAGGTAGGCTAAATCGTACACTTTTCGTGATTTCGATAGCAACTTGTCTAATGTAGCATTTGCAATTTCGGAGAGATTTGCAGGTGTATAAACCATATATTCTTATTCAATCATTTTTAATCAATTTCACACAAGGTTTTTGCACAGAATCCCGAGTCAACCACCTGTTTACATAATAAACAAACAAGTTTGAAGTATGGCTGTCAACAAAGTCAAAGAGTGCTGCAACCAGTGGTAGTTTTACTAACTTTTTTTACGGCGTACAACAATGAACTCAGTTTTTTACTGTAAAAAAATAGATCACTTCTAACTAGTGTGTTCAGCATAAAATATTATTTTAGTACGCTTGAAGAAATAATATTTTTCCGGAAAATTTCTTTGCTGAATTTCTTGTTTTTTTTCCTGTAATCTTTATACAATAAAGTTTAAATCTGAACTAATAACTCTTATCTACAGTTTAATTTCATTAGTTGCAAGCGGAGAATTCCTATAAAAACTATATCTAATGTTACATTTCTTCGATTTATCTTCATAAAACGTTAATTGTAAAAATGAGTTTTTATGTACATAGAATTTTTAACATTAGACATCGGATTTTAGCGAGTCGTGACGCCAAAATGCATAGCCGGGTACAATAAGTCAACGAATTCATATTAATTTTATAAAAATATTTAATATGTTGCCAAACTACTACATTACCAAAGAAAATCATATAAATATTACGAAAATCCCGTAACGTTTTATTTAAGTAAAAGAAAATTAAATACATAACAATTCTGAAAATTAAGATTTAGTTGGGCTCTTTAGTAATTAAAATTTAATTTTATAGTATTGTGGAATGGTGGCTGGGTATTACTTTTACCAAGTTAAAAAAAGATCTGCCTGGCCAATCGTTTTTTATTCGCAATAACTAAATAAATAAAATTAATTTTGTATTTTTTTAATGACTCTAATTATTAAATTGTCCTTGCACCTCATCTCCTTTATGGAAAGATTTCGTCGGTAGTTTGGTTTTTCTACAAACACAATATGTTTTAGTTGTGTAGTTTTGTATTTTATTTAAATTTTATTTATAATATGAAAAACAAAAGAGTTGAGTAAAAATAATAATTTCAAAGAATTTTTTAAAAAAACTTTTCACAAGTTATAAACGTCACGTGCGAATAGAAAAGAATTGGTCAGACAGATTTTTTTTTTTAATTTGATAAAAGTAATATCCAGCCCACCATGTTACAATACTATTAAATAAAATTTGGATTATTTAAAAGTCCAACTATATCATAATTTTTGGATCTGTTATGTGTTTTTTTTAAATTTTCTTTTACTTAAATAATAACGTAAGGGGATTTTCATAATATTTATATACTTTTCTTTGTAAATGTAGTAGTTTAACTTTTTTATAAAATTATTATTAATTTGTTGTACCCGGCTATGGATTTTGACGTCACGACTAGGTAAAATCCGATCTCTATTTAACATACATCGATTTTGTATAACGGTCATTCTACCAAATGTAGCCACTAGGCTGTCTGGATGTTCAGTACACGTTTTTAGTATATTCATTTTTACTTTTTTAATTTTTTTCAACATTATTATGGTCTGTTTCATGAAGCAAGATAGTAAATTAAAAATCGCACAGTACATATTTTTACAACAGGTTTGAATAGTATATGTTTGTGTATAGAATATAGTTAGGTTTTATAAAATAAACTACGCAGTATATTCGCGCATCCAATATTCGAATCTGTTTTGAAAATATTCACTGTGCGATTTTTAATTTACTATCTTGCTTGATGAAACGGGCCATAGAAGCGTTATAGTTTTGTCAGTTTGGCGACGTAAATGTG
Organism: Brachypterus glaber; assembly: GCA_958510825.1. Lineage (NCBI taxonomy): Eukaryota > Metazoa > Arthropoda > Insecta > Coleoptera > Kateretidae > Brachypterus > Brachypterus glaber. The sequence goes on along the minus strand of OY294048.1, from coordinate 41,475,851 downwards.
GTTAACATAAGTCTCTTTTTGTGGGTGTTGCGGCTGTTTTGTGTCGAAAAGTCACTAAAAATGGCATGTCCCAAACCAATTTCCGCTACTTTAAGAGTAAATTAAAAATACTAAAAAAAGTTTTAAATAAAATAGTTGGAATATATAAATACCTCGGACTCAAAGCTATCATCCAAAGAGCAAAAAAAACAAAAATAAGGTACTTTTTAAGAAAAAAAAATTGTTAGTGTTTGAATAAAATGCGATTTTTTTTGTATTAATTTTTGACTAAAAAAAGTTTTAATTTTCGACCTTCTTCGTAGCTGCGGTCTTACACCACCTTAGAACCATCCGCAATGGATCCAGTCACTAAATATAACTTTCCAGTCAAATATTAAATTTAAACTTAAACTAGATGAAACGTTGCAAGCACCCTGTCAAAACATCGACACTATTGTACACTAGGGCCATCTATTTGCAAATTTCAAACTAGGTGTTTTGTTTGATTTTAAATTCTATATCTTTAAAACATTATATTCTAGCAAAAAACTGTATATAACATTTTTTATAGGGCTTAAAAAGAGATTTTATTTAAAATATATTTTTTTGAAATCGGGTTATAAATATGTGAGATATGCTAAAAAACCCTTTTACTGCTTTAAACGCCAATATCTCGAAAACTATGCGTTTTAGGAAAACGTTGTTTATAACAGTTTTTGACCAATTTAAATTTATCTTTTATATAAGTGCTAAATTAACCAAATACAATAATATTTGCCTTAATTAAAACAAAAAACGCTAAAAATAGGAGTTTTACCCTATTTTTACCCCCTTACCCCCAATCGTTTACCCCCAAAATCTAATCAGCTCTTCGGAATACGATAAGAAACAATATGCAAAAAAACGTAAGTCGATATCTATGTAGAAATGGAGTTAGAGAGTTTACCCCCAGACAGACAGACAGACAGACAGACAGACAGACAGACGGACGCAAAAATTTTTTTTACTGATTTCGACTCGTTTGGACTTTTTATTTATTAATAGTCTAAAACGTCGAGAAATGTGAAAAAAAAAACGTGGTCAAAGATTTTGACTTTTCGGCAAAGATTTCAATAAATCGGCACTCTTAGTAGCACTAAGTGCCGATGTAAAAATAGTAAATAGTATAGATTGAAAATATTTTACCTTTTTAATTTATCCCTTTTGTTAAATTTTCTGCTAAGAGTTGCAAAAGTGGCTCTCAAAGGAAACTTCTGATGTTTGTTTTTCGTCATATTCGAAGACATTAGCACTCAAAAAACACTCTAATGCATTGAACATCTGAAATATGGGCACTTTACACTTTGGCAATTTCAACTTATTTTTCCTCTTTTTCTTATTTTTATTCACTTCACTATTAGTAGACTAGTTCAAATAAATTCTACAAAAATTCGAGTTTTTTTAATGTTAGTGCGAGTACCAAATTGACTAATAACGGGTGAGTTTCAGTCCATGGACTAAAATGGAATTGTTTTCAATCCGATCGAAGGGAGCGTTCAAGTATTACGTAACGCAAAACTTGGCCATTTTTGACCCCCAATCCCCCCCCCATGTAACGCGGCGTAACATTTTCGAGACCCCCCCCCCCTCTATTTGTTACGTAACATTTTACAAAAAGTAAAAAAAAATTGAAGGAAATTTTGCTTTATGGTTTAAACCGGTTTTTAACCGGTTATTGCTTCCGTGTTTTAAGCCAATACCGGTCTGATATAATTTCCGAAACCGGTTAACCGAAAACCGGTTATTGGCTATGGTTTTCCATCTCTAATTGTTTTTTGTTTAGAGGATCTAGTTAACTGTTAACCACGCCGTGTGAAATAAAATTTGCAAGGAATCCGTCTCTTTAAGCCTAGATCATTGTTAAAAACCTGATCCAATAAACATTTGATAAGTTTATAATTTTTTAAGTGTTACCTAACATTTTTACTGACACCCACCCCTCCTCTGTAAAGCGGCGTAACGTTAACAAGTGCTACAAAATGTCGTACAAAATTACTTTTTTGGACTTCCGGTTTCGCTGGAAACTAAGGCAATTTAATTTTTTATTATAACAAACACCCCCTAGGGGGTATTTTTCCATTTTTGAATTCAGAAAACAATTTTAAATCTAAAAAAAAAAACATTTAATTATTTTATTTATTAAAATTTACCTAATTTCCGGTAAAAACGGAAGAGAAAAAAAAAACGTACTCCATTTTGCAGCTCTTACAAAAGCGCCCCAAAAAGATAAGATCGTACAAGGGAGTTATCGTTTGAAAAAAGTTACGATACAAAAACCGTTTTAAAAAAATTAAAGTGCAAAAACATTACCAAATTTTGACTTTTGCATAAAATTTTGTATTTTTTCCACATTTAGCAAATAAATTAGATTTTATTTATAAAAAAATAAATCTTGTATGTTAATAAAAATAAAATAAAAAAAAAATTAAAAGCTTTTAAATGATTTTTTTTAGTGTAATTTTGTTTTTTGAATCAAGAAATGCAAAAATATACAGGTGTCATTTAAAAAAAAACTTAGTTTCCGTCGAAACCGGAAGTGCAAAAAAATTATTTTTGTTGAGAAATAAAAGCTATAAAAAAATTACTTTGATCGGATTGAAAACAGTCTCATTTTAGGGGGTGTTCATGGACAAACTCATCCGGTATAGTTTTTTTTTTTGTATAACATAAGCTTGGATTCTTCTATTTTAGTAAATTCAATTTAGTACTCCAACCAAAAACTAAAGATTGGTTTACCCAATAATTATAATTAACACTAGACTAAGAATATAACCAATGACATTAAATTTGACAAAAAAATCTGCTATTTCATTAGTCAAATCTTAGTTTAGTGTTAATTATTGCGTAAACCAACCTTTAGTCCTATGGTGTAAATATAGCCAGTGTTGATTAGACAAATATATATTTTTTTTAATAAAAATAAATCAAAAAGATATGTATATGGGACAAAATAAATAAGGTTATATACAAACTTTTTGCATGTTTTTTTTTAACATCATCGATTCTTGAGGGCAAAATTATATTCTATCCAACACCTTCATAGAAACACTTGTTTTTCGCACTATTTTAAATATCAAAAGTTTTTTCCACTACTTAGTGACTATAAAATGTTTTGCTCGCTTTTTTGCGTAGAATAAAGTAAACTATTTTTTTTCAGTAGTTACTAAAAATGTTTTGCTTAATCTTTTTGTTATAAGTTTTTGCTAATAACTATGTATTTGTATATAAATAAATAATAAAAAATCAAGTATCATCGCAATTTTTATAGAATTCAATTAAACATATACATCAATAGCAATATGTTTTTTTCACTTCACTAGCCACATGTCCAGGTTAACACCACCACAATCTGAGAGCACATACTGCATAAGAACCACTCTTTACGTATGTTTGAACCATGAATCATATTTGTGTAAGGAGAATACGGCAACCAAATCACGTCACATATTATGAGAACACTGTTTAATTTTTTAACAATGTATCAAAGTCGATTATACATTTTAATAAAATAAACACATCAAATTTGAAGCAGTTAGTGTGGCAAAAAATATATACTGATATAAAACAAATATTTTTTTTAGAGTAAATGGCTTTATTAGATGTTTTACATATAAAGTTCGTTTAACATAATTGGGGTGGATATACATAAGGGTAAAATACAGGGTGTTGTTTTTTAACCTGAAACTTTTAAATATCTCGAATATAATGCATTTTAGAAAAAAAAATAGGTTAAAAGTTGTTTATTTTAATGGGGAAACAAAATGGCGTATTTATTTATTTTTTATTTTTAACTATAACATATATTTTTTTACTGATGTTTAATTCTCCTCAAAAAAAAAAAAATAAATAAAAATCTTTTGTAAAAAACTTTTTTTGATCGGACTTTTAGTTGCAGAGATAACACAGCTACAACATTAAAAAAGTTGGATCTCCGACGGACTGGACTTGTCAATTCATATGTATTTTGAGCCACTGAATCCGAATCTGAAGTCCAAATTTAAAAGTTAGCTCCCATACAACAACAACAAAAAGTCCAAACCTTAAAAAACATACTTTTCGCAATGATATTATTTTGAGGTTATGTTCAAATGGGAGCTAACTTTCAAATTCCGACTTCAGATTCGGATTCAACGGCTCAAAATACATAGGAATTGACTAGTCCGTCGGAGATCCAGCTTTTTTTATTTTGTGTGGCTGTTTTAGGTATCTCTGCAACTAAAAGTCCGATCAAAAATAGTTTTTCATAAAATCTTTCTATTTTTTTAAAGAGAATTAAAGCAGTAAAAAAATATATATATTTCTATTAAAAAAAAAACAAACTTGACCTTAAAATGACCTTGAAAACGTAAATATTCGTAGAAAATAAATACGCCATTTTTCTTCCCCCATTAAAAAACTTTTGTCCTACATTTTTTACTTTTATATTTTAGAAATAAAATTAAAAGTATTGAAATACACATTTTTTTTTTCTAAATGGCATAGTATTCGAGATATTTGAAAGTTTCAGGTCAAAAAAACACCATGTACATTAAAATGTGAGTGCAGAAAAGATATTTGTAAGCCAAAAACGGCTTTGGTTTGATGTTAAATACAAAAAAAATATACAAAAATTTTTTTCAGCACATTTTTGGCACGAAAACTTTTTCTATGCACTGTCAAGGGGGGACGCCGTCTTTTACAGCGCCAAATTTACCGCGCCGACCATTACCGCGCCGTCCTTTACCGCGCCGTCAGTTACCGCGCCTAGGATATTACCGCGCCATGGTCACTACCGCGCCGTTCTTTACCGCGCCGTTCTCTCCCGCGTCGTCCACAACCGCGCCATGGCCCAGTTTTAATTTATTATTGTATGATTTTTTTATGTTTTTTTTTTTTGTGATTTTGTTCGATTTATATAAAAGTGTTTTTTGTGCAATTTTTTATTGAGTTTTAGTATATTTACCTACCTAGTATTTTCCCGTAAATCCAAATAAATTATCAGAACTAACAATTCCCACTGATTATAAAAAATTTAATGGGCAAGATTTTTTGATGTATGACAGTGGTCAAATAGACGACCATATAATAGTTTTTTCAACAGAAAAAAATTTGGATTTTATAAAGACAAACTCCAATTGGTATTGCAATGGAACTTTTGCTGTTTCTCCTACACTTTTTTACCAAGTATACACTATACATGTAGTTGTGAAAAATTTTTCAGTGCCTGTGGTATTTGCTGTTTTACCAAATAAATCTCAAAAAACAGTTTACATAGGCGCAGAAATGTCCTAGGCGCGGTAATGTCCTAGGCGCGGTTATGGTCGGCGCGGTAAAGGACAGGCGCGGTAAAGGGTGGCGCGGTAAACCAGGCGCGGTTTTGTCCGGCGCTGTAAAAGACCCTATCCGTCAAGGGCTTACAAAACAGAATAATGACTTTCACAGTCTATTCTGTATGTTGCACGTAACGATTCTGAAAAGCGGATAACATAACTATTTCCCGGTCTTGTTGGTAACAGTTTGTGACGTAAATAAATATTATATTGATCCCTTGGGGAATTTAAATTGAAATTGACAAACATGAAACCTTATTTTTCACAGTATCGGTTTCCTTGTAAATATTAAATGTAAACACCCAAAATTACGTACGAAGGCTTTTTTTTTGACATTTTTAGACCTCGCTCCCCCATTTAATTTCTGCGGGATATTTCGGTCGGTCGGCGGAACTTTACAATAAAATTAAATTAAAAAAAGTGCTCTTTAGTCCACCCTATTGTTTCATATTATAAATAATTTTTGCAGGCGGATAACCGTCAAGGTTAAAACAGAATTTAAAAAAGTACCAGTTCTACACGATAAGAAAGGTTTTTGTACCAGTGCAGTGCTATAAACACAACCCTGTGGAGCCATTCAACTTATAACTAATTTTTTTTAATCCTATAAAATATAAGCCCATGAGCCTCACTAGGCTGCCTTAAGCGCGGACTGGCTTCTTAAGGAAATTGCAAAATATCCCGTAAAAATAAAATAAAACTAAAGAAAAATAGGGTATTGCAAAAAAACACATTTTTCTAGTTTTTCATATGCACCCCCCCTATGTTGTTTCAAGTGAAAAATTATGCTTGCATACCAAATTTCAAGTTACTTGAACATTTGTTGACCCCCGCCCAACTCAGTTATAATAATGAGGTATTTGTATCGTTTAATTTTTTACATTGTTACAGTTTTAAAGACAGAACAAGCCGTAAAGATATGTAATGCTACTCATTCAATTATATACTATTCAAAGTTGATGGTATATTGCATTTTCCAAACTAACGCAACTTAAAAAAGAAATAATAATAATTAATTAATATTAATATATTAATATAAATAGGTATAATTGATAATTATAAAAAAATAAAATAAAAAAATAACTATTTGGAATATTTTGTCCATTTAGACCTAGTTTGGTTTGATTTGAGTAATAAAACAAATTTTAAATGCATAATAATATTTATTATTTTTTGTCACATTAAAATTTAAATTTTGGATATTTTATAGCTGGAGATTTTGTCATATATTACTCATAAAGTCATACACAGTTGATTTAAAAGGAAAAGTAGGGTTAACCTCTTTCATGTTTTCCACGAAATTTTATTGGGTGAATGTGAATTATTTAAACGGGGTTATGTCTTTTTGACATTTTGTGTAAAAAAATCCAATATTGACACTTAACACAACTTAAATTTAATGATATTTAATAACAAGCAAACAAATATTTGTCAAATGGAAAAACACAATTTACAATGTAACAATTTTTTTATACCCACTTCATATTTTTTAACCAACTGTAGATTTTGCCGCTGAATATTCTGTAGTCCGGATTAAGCCGTTGGGATATTTTTTCGCACAATTTTTTTCCTTTGGGTATTTTGTCGCAGTTATTTTGGGAACGGATGTGTCTATCGTACAACCGTTCCGAAAAGCCAAAACGGTAAAGAATACCATGGGAGGGCTAAATTATGCTTTATGCCCAGTCCGCCACTGATAAGCCTTATTAACTTACGAAGTAATCCATGAATCTTAAAGATTTTTTTTTACCTGCTTCACTAAAGACGATTACAGATTCTTAAATTCTAAAAGTATTTCTTACATCATATATTTTTTTATACGCGACCTTAACATTTTTATTTATTTATTCGTACCCGATGTTATTTTAAGGCTTTTAAGGTATTTTTTTAGTCAGAAATGTATTCTCTCTGTTAGAATGGCGTAGCATAAAAAAAACAATCCTGCGAAAAAACAACGTTAACCAAATAATAAAAAAAGTTAGGTTATGTTTAGATATGTATACATATACAACAATGCTCTGTTTTTTTTGCCAAAGTTTATATTTTTTACTTCTCGTGACTGACTTTGTTATCTTGTATTATGCCAATATAATCAGGGCCGTAACATGGGGGCTATAATTTTAGCAGTTAAAGAAAGTTATTTTTTGGTCATCAACATCTTTGTCGAGTGATTAAAAGATGTAATTTTAGTAGTAGTAGAAACATTTTTTTTAGTCATCAACTTTTTTGTCAAGGTGATAAAAGTTGTAATTTTAGACCGAAAAAAGTTGTGATTTTTGACCTTCTCCCCCACCCTTTAACTAAATCTTTGCTACGGCCATGACTATAATAGTGACAAGTAATTTTTTAATCGTGTATTATAAACATTAATCGGAATAAATTCAGTTATGACTCATCAACGTAGAAAATAAACACAGAAACATAGGCTTACGGAATAATTTTGCCGAATTATGAGGGAAATTTTTATAAAGGTCACTAAATCGAAACATTTGACGACTAATTTCTTACACACAACAATATTGAATATACATATTAACTATAAATATTTAAATATATCGGTGTTTTTCGAAGGAAATAAAAATGTAAATATTTAAAACCTCGCGTCAACGATAGAATCGACGCGGCGCCTATGCGAGCACTGGAAATTCGCCGATGACTGATTATAAATCTTTTGATTGGTTTCTCTCCAAATTATTAACTAAGCTCATCTTATAAGATTAGAGAGAGTAGTAGTAAGATAGAAGTATCCTAATGACAAAAAAGTTGTTTTATAGCAAATTTCTTATTTACCACTTAGGTTAATAAGATAGCCAATTAGATAGTTAATTAGTTAAAGGTAATTTTAAAACGAGCCAGACACGTAATTGATTTTCAACGACAGAATTACCAGATTCTGGCATTCTGCACGAGAATATTATATTCTTGCTCTTGTGATGGAATACGCACATGTGGCGACATCTCAATGCTTATTATTAATTTAGTTATTAATAAGTTATAAGAAGAGGGGTAATTCCAGCGTTGTTTACGTTACATCTTACGCCTATTTTAACTTTTAAATGTATAAATTTGTCAATTATATTAAAAGACATAATATTTAAATACAATATTTATTTTTAGTAAATAACAAAGCAACAAAACATATATTTATAATTAGTATAATAAGTTTAATTTTGTGATTAATTTATAATTTGTTGTTGCTTACGTTACATTTTGTGACATAGATTTTGACTTAAGTACATGTATCTTTGAATTTCTGTTCTATTGTTTTTTTGTAAACAAGATAACTCGAATAAGAGCTCTTAAATATTTGGCGCTTAGCTCGTTTTGTTTTAGTTAAATCATTTTAATATTATGAATAAATTCGGTCCGGTTTAGTACATTTATAAAATTTGTGTTTACCGTTTGACTCGTTTGAAGTTATGGTAGAAATTCGTAAATTTTAGTGTTAAGGCGCCTTTTCACGGAGCAATTTGTACGCAAGTTTGACGATATATATTCCAAGTTAAACAGTGCTGCCAACCCGAAAATTTTGACGTGTCTCTGCGTTTGTTTACAAAAACATAACCTAGCATTTGCTTTTTTAAGGAATTTTTTTAGTTAGACAGACCGACCTATTATTAATAATAATAATTATTAACATGCGCAGTTGCTACTATATTAGTAAAAAGAAATCGATTTGGTAACTTTTTTCCGGGTTGGTACCACGAAAATAACTATAAATCTTGCGTGAAAATCGTCGAAAAATAGAACTCTTCCTAATAATTTGATGGCTCGAAAATAGCATCAAAGTTTCCTGAAGGTATGCGCAGTGACTGAATCATTCTTGCAACAAAATTGCATAGGACCAAACTTGCGTACAAATTGCTCCGTGAAAAGGCGCCTTTAGGGGCAACTTTGGCGGATTTTCGGCGAGTGTTACAATATATTGATCATTTTGAAATTTGGCGCATAATTTTGTATGCTCAAAAGAAAAAAAATAATGTTTCAAGCCCTTTAAAATTTTTACTTATAAGTGTATAAACACAAAAATTACAGACAATTTTCAAAGGTTTTTTACGGTTTATGGGTATTTTAGGGGCCCCTTAGAGTAGTTATCCAGAATTTTCTAGTTAGACCTTAATGAACATTTTAAGATAATAAAAATATATAAGGTCCACCCTAATATACTATCCAGAGTGAAGAGTATACAATGAAATTCGAAGCATAAGTATCACACAGCTTGTTTGTTCGTAAAACAATTAAAAGGCGTTTCCCAGTGACCTTAGTTTATAAACGGAAATAATTAGTTGAACCCATTTTAATTTCTTCGGCCATGATTATGTTGGTCAACTGGTCAACCAATGACAATACCAACATAAAGTTACGAATTTAATCAAATTAATTAGGTTACTGATAAAAATGATTATAAAGCGCTAATTTAGATAATGCGTCTCAAAGTAATGAGTTTTTATTAAAACTGGTCGCATCGTGATATAGGGGAAAAGTGGGACCCTCCGTACAGTTTTTATATTTTTTATCATCAAGATGCTTTCGCTGTAGAGCACCACCTTGTATATAATGTCAACAAAACCTGTGCCATGGTGTTCAGACCTTCTAATTATAAAGACTTAGTGGTGCCCCCGATCAAACTTAACGGTAGTCTTATAAGTATAGTGTCGCAATTCAAATACTTAGGGCATATTCTAACCTGTGATCTCTCCGATAATCTCGACATTCAGAGACAGTACAAAGCCCTCTGCGTCCGTGCTAATATGTTAACCCGTCGTTTCTCCAAGTGTAACTCTGACATTAAAAAACTGTTATTTCAAACATATTGCTCAGGGATCTACATGTCCGAACTTTGGTGTAATTATACACTGGGATGGTGGAATAAACTGCGCGTGTGCTATAATAATGCGTTTAGACTCTTAAATAACATACCGAGATTTTCTAGTGCTAGTGAAATGTTTGCTACGGCTCGTGTTAATGGCTTCCTAGCTATTCGTAGATTTCGGGCTTTTGGGTTCCGCGATCGGCTGTATAAATCTTCCAACCTCTTTATTGTGGCTCTGCTAAGGAGTGACATTCTATGGCGTTCCAATCTATGGCATACCTGGAGTAGAGTTTTAATGGGGGGACAGTAGCTCTTTTGAACTTTTGTATATTGGCTAATTATTAATTTTCTTGTAGATATTTTGTATGTTTTGTATTTTTTTCTTTTTTTTTTTTTGTATTTTTTGTATATGGCCCTCTGGGCTGGAATAAAGGATTATTATTATTATTATTATTATTATATTTAAACAATTTTTTTTAATAAATAATAAAAAAGTAAATTGCATGTATATTACTTAGGTTATAATAAAATACGATAAAAGAAATAATAGTTAACTGTGTAAGGGTAGATTTTTTTTTCAATGGTTGTAAACTGTACCAATCTGCCCCCCTATGAGGGGCGGCTACATGCATGTTATGGGGTACATACATATATAGGGGTAAAAGTTGGATTTATATAAGAAAATAAGCTCATTATATTAACTATTTATTAAAATAAAAATAAAATATGTAACGGACAATGCAATCGTGTAAAAAGCATTTAAATAAAAATAAAAGTATAAAAATAGGGTATCGAAATTCTGTACTACATATATATAATGTACACTTCTTTTTTACTTTAAATTTTTTATACTGTATTCACTTTTTTGTTGTTGTTATCTAAAACTTACATTGTCATCCTTTAAAAGAAATAATCTATGTATAATAATAATTTTTCCGCAGCACAAACCTTCTGGTTTAGGCGGATTCACATTTATAAATATATAAAAATTGTAATTTTAAATAAATAAAAAAAAATCATTCACATGGGGCACATTCGTACGATCTAGGCGTACGAATGTTCCCCATTTATGTAGTAGAATGTATTTTCATATGTATGAATGTGCACCTGATGCCTATGTACGAATGTACCCCAAAGCACAAAAAAAACCAAATTAAAAATTTACAAAAACTACTAAGGGAACGTTCAAGTATTACGTAACGCAAATTTTGATCATTTTGGACCCCATATCGATATCTTTATTAATAACCGAGAATTTTTGGATCAAATATGACGCAACACCCTTTTTTGATTTTTTTTTTGTTTTTAATATATATTTGACTTTGAAAATTTTACGAAATTTAAATCATAAAAATTATATTTTCATTTATTATCCAAGAGAACAAAGCTTCCAACTTTGTATAGTTGGTGAAGTAAAATACTAATAATCGTCGTATCGTAAAAAATCAAGACTATGCTAACTGACGTCATCACAAAACAGTACCTACATAAATACCCTTGTATTTTGCATAATATAATATCATGCATTTTACCATGGCGGTTTGCTTTTAAGGATCATCCACAATAGAAAATTACCATGGTAATTGGGTGAAATGAAAAATTAGACGGTATTTGGTTTGGATTTGATGATGACGTTAGATTGCATACACGGAAAAAAAAAATTATAGCTAGGAGCGCTATAACACACATACCAAGCAAATTATAATCACTTATTATATAAATACAAGGCTTTCTCTTACAATTATGGCAGTCAGTGTAAAAATTTATATGAAATACTTTAATTGTTTAGTGAATAATAAAATATAACAAATAGTATGGCATTAAATAGATTTAATTATTGTCCGTGCTAATAATTTTTATAATATAATAAAATTTCTGTAAATTTATAATAGTGCCTGTAATAAATATAATCGTGTCTGTAATATATATAATCGTTTCCAATTTATTTTTAACATTATTAGTTATTGTGTCCCTTATAATCTATAGCTTAAATCACTATAATTTGCCACTGTTACCAAATATCTTATAATGTATAGCGCAGAGCCCACTAATTTCTTTCCGTGTAGTCGTGATTTTACGTATTGATATTCCCCGGTATATTCAAACAATTTACACTAATAAATTATGTAACTATAATTTATTAATTAATATTATAATAAATTTTCATTCCTTTTATAGTAAAAATAGAATAATAATATACACGTGTTAGTAATTAAATTGTAATTTTTAAATAGGTATCTAAGTACTTTAGGGTTCCATAGATCACTATTAGGGAGCGTAAACGTAACGTAGCTCAAAACGTAACGTGTAAGCATACGTTACGTTTTAAACAAAGAACTTTTACCTCAAGAATGAACATGATGAAATCTACCGTATGCTTTGTTTGAAGCGTGAACCAACTACGGTGAGGGGCTGGTGGAGAGTGACTATTGTTTACACTTAGTACGCGTAAAGAGAGAGAAAGAATGTGTAAACTCACAGTCAAATGTCATAAACTTTGTCAAGCAATACAATGTTGCCGGTTGCAACACCTGCTTTAGATATTTTATTGTAAATTTTAAGAAATATTAGTTTTATTTGAGTTTTATATGAACTAGTAGTTTAATTTTAATAAATTTAATTATATTACATTATCAAACATAATTATAGTGTCGTAGTATAGTAGTTTTTTAAAATTTTAATGTAGGTATAAAGATTTATCATAATGATAAAGTGAAAATTACGCAACATCGCTCTGGTCACCAGAAGGTCAAAACTAGCGATACTTATGTTTACAACAGAAGCAGTATCGCGTACGTTTATATAAACAAACAAACAAATAGACACCTTCATAAACATTAGTCTGAAATAACTTCTTGAGGTAAAAGTTCTTTGGTTTTAAATTTTACGAACGACATAAATTTTATATCTAGGGATTTTTATGGTCGCGGGAATTTTTAAATTTTTCTGAAAATGTTGTTTTTCCAGCTACGCCACTGCAAGTATTTAAGAGAAAATATTAAATTTATAGCTAACAACTAACAAACAGTAAATTCCATAAATACTTGAAAAGGAAGAAATTGTATTTACTAAAATGAAATTTTTATTAAAAAATATTTTATTGAGTAAGCTTTCCCTTTATTTTAAGATAATTATTAAAATCATTTTAATTTAAAATACTTAACAATTAAAAACTCAATTTATAATATTTAACTACTTAGAAAAAAGTAAAAATAGTGAACTTGAATATAAAAACTTAAGAACTATTTTAACGGCCTTATAAAAAAACCTTACCATGAAATGCATTGAGAAGTAAAGTAATAATCTTACGTAGGAGTTTAATAATGAGCTATTTATTATCTTGGGAACCAAAATCTTATTCTTTGTTATGATCGTAATATCTTTTATATCAAACGGATAGCTAAGAAACTGTTTTTTAAATTTTCTTGTTTCGAAATAAATCAGATAATTTGTTCATCTCGATCTCTGTTGACGTGCCAGGCACATTGTGCCTATAAATTTGTGATTTTTTTTACCTCGGAGGTAGTTTCTATAGCAAATAGATATCTAATATATTAATGAAGAAACTTACTCAGTGCACTGTAACAAGAGTATGTCGATTCACATTAATATAATGTGATATTACAGTATTTTAAAAGGTAATTGCTTTCCCATTTTGAAAATTTTCAAAATTTCGGATAGCCTTGTTATCGTGCAAAAATTTTCAAAATTTTTTGTGTATTTTTGCGTTTTATGACGTTTTATGTCGATATAAATCAATTTCGAGCAAAAAAAAAATTGTCGCTCGGTCGATCGATCGGTCTGTCCGGGAAATCTTGTGGGCACGATATCTTAAGAACGCTTTAAGCTAGAGACTTGAAATTTGGCATACAGGTATTTTACCAAAACTTTTTTTAGAAAAATTTGAAAATTGCTATATATGGGTTTTCAAGGTTGCTGAAATTGAATCTGATAAAAAAAACTTTTCTAATTCCACCCGAAGGGGTGAGAGGGTAAATATTTTTCAATATTATTAATATTTTCTTCAAAATTGGTATATAGGGGTTTTTGGGGTCGACGAATATGAATCTGATAATACTTTTTTTTCTAATTTCACCCCTGAGAGGTGGGGGTAGTTTTCGTGAAAACTGGTGTATTGGGGGTTTTGAGGTTGCTGAAAGTGAATCTGATAATAAAATTTTTCTAAATCCACCCCTTGAGGAGTGGGGGGTAGTTTCGTGAAAATTGTTATATTGGGGTTTTTGAGGTTGTTGAAAGTGAATCTGATTATAAAAAAAATCTAACTTTACCCCTAAAGGGACAGAGGGTAGTTTTCGTGAAAATTGGTATATTAAGGTTTTTATGGTTGCTGAAAGTGAATTTGATAATAAAAAATCCATTTTACGGGCGGAGGTGAAAAATGGGAAAGCTCTTTTACTGGGCAGTGTATTTTTAATTTTATACAAAAAAGGTATCATTACCATATTTTTAAAGTAAATATACATTTTTGGAGTAATTTTACCATATTGTTTTTTTTTTCGTATCTAATGTAATTTTACAATATATTAATACAAATAATACTTTAGCCGTACAGGAACGTTCAAGTATTACGTAACGCAAATTTGGACTTTTTTTTTGGACCCCCACCCTGTAACGCTATATTAATTAACATGGGCGTAACACTCCAAAAGCGCAAGTGAGAGGAACCACGTTCCTCACATATTTTCCATAGCCACACATCCGTGTGTCAAACAATATTTACATCGCACGAAAAAATATACCATACAGTAGATAGATCCGAAGATCTTACTCGATATATTTCGGCATAAGACGGTAGATGACGCCACTTCTATGCAACTTGAACATAACCTACTCTTGAATGATGCATTGTGAATTTCCCTTAATCTTCCCTACCCCAAGCTTTAAGTAACATATCACTAGTTTAAATTGAAAGGCATAACTTTCCCACTCGCTTTCCCATGTGTGTAATTTTTTCGTGCCTCTCCTATATAACTATAAATATTTATTTTTCAATTGAAGCTTATAAGTTCAAACCAAATAGTTTTCCATATATACGATGCAACGGGAGGATTGGTGTAGTGGCCTACCGCGTCTGTACATGACAAGTCTATTAGCCAACTAGCGTGAGTTCGATTCTCATTGGCGCCGATTTGCCTTTTACAGTTAATTAATAATTGACATTTGGCGAAGTGATGCGGACACTCCCTATAAAAACTGGTTTGGAAAGTCAGTATAAGCTGCTACTACTACTAGGACACAAGTTAATGACTGAAAAAGCAACTCATCATACATGTTGACGACTTAAAAAAATCAACATAACACCCTTTAAACCGAGTTTTTTAAAAATTTATATAAATGCATATAAATTGAGTGCGGTCCAAACGTCACCCCTCCTCTTAAATTTTGGACAATTTGAGATATCAACTTCAAATTTGGTACTTGTAAGGGAACGTTCAAGTATTACGTAACGCAAATTTTGATCAATCAGGATGGGGTAAGAGGGCCCAAAGGGGCAAAGCAGGGACAAAAACCATATTTTTATCGATAACTCGCTGACTAATTATCGTATAAAAAGGAAAATTAAACATAACGAAAGCTCAAATAATTCTCTACAAAAAATGTCAAATGCATCTCTGAGCTACGAATAGATACAGGCATGATAAAGGAAAAAAAGATTAAAAGTTAGGTACAAAACCCTCAATGTGCGAGCACTTGGCCATTTTTTTGATAAATAGTGGAGATTTCCAAACGAAAGGCTTCATATCACAAAGTTCTTAAATGACTACATATCTAATTAATATCTTCGCTAGGAAAAGATCACCACCTCGGTTTATGTAAATAAAACAATACTCATGGTCAATTATACCCACAAATTTAAATGAATAGAAAGTGTCTGTTGCACAAATATTGTTTTAATTTATAAACAATATAACACACCGTAAAATTAATAGCAATATTAACTAATAGGTAGACAATAGAAAAAAAATTAATCAATAAAATATTTGGAAATAATTTAACAATAATATACGAGGGTTATTACAAAGGACTACAAATTGGTAGTAGGGTACAAAAATTTACTACTACTAGGGTACGTGGGAGGAACAAATGATATCTCTCGTGATATCCTTAAGCGAAGGTTTACTGCAAATTTGACCGTAATCACTTGTTGGATTTTAAAATACCTACGGGGGAGGGGGGGGGTAGTGCGTAGCGTTACGATACGTTACAAGAGTGAGGGGGGTCCGATGCAGCGTTACGTATGATAAGTATGGCCCCTTATATACCGTGTGGTACAAAAAAATTGTATTTTTTAGCAAAAAAAAAATTGAACAAAAGAACAAACAGAGCTCAAAAGCACGTTTTTGAACAAAACCCAATACACTAACAAAAATTCGAATCTCAAAAGTGCGTGACATGATCAGCAATTTTAGATACTGCAATCTATCAATAGATAATCCAACTTGAAGACCAGTGTTCCCAAGAAAAAACTAGTGCCCATAAGGTTTGTAATTTGATGATTATAGAAGAATAGTCTTAACGCAGTGTTCCCAAATGGAAACAAGGTGCAATATAGGATTAATAGATGTCGAATGGAACTTCGACAATTTGGTACCCTTTCTTGTGGAAGTAACTTCGATAAATTCAATTTCAAGTTTAATTTCCAACTATTTAAATGCCTTTCACAAGTGTTTCGTAAAAGAGAAAACTAAAAATTCTATGTCCATATAAAATAAATATATTTAATTAAGTTATAATGCAGGTACCTCCTTTAATGAAGGCATTCACGATAATTTTAAGTGGTATACAGAAAATAGGGTATTCTGATAAATACTGGTCGGATTAAAGGATTCATTTACCGGGGCAAGCAAAAAAATTTTTTAAATATATTTTTTAAGTGGACACTTAAGCTATGTTTCCCTAACTGGACATGCCGATGCTGTCCTGCATAATGAATTCCTTGGAACATAAAAGAAAATTGAAAAAAAAAATGATTATATTTTGTTTTCTATTCCTATAGGCTTAGGTTCATTAAATTTAAAAACAAAAAAAAAATAAAAATAAAAAAAAAATCAAAAAGAGTTTCTTTTATTGCAAAACGAAAAATAATTTGCAAAAAATATGTTTTTGAAAATAATTGTTTTTACGCCATTTCACCCCCCTATCCCAACCCGATTTTTACTAAAAACAATCCCAGCCTAGAACTTTGTATAATCAACCTGTGGTCCAAATTCGAAGTCTTTAGCCCGAAGCGTTTTTGAGTTATCGTTGTCACAAATTTCCCGGACATACAGACCGACAGACAGAAAGAATTTTTTTTGACGGAAATCATATTTTTTGGATATAAAAAGTCCAGAAACGTAATTATTTTTCATGTTCCATTAACCTTCCATGTAAGTTAGTTTAATAATAATTTACAAGCATCCCTAACTTTTTTCCGAGGGGTTTATTTATTGAAAAAAGTGTACAAGGATTATGAGGATCAAAGGATTGTGAAAGATTGTCAAAGATGGTCAAAAAGATTGTATAAAATTTTAATGAAGATTTTTAAAGATTGTGGAAAGATTTCAGATGATTGTGTAATATTGTAGATGATTGTGGAGGATTCTGGAGGATTGTAGATGATTGTGGAATAAGGAATTGTCAAGGATTGTAAAAGATTGTTGGATAGGTGTAGAAGAATTGTCCAATAAATAAACCCCTCGCTTTTTTCTGTGTATGTATTTTAAAATCTTTACTAAATCAAATTTAAAATTAAAAATCAACATAGATACAAAAGCAATTATATATAAAACGAGTTTTTAAGATTTATGTTTAAAAATTCTCATCTATTCTGCAAGAATTTTGTTTTAAATTAATCCCAGATAAGTTTTTTAAACAAAACTATTTTAAAAGATTTTCTCGGATTTACACCATAGCCATACATGGGGACTATATTTTACTGGCCAATTATTCGGAAGAAAAAAGCCAATAATATATAAAGATATATAGAGAGAGTGATTTAAGTCCAGGTACTTTTTATCTAGCTATCTCTGTTTATACTTATTTTGTTTTATTTTATTTTTATTTTATTTTTTTAATCATTTTATATTATTTTGTAGTTTATGGCCATTGTGCTGGAATAAATTAATTATTATTATTATTATTATTATACCGACTTGTAAACAGAAATAGATAGAAAGATAGATAAAATCTTTAGCTCCAATAAGTTTCTTATTTTTTGTTCTTTTTAATTTGAATAGGCTTCGTATCCTTGGGAGGATTGGTGTAGTGGTCTACAGCGTCTGTACATGACAAGTCTACTAGCGTGAGTTCGATTCTCACTGGCGCCGATTCCCCTTTTTCAGTTAATTAATAATTGAAATTTGGGGAAGGCGTAAGAGAAGCGGACACTCCCTATAAAAACTGGATCGAAAGTCAGTATAAGCCGGTGGTTCCCTCTACTACTAGCCCACACAACAATCCTTAGTAAGGACTCCTTGCCAAAAATGATTTTTTCCTGAAAACTTTAAGTCGATCGGATTATTATTTCTTTAGTTATCGTGCGGACAAGAAAACGTGTCATACGGAAATACGAACATTTTAAAAAGTTTTTTTTTAATTTTAATTATTTATCGCTAGGTTTGGTTTGGACTTTTGGTAATTTTTTTTGATTTTGGACAGGGTGCGAATTAAACGTATAATAATCCCTTGGTGTAAAACTACAAGAAAGAAAATAAAAAGTATTTCTTGATTGTTTCGCTTTTAATTCGAGTTTTAATTAAATAATATCAGTAAAAAAACTAAGCACTACTCAAGAAGTTTTATATAATGAATTTTTAATTGATTCTTGGAATCATATTTATTGATTTAGATGCTCTTTATGATGTTATGTATTGTATACAATAATACTAAATAATAATATAAAAAAACAAGCCGTGAAGATATGTTATGCTACGCATTCCATTATATATTATTCACAGTAAATGGTATATTGCATCTTCCAAATACTCAAAAAAATAACAAAAAAAATTACATTATTTTTTTAAAAAAGATCTTTTTTGAAAAACAAATAAAATTTGAACAAAAAAAAAAAAATAAAAAAAAAAGTTTTCAATAAAGTTAAATTTATTCTATAAAGGTTGCCGAAACCTAAAAAGAGTTTGCTTATAACACTTTTAGTAACCGGTCATGGTGACCGTAACCTTTACAACACCTTTATAACACTAGTTTGGAGAATTTCAACACCTAATAAAGCAGGCCAGTCACTAAGGAGCATGTTGGGCAACATGCTTCTCAAAATGCTTGTCAACAAAACCCACCGAGATCTCACATCAGGAAACATGTTGGGCAACTTCAGTTGACAAAACGCAACCTAAACGAGTGGGTTAATATAAAAGTGCTGTCAAAGTAAGAAAAGTGGCAATTGCAATAGGCTTAACAATAGCCACAGAAAATAAGAGAAAGAAAAGAAGAATATGGGTAAAACAATGGTTTTCGGTCTTGCCCTAGGAGCCTGCAACATAGCATCATGTTGACGAACCAACACGCACATTTGGCAATTTGTTGACGACAACTCCGTTCACCAACATGTAGCGCAATATGCTCTCTAGTAAGTGGCCTGCTTAACTGCGTCACTTTTATATCACCTGCATAGAAATTTAGGTATTTATGTTACCCTTATAACACCTTTATAGAACTTTAGGTGTTTACACTACAAAATGCTTTCTTGGGTTATATCCAAGATTTTTTTGTAGTAAGTCTAGTAATATTTTTGATTTTTTTTTGGAAATTCGAAAGTACCGTATATTATTCTAGCGCAGGTGCTGTGAATAATAGGTCGGCTTTTGCGCCTGTTGGGTGTTTTTTAATGCTAATGGGGGGTAGCCTCACCATTTAAACGGGGAGAATACCATTCTAATGAAAAATATACCTTAAAAGCTTTAAAACCCCTATAACAAGACGTACACTTGTTCCTAAAAAATATCAGTTTTTATAAGTATATATGTTTGCTTCTTTAAGTAAAATAAAATATAATTTTCGCGTGTTTTTCATCAATAAAGTTTGAGGTTAACCTTTAAATTATTTGAGGTTAAAACTAACAATGTTTCTACCATATTCTCCTTAACACAACTATAATTAGGTTTAAATTAAATATTTACCCATATTTTCACAATCTAAACTTTCACAAATTAGAACATTCACAAACATATTTCACAAATAAAAACAAAGATTCACCCTCACATAAATGATGCACCCTATGAGTCACTAAACATTGCCAGACTATGCGCCAAACGTAAACAACGGTACAACGATGCAGTAGGTTTTGAATTGAAGGAAACAAACTATCCATACTCTACCAATGGACGACCTTGCTATGTGGTACAAGTTCGAATGGGTTTTTAAATGATTTCCGACCATTCATCGGATATAGCACCGGGTGACATACGGTCGGGTTTCGGTTACAGCCGATACAGAGCTACTTACTACCCCTAACGAATGTTTTCGAGACTACGAGGGTAAGAATAAAAATAGGAAGAAGCCGTCTACGAACCTGACTACAAAAAAAAAACTGCTTTATTTGCCTGATAAAGAAAATAAAAAAAAAACCAAAACGTAGGCGAATTAAATACTATAATAGGTATATAAGTCTTAGAGAGCTAAGACATGAATGCAACATTTTTACATGCTTTTTTATCATTCAAAAATAGTTATTTGCGCTCCTAGTAGAGGTAAGTGAAGTTTTCTATGTGAGGTCGAATTTTGTGGACCGAAGCGGAGCTGAGGTTTGGACTTTTAAAAGTTAAGTATTAAGTAGTCTTGTGTCTCGATGTCTCCCTCCGGTAAGTGTCGTAAACTTGTGTCCTTGCGTGGTAAAGCGTTTTCTCTGTCTTTATTTACGGTTTTGTTTGTATTGATTTCATCTATCACTAGGTGTGCTCGGTATAATACTTTCCATTACTGTCGACTTTTTGATTAAGTAATGTTAACTTACCTAGTTGGTAGTGAGAAAACATAATTTTAAGTGCTCTAGTTTGGACTTTTTTGTGACTGATAGTTAGATTGTTATGTAAGGATTAAAAAAGTCCAAACGAGTTAAACTTAGTTTTATAGTAAACTACTTAAGTCTATTAGATTAAATCTTCTTTTGCAAGTACCCGCCGGGCCGGATTAACTGAATTCATGAAGTTGACTGAAGGTCATCTAAACAACAAAGTCAACTAAAAATTGCCTGGTATTGCCTAATGAAAAATTTTGTCCTGTATTCAGGACTTAATAACTTTATTAATATATAACTTTCTACATTAATGTTAAAAGCTATAGAAAATATTAAACTGACCTGTTTAAAGATTACAATTGGCAGTTTTCCAAACTTTTCGAGGCGCATATAGCACTAGTTTGCAACCATTTACACCCAGGACCAGACCGAGCCAGCCGGGGCCCCAGGGAAACTTAATTTCCAAGCCCCCCATTTTTCCAAATCATCCAACCGAAACGTATGTTTCACCTTACTTTAATATAATTTTTCCCTAAACTGTCATCTGCGTTACTAATTGTTTACTATGTTACCTTGTTCTGAAACTGCAATTTAAAAAGTAAGTTATTTAGCTTTTTGAACTTTAACACCTTCTTGTATGGTAAAGCCTGTCATTTTATCAGATAAAAAACACACAATGAATTAAAACATATATTACTTTTACTGTTGTCAAGTTTAATAATTACCAAAGTAAAAAAAAAGTAACAAAGTGGACTTCAATTCGAAAAAAACTAGTTTTTTACAAATATTTACAATAGCCAACATACATGAGATATATTTAGCTTTGGTATTAAAACTGAAGAATAACTTTAATTTTAAAAATGGTAACTTAGTGGAAATAACCAATGTTTTTTCTCCTTTTCTACAAAAATAGGTCAAAAAATTATTAAAGTGGACTGCTGTTGGTCAAAACAATATTGCAAAGGTACAAGGATGGACATCTATAAGACCTAGATTAAATTTAAGAAAAACTTTTTTTTAACATTCAATTTTAGAAAGTTTAGCCAATTTTACGAATGGCCTACTTAACACCCTTGTATACGTAATACCCTCGTATTATTATTTATTTGATGCTTATCGTTTTTAGGTGGAATTTCGTTTGTAAAGTAGGTTTTAAACTGCACCCTTGAGAAATTTCACGAAACGTTTTTTATGAATGTCGTTCATAATCAGTAGTTTCGTGTTATGTTATCAAATTAGGTTAATTTATAAACAAACGCAGTTGATGGTAGAATGCATTTTCCGAAATAGGCATATCCAGAAGCTTGCATAAGAACATAAAACATAAAATGGCGGCCCATCAAGCCAACCACGGCATCGCATTGTTATGTTTTATGTTCTTATGCGAGCTTGTGAATAGGCACTTAAAATTCACACCCCGGCTGAAATATCCCCCACCCTAAAGTGTCTTCACCTCAGATTTTTTGACGTTTCCTCGTTCTATAGTTCTATTAGGAAACAAAAAACTTTTATTTGAAATATTTTACAGTCATAAAAACTGAAAAAAAAAAAAAACAAGAAAATAAATATTTT
Source organism: Brachypterus glaber (assembly GCA_958510825.1). Lineage (NCBI taxonomy): Eukaryota > Metazoa > Arthropoda > Insecta > Coleoptera > Kateretidae > Brachypterus > Brachypterus glaber. The sequence goes on along the minus strand of OY294048.1, from coordinate 41,453,164 downwards.
TTACCCTAAAACGAACTTGAATATTTATTGTTAAATTGTTAAATATTAAGTTAAATAATATCTAACAATCAAGCGAACAATAGACTTGAATTTTTAATTTTTTTAAATATTTTTTTTAAAACTAGGTTGAAAATGAGTATTTTTGGAAAATTTCTCTAAAAAATCGAACAATTTTTTAAAAACGAAAAAATGTAAAATATACCGAGGGGTTTATTTATTGAAAAAAAGTGTACAAGGATTGTGGAAGACTGTCAAAAAGATTGTGAAAGATTGTAGGTACAAAATTTTAATAAAGATTGCTAAAGATTGTGGGAAGATTTCAGATGATTGTCGAAGATTGTAGATGATTGTGGAGGATTGTAGATGATTGTAAAAGAATGAATTGTCAAGGATTGTAGAAGATTGTTGGATAGGTGTACAAGGATTGTCCAATAAATAAACCCCTCGAAATATACTTTTAAACCAATTTTAATTGACATAAATTAAAATTTACAAAAAAAACCTAAAATATCGACATAAAACGTCATAAAACATAAAAACCAAACCAAAACACGCAAAAAATAATTTAAATTTTTTGCTTAAATACAAGGCTTTCCCGAAATTTTAAAAAAATTCAAAAATGGGAAGGAAAAATATATTCTTATTCGATTAATTACGTACCGTGATTCTTCGCTACTGTATACTATTCTTTTTAGATTGTACGGTAAAAAAATACGTTAAAAATGCGAGAAAGTTCAAGAGAATGTCCTCGAGAATGTCCATACATTTCAAAATAGTTTCAATTTTTGATATTTTATTTGAATAACCTGTCGGCCTCATCTTACTCTGTCGCTCGCCAGTGGCGAGTCGCCACGATATAAGGCATATCCAGAAGCTTGCATAAGAACATAAAACAAAAGAATGCGATGCCGTGATTGGCTTACAAGATACATGGCGGCCCATCAAGCCAATCACGGCATCGCATTGTTATGTTTTATGTTCTTATTCGAGCTTGTGAATAGGCACATATCAACTCGATATACGACTCATTCTACGAGCGTTGGTTACGTTAGTTTTTTTTTCTAATTTTTGCAAAGTCAGACTTTATCAAACTTATAGATTATTTTGGAATGTTTCTTGTCTAAAGCTAAACGTATCTATGGTCATTAGAGCACTTTTTGCATTTTGCAGTTAGTTATAAAAAAAAAATAAAAACAGTAAGTAGGTATTTTTTTTTAATTTGGTAAAAAGCATTGTCTTTGTTCCAAAATACTAATTTATGTAATGTTTAGTTAATATGTTATATGTTATGTTACAGACAGGACAAGTCAAAATCTTACAATTTTTAAGTTGCGTGTAATTCTTTCCCAGAAAAACAAAATATTTTAAGTTAAACCTTTTATCGTTGTAGTCATTAGATTGATGTAGACTTGTGACAGTCTGGAGACTTTGAATGGTAGCAAGTTGAAGACTTGTGTGTCTCAAGCACATAGTACCACTAACGAGTGGTTAGACGTAGAATTAGTAAGGCCAGAAATTAACAAAATTATAAAAATATTAATTTATTATTCCATCAATCTATTTTCTAATCATCGTACAGAGTGATATTGGTAGACTGACAGTTTCGGGCTGCTGGCCCTCTTAAGTACCAAGAGTCAACTCTGCAGGCTGATTCTTTCGAGTGCATGTTGGTTGGGGGCCGGATTGGAAAATATTTTTAGACTTTATTCGCAAAAGGAGTATAGTCATTAGGTTGATGTAGACTTGTGCGCCATCTATTGCTAGATGTAGACATACCTCTCCCAGTCTGGAGACTTTGAATGGTAGCAAGTTCAAGACTTGTGTGTCTCAAGCACATAGAACCACTAACGAGTGGTTAGACATAGAATTAGTAAGGATAGAAATTAACTAAATTATAAAAATATTAATTTATTATTCCATCAATCTATTTTCTAATCATCGTACAGAGTGATATTGGTAGACTGACAGTTTCGGGCTGCTGGCCCTCTTCAGTACCAAGAGTCAACTCTCCACGCTACATCAATCTAATGACTATATTCCTTTTGCAAATAAAGTCTAAAAACGTTTTCTTAATCAGCGTGCAGTTGACTCTTGGTACTGAAGAGGGCCAGCAGCCCGAAACTGTCAGTCTACCAATATCACTCTGTACGATGATTAGAAAATAGATTGATGGAATAATAAATTTATATATTATATAATTATGTACATAAATTAATTTTAATTTTGCGAAATCTAAATTTGGCGCGACTACTAAAGGGTTAAACAAAAAAGTTTAGCTCTCTTTTTAATTGAGAGTCTTTAGTGATTCAAAAGAGAAAATTATATAAAAACATTTTTCTTTAAAACATTGCCTCTGGAGAGCAAAACAAAGTTCCCATAATTCAAAGAGAACAACTTCTTTGTAAAGTGCTTAGTCGTTACAAAATGGGGGAAGTTATTTTAAAATATTAATAGAAGTACACAACATAAAAAACGCGAATATAACAAAGTAAAATCCATCACTTTTATTACAGATTTTGTTTAGTTTTTTTTTTACAAATCCTATTTAAACTCCAAAAAAGTTTTTTTAAAGGGAGTAGAAGCAAAAGTGACAAAGAGTGACACAGGGGAGAGGGGGTCAGAAATAGTCCAAATTGTGGTGGTAAAATTGTTGAACCCGGTTGAACATTAGTATGTTTAAGAAGGGGCGGTAGAGGGCTGAAACCGTTACGAAAAAGTGTCCCAAAATATGTAACGCTCGCATTGAGTTCTCGGATGGGAGCATTGAGTTCTCGGCTGGGATCATTGAGTTCTCGGATGTGATCATTGAGTTCTCAGCTGGGATCATTGAGTTCTCGGATAGGATCGTTGAGTTCTCGACTGGGATCATTGAGTTCTCGGATGGGATAATTTTTGATATCGTAAGCGTTACATAAATTTAAAGTTCTCGGCTGTGATCATTGAGTTCTCGGATGGGATCACTGAGTTCTCGGATGGGATAATTTTCTCGGTTGGGATCATTGAGTTTTCGGCTGGGATCACTGAGTTCTCGGATGGGATAATTTTTGATATCGTAAGCGTTACATGAATTTAAAGTTCTCGGCTGTGATCATTGAGTTCTCGGCTGGGATCATTGTTAAATACTTTCTACTGTACAAGTAAAGCAAAACCGTGATAACATTAATATGAGACGCTTATGTATCTCGTAACTGGAGGCTTAAAACATATTAATGTCATCACGGTTTTGCTTTACTTCTACAGTAGAACGTTTTGGAGAAAATCCCTCTCTCCATTTTAACTTAAGTTAAATAGAATCTATAATTTAACTTAAGTTAATTATAGGAGGACTGAAAATGATTTAATTGTTTCGTCGACGTGTATTAAATATACAAATTTTGTAAGCGGCAACATTAGTGGTGCATGCGCCTTGTTGGACAAAATGTAATCAAAATTTTAAAATTGCTGAAACGGTTACCTATTATAGGTAGAGTTTACTCTATCTTTTTTCGAGGTAATGGACTGCCGCCTATTTAGATTAGATAAAGAGAAAAGTTCTACAGAAAGAGATAAAAGTATAATTATTATTGCTTTGAAATAAAATTATGCATATTTTAGGTAAAAATAACATTTTAGATTATATTTTAAATTACATGAAGGTAAGATTTGTTTTTTTTTAAGTAAAAACTATTTTTTTTTAAATTTTTATAACACAGCTATGTGTACAGTAGGTCTAAAGTTTCCTAGGGAACTTATGAATTACTCCTTAATTTGACAGACATTGATAATACCCCGTTGTGTGTGAAGATTTTGTACTTGTTTTTGTGTTTAATAAACTGTTTTATGTATTCTTTAATAATTTTGCATATCAATCACATTTTTTTGTTGTGCTGTGATAAAGTCCAAATATAAAATTGTTAGGGAATTTTCTTTTTGGGTTGGTATTGAAGACCTAAATTTATGTTGCCTAACGTATTGGACTACTGTCCATTATTATGGAAAAATGAATGAGCACGATATCACAAAAAAAAAACGAAATAAAATCATAAAACAGGCCTTTTAAAATAAATTCAAATTCAAAATTCAAATTCAAATTCATTTATTCATTCCTTTTGACTTACAGAATAAGTATTGGAATATGTCATAGAAAAAATTAAAGTACTAAATAGTACAGGTCAACTACATGTCAACTTGATGAAGAATAGAGAAATATCATTATCTGATAAAAAGATTTAAAATATATGCGTATATCGAATCACACATATATGCATGTATAAAAATAAAAAAAAATTCCTTAAGCTATAAAAAAAAATAATTAAAAAAAAATTTTAATGAATTTCTCTATGCTTAGCCAAGCAGTAATATTAAAACAATACATGAAATATTAAACATAAATAACAATAAAAATAAATAATCAAAATAAATAAATAAAAATAGTAATAAAAAATATAAAAGGTTTGGCCTAAAACAGGCCTTTTAAAATATACTTTTATAGAAAATAGGTACTTACATTCGCTATATACTTTTCCTAAAGATTACTTTTATACCTATAAATACGTTATTTTCGCAATATTCAATTTTAGATTTTAATTTTACTACGTTATACATTTTCCATTTTCGATTTAAATTTAATTTAACTGCCTATTGAATTTTCTATCGTTTAATAACCAAAGTCATTTATTTTCGTTATCGTTTGTGTCGTTTTTAAATTCTGCTTTTAGTAATGAAAAATACCAGCTTTATCTACATTCGTTAAAAGCTGTTTTTTTTTTAATTTTCTGCCAAAAATGTATACATTATACTCCGTCCAGTTATGCAAGAAAGTAAGGGACGCGGCCCGTTTTACACCACAGAGCGCATAAATAGCATAATTATGCATAAATCGTAGTGTATCAAAAATTTAACAGATGTCGGTACTGTTTTCCTGGAAAGGGCCTATCCAAACTCGCATTACAAGCATAGTACATAAGAATGCGATGCCAGGATTGGCTTGATGTGTCGTCATGTATCTTGTAATGGTTTTTATACGAGCCTCTGGATAGGCCTTCAGTTGTAATTGTAACCTAAAAATTTGACGTTTTCCTTGTGTTCAATATAATTTACGTTTGTACAATATGCATATTGTACAAACGTAAATTATATTCTACATATATGTAGAATATGCTAATTTAGTGTGAGTGTATGAAGAATAAACCAAAAAAGTCCCTTTTTCAATACCATACTAAATAAAATTAAGTATAATCATTTTTGTATGTAACTTTCTCGTTTACCGATATTTTATTATGCTACAGTATCCAGAGCAAAATTAGTTTTAAGGGGAAAATCATTTAAAAAAATCAATTGTGTCCATAACCTGATATAATTTCTTTGTTTTTAAGTCGCATAAATCCGTAAGTTTACGCACTACACACATATTTTAAAACTGGTTCTTAATTATTCGTTATAACATTTATTTAAAAAACCCTTCAAGATTAATTTAGAAATTAAAAAAGTTTGTTGGACTTACCTAGTAATATCTTCATGACTCACAGCTCTAGGTGTAGATGGGGGATGATGTAAAGCTAAATTTGATGAGTGAACTGAATGCACGGAATCCGCGTAATGATGTGATGCTTTTGTTGCTGAAAAAAAAATAATAGCAAAATTAACATATAATACACTTCTGCTCAAAAATATCGGCCCACCTAAAAAAATACACATTTTCAAATGCTAATAACTCCAAAACTATTCAATAGATTTATTTGACCTTTTTTTTATTTTAAAGCTTGAACTTTTAGCTCTTAATTACTGGAATAAAAATTATCAAAAATCTTTTTTTAAACCGGCAGCAATGAAAATTACACAGCTATGTTTTTTTACTGCTTCTTTCGATATGCGCACGGTTTGCCACTGCATATTTTTTTTACAATTTAATTAATTGATTTTATAGGCCAATTAAATGGGAGTAATTTCTTTTTTAACTTTTTAATTTTCCTTTTCTCGTTTAGGTTTTTTCTGAAAATAAACATTTTTGCAAATAACAAAAAAACTACACAGTGGATTTAATTGATTTATTTTTTAATTTGAAGCTTAAGTCCTTAACTTTTATTTATTTAATTTAAGTTTCTGGTGCAAACATGTTTAAACTGGGTTTACATTGCTTAAATAGTCATGTTTTTTTTACCCAATCCTTTTTGATGCAATTTAACCACAAACTCAAATGTTTCCATAAGTTTTAAAACTTATTCTAAAAGCCACACTTATTGTGACTGATTCCTTCTTTTATTTTTTATCATAAGTCTTCTCATTTAGGAGAAATTAAAGTTTTTCGGAAAAAGTGACTTTTTAATCAGTGGGCTAGTGCCACCCCTGTAAAACTGTATATGACGGAAAAGCGTCGATAGAATATAAAGATCTATTGCACTTCTATAACTTTAGCTTAAATAAATACATTTAATTAACACGTTTTCTGCGTTAGCAACTTTTTGGTTCCCAGCTCAGACTGCGTTTTGAGGCATATATGTCGAACGAACTTTGCACAGACTGTTTAAATCTCTAATGGTACTCCAAAAACAAGTTCTAACGTCTTTTTAATGACTTTTTGCTTTTTATTTTTTTTTAAACAAAATATTTTATCAAATAAAATAACAATAAACAAATTTTAGATTTTATTAAAATTATTTAATAACAATTATAAACACAAAAAAACGTATTAGACGTGTATGTTTTTTTACAACAATGCTGTTTTTCGTTATTATTAGTTACATTACATTATGGTCAATAAAACATTCAATTTAATTTAACAAAACACTAAAACTAACCAACATTACACGGTTGAGGCTAGGTTATCAATGTGTATACACTATAGTTAAAATTAATAAATCGTGCAATAAGTGTTGATTTACACAATTATTAACACTAAACTAACTAACTAACTGAGGAGTTAACATGCAAACCGTGCTTTGTCCACTTTTTTGCGAAACGAGTTATTGATAGATTCTTATTCTTATTTCATGAAGCGCAGAAGTGTTTGGTGGAAGTTATTTATGCGCAGATGTGTTTAATGATACATACGAATTCGCAAAAGTGTTCTGGTAAACATATACAAATATACCATGCGCTGAAGTGTTTGATAAAATATATTTATGCGCAAAAGTGTTTAATGATACATACGAATGCACAGAAGTGTTTTGGAAAACATATATTTAAGGTTGCTAAAAGTAAATCTTATAATAAAAAATCTATTTTACGCGCGGAGGTGTAAAATGGGAAAGCTCTTTTACTGGGCAGTGTATTCTACTAGGCAAAAAATCATATTTGTACAAAAAACAAATGTTAGCGAAAGGGTTAATGTTGGCGCATCAGTAAATTTTGACTCGACGTTTAAAACTGCAGGGATTTTAGATAGCAAAATCCTATAATCCTATTAAATTCTTAATGTTATTAAAATTTAATACTGGAACATCAAATATGAAATTATTATGGAAAATCAATCAAAATTCCATTCCACATATTTTAACAATTTACACTTGCTAAATCAAATAGGATAACTAGGTAATCCGTAAAACCGCACTTTAACTATCGAAATATACTGCACACTATGGTAATATCATCCCCCACATCGAAAAAGGACGTAACACAATTGTCTGAAACCTGTACCCTTCCAGAGGGGTAGCATTATCTTGAAATGGATACTTATATCTTGGAAAGTCTTATGACAAGGAATTACTGTATTAAAATTTCAAAAAATGCATAAGGGTTGATATTTTAAAGGGTAGCAGTAGATTGTAACGGAACACTCTCTTTAGTTTATCACCGGGTGATTTGCGTAAGGGGCGTCCGCTATCTTGAATTTTAGGGGTTAGTGCGGTTATCTAGGTAAATATGCATCTTACGATAAAAATGCATATTTCCAATTTTGCTAAGAAGGAAATTTCCAACAATGTTAGTTGGAATTTTTTTTATTATATTAACACGTAGAGTGCCGCAACAGAAACACAAACACATTTTTTTGGTATTCCGTAATAAAAATCTGTGGGAACATCGTATTCCAAAGCCAAGTATACCCATGTAGTGACTAAAACATACTGAATAACGTCCCATATCGTTTGCGTTGATATGTCGCATCAATGATATCTGACATGGCCAGAATATTTTTTGTTCTGTCGGATACCATCGAAACCCCAAACCATAGTGAATTATTTTTTTAGCAAAATGGGAGATAAGTCCAAACCCATGGTTCTCTACGTGTTATTAACAATCAGGTTATAAATATTCAAAAAAGGCCATGTTGAGGGTGAAATTAGTTATAACTCGACTGTTATTAACCTTTACCTGGCACACCTCCCCTGAGTAACATACCTGGCACTGTGGGGTTAGTACGAACCCCAGTGACAAATATCCTTGTAAAACTTGAAATATTGATTATTTTTTTTTAGAAAAAATCAGAGATCATCTTCAGATACCCCTTTAAAGGGTGGAATAGTGAGAGTTTAGAAAAATCAAGATCAGCGTTCAGAAAAAATTCGAAAACTTGAAAAAAAACGTTTTTTACAAAAAAATTCATAACTTTTTTGTTTTTTGATAAAAAGGGCTAAAATTTTAGGTGTGTCTTCTTCTATTATATCACTATAAAGGAAAAATATTAGTTTTCATGGGTCTTCCAAAAAAGGTATTTATTTGAAAAAATGAATCCTAGTGGCATAGGTATAAAAGTGTACCCCTTGACTACCGATAGATGTCGTTACGAGTTTAGATTTCGAAGATTTAGATATCGAAAATCGACGAGAAACAGAGTGGCGTTCGTACGTACCCCCTGTGCCAGGTAAAGGTTAATATAATAAAAAAATATCCAAACAAAAATTCTTGGAAATTCGCTTCTTAACAAAATTGGCAATATGCACTTTTATCGTAAGATGCATTTTTACCGAGATAACCGCACTCACCCCTAAAATTCAAGATAGCGGATACTCCTTACGGAAATCACCCGGTATAAAACTAACAGGAGTGTTTTGTTACCATCTATTAATCTTTAAAATATCAGCCCATGTGCATTTTTGGCAATTTACAACCTATTATTTGACTGGACCATTAGTCCATTGTTTTTTAGAAAAAGACAAGTACAAACAAAAAAGTAACAAAATTAACATTGGTTATGTTTCAAAATGAGCCTAAATTACCCCCTTATTCGATATGGGAGTAGATATGATTTAAGGGATTAAACCACACTTAATCACATTTAACACTTGTGAAAATATCTGGGGCCAACAATTAATTATTTATCAAATTGCATTATAACGTTAATAGCCTAGTGTTCATGTTTGATTTTCACACATGATCTAGTCATAACAATTATTACTGTATATTAAAGTTCATTTTTTTAAGGTATAGTTATTTTAAACCTTCCCGTTTGTAAACAATCTCGAAATTACCATAGCAACGTAAGATACGCATGCGTTGTAAGCGAAATGACTAAACCCAATTTACACAACCGTAAAACGTTGACGTGCCATTAACGAGAACAGAACAATGGTTTATTCCTCTAAATTACTGGAATAAAAGCGATTTTATAAGCAAATTTTGTTTCTACAGGAATACAAAAGTGTTTTTAGCAACAGCTTTATCAACTCTCTTTTTTTTAACATAAAAAAATCATAAAATACTTTGTTTTGGACAAACAAAAATTATAAATTTTGGTTATGTTGACATTCAAAACAAGCCACATGCTTCAGTGTAACTCAGACTTTGTGGAGTATTTAGCGGCAAATTTAAAATAACTATACCTTAAAAAAATAAACTTTAAATTACTATACCGGGTTGTATCTATCTCATATACAGTGCAGTCTAAAAAAATATCTTAACTTATAAATAATTGAATATGTAAGTAATTAAGTTAAGATGGAAGGGGATTTACCCCCCTAATAATATCACAATCGAGCAGTGGCATTGAACCAGTGCCCCTAACCAAAGAGTGTCTTAATAAAAAAACTGGTTAAAAATGTTCAGCGCTACAGTAACTGTTGCATATTCCCTTAATGGTCCCGCTGAGGGTATTAGTGGCTGTTGCTACTTACATAACTGCGGCGAATAAGAGGCATCCGACAATGGAGCATTAAAGGCACTCTCCGGCTTGGCAACGACCAAAACTACCCTGTCCTGTGTGGTTTTCAAACATGAAACCGCGTCTTCATGCGTTACGTTTTCCAAATTTACTTCGCCTTTCTGAAACAAAAAAAATACTGCTGTCAAAAAATAATACTTTACCCTGTAAGTGTAGGTTCATTAAAACAGAAAAAAAAACATTTTTTTTTGGAAAACGAAAAAATGTTGAAAAAATAAATAAAAAATGTATTTTTTTTTTCAAAAAAGTTTCTTTTTACGAAAAATGAAAAAAAAAAAATTTTTACCCCATTTTACCCCCTTACCCCATCTTGATTTTTACCAGAAACAGTTCCAGCCTACAACTTTGGAGAATCAGCCTATGGTCCAAATTTAAAGTCTTTAGCTCAAAGCGTTCTCGAGTTATAGTGGTCACAAATTTCCCGTACAGACGGACCGACAGACATAATGTTTCTTTTCACGGAAATAATCTTTTTTGGATATAAAACAAAGAGAAAAATAAAAAAAGCAATAAACATTTTTCAAAATTGTTTTACGCAAGATTTTCCTCGGGGAAAGTAATATTATTTACCTGGTTGTTCAAGGGTCTTTTCGAATAAAAAAACTCTTGTATTTCTTGTGCATAATGGAAAAAAATAAAATATGTATGTGTGAGTGAGACCCGGTCCCTATTGGTTAAAATGCACGTTTTAGCATTTTATACGAAAATTATCGGTTATTACCAGTAGCCGGCGTATTTCCAGTTGTAGTCCAGTCTTCAGGTCAATAAAAGAGGCTTTACCTGGCAATAATTCAGGGAGTTTTGATTTTCGGTTTACTGGGTAGGGTTAATGGCCGCAAATAAAAAAAAAATTGCGACGTTGAACTCGATTTGGAACTGTCATTTTTTCAACGTGTTTAAAAAAAAACGGATTTTTAAAATATCTCTTAAACGTTACACTATACGTTTTTAGAATTTTAATGTTTTTTTTTTTTTCGAAAAACCAAAATTGTTCTTTATCGTCGGTTAGGCATGCCCCTGAGAACATTTTGAATGAAAATTTAAAAAATCTATCTGGCACTTTCTTTTTAATTTACGTATTTTTTTTTTTTTTTAATAATGCACACATTTGTGCCCCATTATTTTGAGTAAAGCGATTTTCGATTGAATCACCATTTTATTAAGCATAAAAAAACTTTCTAACCGAGTCATAAAGGAAAATCTAAAACCCTACAGTGTAACGTTTAAGGCGGTGCCGTGAATTAGCTATAAGTCGCACAAAAAAATATATGACACAAAAAATGTTGGAGATTTGGTCCTCTTTATTTTCATATCAAAAGTTTTTTGTTCTAGAATGCACCGATCTTGAGATATTTTAAAAAGTCTGTTTTTTGTGAAAAATAAGTTAAAAAAATGACAGTTCTAAATCGAGTTCAATGTCGCAAAATTATTTATTTTCGGCCTTAAACCCCACCTAATAAACCAAAAATCTAAACTCCCTGAATCATTTCCAGGTAAAGCCTCTTGTATTAACTTAAAGACTGGACTATAACTAGAAATACGCCGGGTACTGGTTATTACCATTGTTTATAAATTTAGTTATTTTGTCCCGAGTTTTAGAATTCCATCACGCTGCAAAAATATTATTAACAAAAACCTCAAGTAAGTCCAACAGGTGTCTGGTTTATTTATAGCTTTAATAAATTGAAAGTAGGAAAATCTAAAAATATTTTTACTATAAAAGTTATATTTGAAATACGATTTAATTTCACGCGTGCTCTGTGGTCCAGAACAAAAATTTAGGGACAGAAATCTGATTTTTTTGTTTTATTGAAATTTGGTATTTTTTGTTCTTTTAGTCCCCTAACCAGATACGTTTTATTTACAATGGAACGCTTAAAATATAAACCTAGCTCAAAAAATTTTAATTAGGGGATATCCACAGGCTTGCATAACCAAACATAAAGCTTTTTCTTCTTCTTCTTTTTTTCTTCCATCGTCAATCAACCAACCTTATTCGCTTATGTTACATAAGTTTTGTATTATGATAGCGCAGGCGCATAGATATGGGGGGTAAATGGGGTATTTACCCCCCTCCCCCAAGAATCTGTATTTGTTATTTTTTTATTTTAAATAAAAAAAAATAAATAAAATAATAATAGCGAATGTTTTTTGTTTGGGTAGGGGCGCCAAATTTTGTAGAAACGCTCAGAGACAAAGATTTTTTTTCGGAGGGTGTTTTTTATTTTGGTAAGGGCGTCAACGTGGGCGCCAAGCCAAATTGTGTAGAAACGCTCAGGGGTAAAGTTTTTTTTTTCTGGAGGGTATTTTTCTTTTGTTTTGGAAGGGGCGCCAAATTCAAATTTTGTAAAAACGCTCAGGAATAAAGCTTTTTTTTGAGGGTACTTTCTTAAGTTTTGGTAGGGGCGCCAAATTCAATTTTTTTAGAAACGTCAGGGATAAAGCTTTGTTTTTTCGGAGGGTGTTTTTTTTTGTTTTGGTAGGAGCGCCAAGGTAGGCGCCAAATTAAAAAAAAATATATTTTGGAAAGGGAACGTTCAAGTATTACGTAACGCAAATTTTGCTAATTTTGGACTTTTTTATTTTTAATTAAAGATTAATATGTTATTGATTAAATGTCAAAAAATGTACGGATAAAAAAGTTTGGGGCAAAAAAGTGACATCGCCCCCCCATTTTGCACGTCCCTGGTTAATATTACTAAATAAAAATTACATGAAATAAATTCGTTACTGTGGTTTATAGGGTTCCAGACATATTAAATAAAAACTACTTTTAGAAGGGTCGTAGGTCCCTAGAACGTAGAATCACCTCTTTTTCTCGAACTTATTTCTGAATAATCCTGTATATCGTCGGCTTACACGTAAATGGCACTAAGTCACTTTTTTGCAAAAATTAAATTTTAATAGCACTGTAGTTAATTTTTGATGATCTATTTATAGGTAAACCGAACTAACTTCTAGGTGGACTGCCAAGGGAGTTACCCACTATACAAAACGCACCAATTTGATTTTTATCTGGCAATAGGCACTAAGTCACTTAGTGCACTTAATGCGTTTTACTTGTAGATTATTTCAAATGTTTCTGCACTAAGCGACTTTCTAAAAAGAGTTAATTTATAAAAATATGATTTCTTGAATCATTTATATGATACAATATCGCGTTATTTATTGTACTGACAAAAACATTTAAATTTTAACTGATAGATTATTTTAATTTTGCTCTTAAATCCTTGGTTACTACATAAATAACAAGAATATAAGAAAAAAACTAAAGTTCGCGGCAAGTTCGGAAAACAGCCCTTAGAATTGCGCCGTGTTTAATCATTAATAATGATTCAATATAATTATTGACTTTAGGAGACACTTCTTTGCCGGCACAGCCGATGGCCTCTGAAAACTGTCTTAGTTCTGGCATAGTAAGCAGTTTCATATAATTAATACTAATTAATTATTATTATTAATTTTGGAAACGTTCTTTAAACAATCAAAAAGTCCAAACCCTTTTAAAAATCTAGTTTTTGAAAATTTATGTAAACATCTTGTTTTCTACTTTATAGTTATACATCACGTTTAATTAATAGAAGGGTTTTAATTTTAAATAGTTGTTTTTTATATTATTTCATTGACTTAGTGCTCTTTACTTGTAAGCCGACGTCGTGGGCCTACAAGTAAAAGGCACTAAGTCCATGTCTTTTTTCAAATTTAGTTGAATTAAACTACTTCAATTTTTCTTTATTTAACTGCAAATGGGACATCATTATGTCCAAACATGTCATTGCAAATTGCGGTAGTTTTTTTCCAAAAACAATTATTACAAAAATTAAAAAACAACAATGAAAGTTAAATTTGTCAATAACTCAAAACCATGTTTTTGGACTTAGTGCTCTTTACTTGTAAGCCGACGATATGATGTACATAACCAATCTGATACATACCACGGCATCCCTAACAGCGACCAGCTTGTCACCAACCACTAGACGGCCGTCTATTTGGGCAGCTCCGCCGTCCATAACTTTTGTGACATAGATACCGTTGTCGCCAGGAATGTGCTGGTTTCCAATTCCGCCGGCGATGCTGAAACCCAGACCTTTGTTCCCCTTAACCAGCTCGATGTCCAATATCCTCATACTCCTGGGCTGCCGCCTTCTCCGGACACACTGTAAAAATATTATATACTCGTGTCAATCTGAGAATGCCACTATGACGTCACAGCGCTGTATAACTGAAAGTTATTTATTAAGACTTAATACATAATTATTATATAAAAAATGTATATAAACAAATATCATTTATTATATCTTAAGAAATAAGTTTCAGTTAACCTAACAGTAAGGTGCACAGAAAAAAAAAAGTTACTAATCGACTATGCGGTAAGTGTAGGGAAATTAATTTGAAATCGACTGGTAATAGTTATTTCTGGTACTAGTGGGTAAAGTAAGATATCGGCTGACGCCTCGCAGGTTAATTTTCGAGAGGGCAATATCGGTTTACCCATGAGCGCCATACAAGGTTTTATCCAATAAATAGCTTAGGAATTCATATTTTTATTAAAAATTTTAATGACATTTACAAGAAAATAATTTGACAAGTGACAGTTGAGTGGGTAAAATAAATAATTATCCACTCAATAAAGTAAAAGCCACGCGGGGGTTATTATTGAGTTTATCTATTTAAAATAAAGCTGGTAATTGTCTTATTATCTGTATGTATTGGATAAAATTATTTTTTCGATAAAAAACCTCTAGACCGCTCCTCAACAGCCCCAAAGTTTTCTAGTGTTTTTTAAGACGATAGTGTTTAAAGTTTTCACCTTATAACTTACTTTTTTTGACTACTCTGTAAGTTTAAAAAACATAAAATTATAACTGACAGTTATGTGATTTCAACTTTAAGAAATTAACTTAAGTTCGACGATAAAAATATAATAACTAAAATAGTAGAAGTAGTAAAAAATTACATAAAAAGAATATTACAAGCAACATAAACTAAGGAAAACACAAAGAAATAAACGGACGTGGAAAGTGATAAGAAGATCGTAGTCTTAATGTGGATAAAATAACCAATATCTTCAATTATAAATATCTTCACGGCTTGTTAATAGTTTAAATAATAGTATATTATGCACCTAGTATGCGAACTAAGTCTTTAGTGTTCGAGACTGAAGTTTTTTTGCTGAGACGGAGTCGAGGCAAAAAATCAGGCTTAAGACAGTTTGCATACGTGGTGCATATAATATATTTTCTACTACCTAAAGCTAGTAACTCAAATATTAGTTAAAAATATAGTTTAAAAAATATTTTGATATAGCTGTCAGTTTGACAAATAAGTTGAAAAAAGTTAGTAGTTGTCTTAAATTTTATCATTATTGACCGTTGTCAATAAACAATGCTTAACAACGGTCAATAATAAATGAGTTCACTGATTTTATTGGTTGCCAAGGTAAACAAGCCTTGACAACGGTAGATAATATCTGCCTTCTAAGCTAAAAGGTCCTATCCTATGTAGATAGGACTTTTCAGCTTAGCATGGCAGATATGTAAGCTAGCACTTAATTAGGTAGTAGAAAAAGTATATTGTGCTTTCTCGACGGTTAATATCCAAAAAATATGATTTCCGTCAAAAAAAAATCTGTCTGTCGGTCGCTTTGAGCTAAATACTTCAAATTTGGACCATGGGTTTATTATGCAAAATTCTAGGCTGGGATTGTTTTTGTTAAAAATTGAGGTGTGGTAAGGGGGTAAAATGGGATAGAAAGAATAAAAGAAATAAATTATTTTTGTTTTACGAAAACTTTTTGAAAAAAAAGAAAAAATGAAAACATTATTGAAAATTTTTTTGAAACCATTCTTTTTTTTATTTATTTTTTTGTTTGTTTTTGGTTATAATGAACCTAGACTTATAGGGGAAAGTATTATTTAGTTGACAGCAGTATTTTTTACAGTGTACTTCTAGACAACCTAGTGGCCACAGTTGGTAGAATATAAGTTACAAAATAATAATAGTATAGGGATAATAATTTGTTATAATTTATGTACGTATAGAAATTATAACTAATCAACGTCATAATTTACACATGTTTCTCGTAAAATTTTCCTGTTAATTACAACAGGGAATTTAGCGTATAGAAATTATACAAAGCAACAATTAAAGTAAACCTACGGAAAACCACTAAAAGTATCATTAAACTTTATGAACAGTTGCAAGCATCTTAGGTTTGTTTGTTTGTTTGTTTGTTTTTTACAGTTTAACGTCGTTTTTCGCTGCTATGGCCTAATTGACGGGTCCACCATCTTTACGTGCCCTCCGAAGCACGGTCCTCAACAGAACTCGCATCCACCCTGAAATGTGTTTACAGTTTCACCTGCAACCTACATTACAGTTAGTCATCGTAGTTCCATCTATTGACTTTTTACATCTATGCTCTATGTGGGGTTCGAACCCACAACCCCGGGATCCGTAATCAAACGCACTAACCATTGCGCCACCGGGGTTGGCAAGCATCTTAGGGGCTGTCCATATATTACGTAACGCCAATTGTACCAAAATTCATACACTTCATACCCAGTTTCTCGCGTTATTAAAGGCTGTAGAGATTTCATATCTTGGCTACCCCTCCAAATAGGGGTGGGGGGGTTGGGGGAATGCCAAAATATGAAAACTCTACAGCCTTTAATAACGCGAGAACCGGGGTATAAAATGTATGAATTTTGCTACAATTTGCGTTACGTAATGTATGGACATCAAAATTTTTGCGCTAGGGGTGAAGCTTTTTTTCAGAGTCGAGGGTATTTTATTTGTCAGCAAAATGTCTGCTAGGAGTTAAGCTTTTTTTCTTTTTTTTAAAGGCAAGAACCTTTTTTCACTTGGAAGTACATGAAGTTACCTTGGAAGTACATGGTTGCCTTGGAAGTACATCAATTTGGAAGTACTTGAAAAAACTTAGAAGTAAGTAAGTACTTAGTACTTAGAAGTACTTGAAACCACTTGGAAATACTTGGAATTAATTAAAATAAATTTAAAGCACTTCGAGGTACATTTTCTGAGGAGTGGATCGCCCCTCGATTGAATAGAACTTATATTATAGAAGTTAATGTTTATAATTTCAAGGTTAAATAATATAATTTACTCGAATTTACTCCTATCTTTTTCGCAATTTTGTAGGTACTTATAAAATAAATTGAGAATCTATTAAATAGTAAAGAAATAAATTATAGTTAACCACACGTAATTGTTTATAACCTCGTACATAACGATATATCGCAATAGTACTAAATGGAGACGATAAAATATCGATTTGCAGTGGGTTTTCCAGACTAAGTAAGACCCAAAATGAAATGACTAACTTAACTTAAAGCTTAATGCAAGGGCGTAGATATTTTTTTTTCTATGGGAGGGGGGGCAACACCAAGCAATGCCGGCCTTTGCATTTCGGAGCCCCGAAGTAAAAAAAAACCTTTGTCCCTGACGGTTCTGCCAAAACTTGGCGCGGGTAATTACCCCCTTTTATCTACGCCCTTGGCTTAAGGTCACTTTATTCAAAGACCCTAATTTAGACATGTCCATAAACTGTTTAAACTAGATTGGTTCTCATTCATCCATATTTTTTGTATATTTTTTTAGAGCGGCTTCAAACAGGGCTCGCAATATTTAATGAGGCCCGGAAAAATCGGACGTTTTTTCCAGAGAACAAAAGCCGATATGGTTAAAACCACCTAGGTAGTTTTTTGGTTTATCGTGGTTATATCGTGATCTATTAAAAAAAGTTTATTTTTAGTTATTTTTTGTCATGTTTTATTCGGAGAAAATTTCCATTTTTAATGGCTCGGTTGTTAAACAAAACGCCATTAAAAAGGTATTACTTTTTCTTCTTATATTAGTCATACTATTTTTTCTATATTCATTCTTTTTTAGGGTTTCTTACTTTAGCAATCTAGTACACGTACTTATAATTTTCTTTTAGATTTTTTTGTCAAAAATTCAAAAATAAAATGCTGACATTTTTTTAGGGGACCATGTCAACTCGGATATCATATGAAAGATTCTGAAAAAATATGGATAATAAATATGACATAAAAGTTTAAGGAAAACTATAAAGAAGTATATCAAGGTGGGGAAAGGGGGACCAAAGGGGCAAAAAGGGATAAAAGCTATATTTTAATCGTTTAGCTAATAACTTATTATCGTATGAAAATAAAAGTTATACCAAAAGAAAACACAAATAATGCTTTACAAAAAATGTTAAATTAATTTTTGAGCTACGATCAATACTCTTGAAGATTAATTTATTATTCCATCAATCTACTTTCTAATCATCGTACAGAGTACGAAAAGAAAAAAAAATCAAAAAAAGTTAGGTACGGAACCAGTGTCGGAATGGACAGGTGATATAGTGAGAAAAATCTTACGCCTCCCCCCCCCCCACCTTTGGGAGCCCTCCTACTTTGGGGCCCTCACAGCCGGGTGGTTTATTTTTTCATGGTTAAAGGTTAAAAACAATGTTCGGGGTGAGGAACTTTTTTTTAATCATCAAAATTTTCAGTTTAAATTTTTTGCGGGTGAGGACCTTTTTTTTAGTTATCAAAATTTTTGTGAGGGAAAAAAAAGACTTTATACTTGGGGCCCCAACAAATCTACCCAGCCTCGGGGTCCCCAGTCCGACACTATACGGAACCCTCAATGTGGGAATCTACTCGTACTTGATATATATATTTTTTAATCTCGGATGAAAAAGCTCGTAGTAAGTAGGACACTCAGGTAAATAGGTTCTATTTAAAGTATGAAATGTACATGTACATTTAAAATTTATAAGAAAAACGTCGGTTTTAAAAATAGTTTAGGAGGTCAGTTAGTAGATTAAAAATTGCATATATGTGAACCCCCGCCCGATAAGGGCCTATGTTCAAGCCTATTCACATCGTGAATCACATGTACCAATAAAATCTATTCAATATTGACAAAAATTATAATCCCATGCAGTTGACGTAAATGACCTTGCAATTTTCGTCAATATTGCCACAAATTTCAATCTCAATGGTACATGTGAATAGGCCTGATTGCGCTTACAGTTAGCGAGGTACATATAAACAATTTTAGAAGTTGATGTCAAAATTACCAAGTTTTGCTTGATGATAGTTATTTTAAGCAAAAATACCTCGAAAAATACTATATTTGACTAAAAAAATATTTTATCTCCAGTATGTATTGTTTGGATATCCACTTTTCAGTCTGCTTTTAATAAATTGCCGTAGATTTACATTTCACTATAAATCTATTTAAAGCTTCAAATGCAATTTATTAACTTTTTCCACATTTGAGCCTAAACCTGTTAAACTTTCAAGCGCACAATTTATTTTTTTTTACATGATCGTCCTTAAAAAGTGTGTATCTAAACGACAAATTTTTACTAAAATTTCTTTCCTCGATATACTGAATTTAGCGAACAATTTTAATTTGATTCTAATCAACAACCGAGTAATCAACCAAATCTAAACCAAAAGTTAAATAGTTACTAAACGATAAGTATTTAGATTTCAAAGCAACAACGTAGTATTATAAAATTCTTATTTAAAAGTGGTTGACTGACATCTAATATTTTGCCGATGGCAATCCCATGGTCGGCCCATTATGAATTTTGACATAGGGTTAGAGGAAGACCTACAGATTATTATATCTGTTTATTAAAAACATCGAAGAGGCATGTTTTCTGATAATCGTCATCAAAAATTGGTGACTTTGGCGGCCGTCACCAAAGTCATCAAACATTAGTGACCTTGGTGGCCGTCACCAAAATCACCAACCGTTATATTTAAGAAAAATAACATTACAGTATCTTTAAAATAAATTTTGTTTTAAATGTATCTTTTAAAGTTATTAAGATAAAACTGTTTAAAAAATAGGCTAATAGTTTTTGCGATTTTTGCATTTTTGACCAATTTCAAAAGGGCGTAAATAATTGCCAAGAAATCTGAAAATTATATCTAGAGCACTTCTGGCAAAAATGATCAAAATCGAGAAAGTCGACTTTCAAATTTCCCCTTTTGTCTGTTTGGGGTGGAATGAGCCTACTATGTAGGACAAAATGGCCACCTTGCCCCACAATTCCCTAAAAAATTGGCATGAGTTGAATATTAACATTTTTTACCGAGTTTTGTACCTGGTTATCATTCTTTTTAAAAGTTTTATATTTTGTACGATAAGATTTACATGAAAATAGTTTAAAATATATTCTGTATTTACATCAAATGGGTTTATTGATCCAAAATTTAAATATTTTTACAGATTAGAGTTTGTGTTGATCGGTTGATACTAATTGTAACCCTCCGGGCTATTTTTGAACATCATAAAAAACAATATTGTTTATTTATTTAGAAGATACTCATCAATTGCAATAATATCTTTTATCCAACACCTTCACAGAAACACTTGTTTTGAGCACTATTTTAAATGTGAAAAGTGAGTTTTTTTCCACTAGTGACTAACAAATTTTTCACCCACTCTTTTACGTGCAGCTTTTGATCTCACCCAAAATTAGTTACATACCCTATTAATTAAGTATTATAACTATTCTATAAATAGAAGCACGTTAACTAAACCATAAAAATTAAAGAAAACCCCAAATTATTCTTTAGTTTTTGAATAAAATACTGTTTTTATTAAAAATTCTGTCATCACCGCGTCCATTTTGACGTTTGTAAGAAATGTAAAACTATAGTTTTACATTTGCTATAGCAATTGTTTATTTTTAATATCCATACTTAGGCCATGGCTACCTATTATTTTAGTATTAAGAAAACTTAATCTTAATATTTTTGACATACTTTTTTGCAAAATTATAGATTTTTATTTTAAAGTAAAAGGTGATTTTATCCACTTAATACACTAGTTAAGAAAATAACTATTGTGAGGTACCGATTTAGGTGAGTCTATTCTAAAGAATCATGTGAGACATATAGAGATTTTTTCGAGACGCGCTTTGGGAGTTTAGGGATTGAAAATTATAAAAGAGTTTTTTTTTTGTTTTTAAATAGTAATTTTAAATCGTAATCGCCGCATAATAAAATAAATATATTAATAAAAAGTGTTCTATATAAAATGGATTATTACCCATGTTCGAGAAAGATAAGTAAACTAACCTTTTACGAGAATACGCTGAATTATTAATTATTAAATATTTTAAATTTAGTATTTATTCTTTATTTAAATTTTATTGATATTTTACTTTGTTAATTTATTATTTTATTTATTAAATAATCATTTAATCTAAATTTTATTCTTTTTATTTATTTTAACCTAGTTAGGAAAACGATTATAAATATTTCAGGGCTACGGACCTCCTCCGAAGTCGACTAGATTTTATCCCTTATCCAGAGTGGTGGCAGCGCTACGCTATCTATTTCTCAATCATCGAGGGTTTCGACCCATAAGGTGGCCGTCTTTGCTTTAGTCTTTTAATAGAAAACTCAGTGAGGTCTTTAAGTGACCTGGGGTTTTACAATGATGCCAGCGGGTGTTAAAATAGGAGTTCCCGTGGTATTACATAATGCCAAGTTGTAAACAAGTCGTGAAGATTAGTAATGCTTCGCATATACAGGGTGATTATTTGAAAATGGTCCACCCCAAATATCCCGCAAACTAAGCGAAATATAAAATTTCTAAAAAACAGGTCAATTTGATTTTTTGAGAGGAATATTTAAATATATTATTTTGGGGGTTGTAACTTATACTCCCTCACTGCCAGCTACCCCAACATTGAAATCTTAAATTGCAACCCCTATTTTGGGTTGGGGTGGATGGTTTTCAGTACAGTTAATAGCATATTGCGTCGGGTCTCTCGATCAGTTGTTATTTTGTTTTGGTGATTAGTCGGTTGGGTTTCTGGAAGTCTTTGCCCAAACCGACCAACCACCAAAACACACTAACATGCAACTGGACAAAGCAACAACCGATCGAGTGACCCAAATATAGGGTTATAGCCGAGGTTATTCGTAATAAACTTTAAAATCCTTGTCCAAAAAATGTCATATAAATAATTATAGGTCAGTGGCAGAATGCCACGTGTCTCAAAGCTGTTGGCAATATGTTAAATGTTTACATTTTTTTTATATTGACCAGGAGTCCAAATGTATTATTTTTTTCGTTAGTTTCTCGAGGTTTTTTATACCGGGTGTTTTTCAAAGGTGGCTCGCTCCTATAACTTTTTTATTCCCTGACTTTTTCCTGACTTCCCTGATTTCCCTGACTGGTGCGATCCCTGGAGAATAGGTACATGCAGATAAGCCGAAAATTACAAAAATTTTAAACTAAATTAAATTGTTTGATATTTACAAATTTAAAAAATCTATAAAAAACATTTTACTATTCCTTAAAACGACTTTTGTTTGATTAACGCAGTCGTCCCTCTGAAGTGACTGATCGATTTCGTGCTTTTTAGCACTCTTCAGAGCCACATATCGGTAGTAGGGACAACTACGAAAATCAAATCCTTTCCATATATCTCTATATGGAGTTTAAAAGTCGTTGTAAGGAAAAGCAAAAACAGCTAGCGACATCTACTGCTAAAAGCAGAGACTGGATAAACCTATCGACAGTCCAAAAAAGGAAGCAGTTATTGGTTTCAAGAACCTAATGCACGCTGTCGATAGGGGGCAGATTAATCAATGCCACGGTGGACATTGCCGCCAATTGAATCCTAAATGCTAGGAGGGCACCTTTTACAGTGGTATCTGAATTAATAAACTAAATTAAATTGTTTGATATTTACAAATTTAAAAAATCTATATAAAACATTTTACTATTCCTTAAAACGACTTTTGTTTGATTAACGCAGTCGTCCCTCCGAAGTGACTGATCGATTTCGTGCTTTTTAGCACTCTTCAGAGCCATATATCGGTAGTAGGGACAACTACGAAAATCAAATCCTTTCCATATATCTCTATATGGAGTTTAAAAGTAGAACAGTAGATGTCGCTAGCTGTTTTTGCTTTTCCCTACAACGACTTTTAAACTCCATATAGAGATATATGGAAAGGATTTGATTTTCGTAGTTGTCCCTACTACCGATATGTGGCTCTGAAGAGTGCTAAAAAGCACGAAATCGATCAGTCACTTCGGAGGGACGACTGCGTTAATCAAACAAAAGTCGTTTTAAGGAATAGTAAAATGTTTTATACAAAAATTTTAGTTAGGACGTTTTAACTAAGGAGGGCAGCATACGGGGATAAAAATTCTACTTTAATGTGTATACTAACAGATAGAGATAGACAACACAGCTGGAAAGGTGCCTGGGTTCTGTCACCAGATTCCGACTCTACTTATGCGTAGTTACTAGCCTAATATGTAAAAGTTTTTTAGCACACACCGTTTTCGAGGTAACACACCGTTTTCGAGGTAACTGATCCCAAACTTGTTAAAATAGACAAATTAATAATTAATTGAATTAGAACTTTGACAAATTACACAATCTTTTTGAAAATACGAATAAGAATTTTTATAATTTTGACTTCATATTGGATCCGCAATTTTGAATTTTAAATTTTTAACATCGGTTTGGATTTCAGTAACCTCAAAACCCCTAGGATACCCATTTTCAAACATATTGTATAATTTGTAAAAATTCTAACTAATTAATTTGTCTATTTTAAGAAGTTTAGGATAATTAAAAAAGTCCAAAATCCGTTGGCAGAACCCAGGGACCTTGAAATGAGTTTTATTTTGTTGAGCTGTGTAATCTGTA
Source organism: Brachypterus glaber (assembly GCA_958510825.1). Lineage (NCBI taxonomy): Eukaryota > Metazoa > Arthropoda > Insecta > Coleoptera > Kateretidae > Brachypterus > Brachypterus glaber. The sequence goes on along the minus strand of OY294048.1, from coordinate 41,429,357 downwards.
TGTTACCACAACATAAACTTACCAATTTAACGGTATTTCCAGCCTTTTTCAGCGCTTCCACGGCGTTGGCATGGGGAACATCAACGACCGGAACCTCGTTCACGGATAAGATGGAATCGTTCACCTGGAGCCTTCCGTCTGCTGAAGCGGCTCCTCCAGGTATCAGTTTAGTAATGTAGATTGCAGTATCGTCGCCGATATGAGGGTTGTCCGTGCCTCCGGCTATGCTGAATCCGAGGCCCGCTCCCCCGCGCTCCAGGATGATTTCCTCGTACAGCCATTCTCCGTCACCGTTCACCTAAAAAAAAATATTTATTCAAAGATATATCTTTAAACAAGCCGTGAAGATATGTAACGCTACGCATTCCATTATATAAGTACTATTTACAGTAAATGATTTATTGCATTTTCCCAAATACTTAAAAAAAAATACTTGGACAAGTGGAAAACCATACTTTTCCATTTTTCTTAGCAATACAAACAATTAATAAGCTTACGAGTAAGCTTATTTTGTCACCTTTCACGTTAAATATTAAATTTTAACAGTAATTTATCTTAAATCAACCACAGAAAGAACTTTTGGATATTCGTAGGGAAGTTTTACGTACGAATATACTTTTAGGATATTTGTACGGGAGTTTCGTTTGTAATATATCGTAAACGTACATTTTTGCCAGATTTTACCTTTGAAAAGCAACAAAATGTTGGTCAGAGAGTACACCTTTGACCAACACTTTGTTGCTTTTTAAATTTTTTAATTTAATTACTTCATCTTATTTATTATATATTTGTTTGGAGTCTTTCTGGGACCTGACTCAGCAGGTAGTTTATACCATATTCGACTGTCTTTGTTTTGGGAACATTTTAAATAATTTTTCATTTCTGAAATAATTGTGAGTCTTATTATACTATTCACAGCAACTGCGCTAGAATAGTATTATACAGTACTTTCGAATTTTCCAAAAATTTCAAAAAATCGTCCTAGACAAAAAATTCTTGGATAAAAATTTGTTTCATGAAAAAATAAGAAACTTTACGAAAGAATAATTCGATCGACTTGAAATTTTCAGGAAAAAGCAAGTTCTATAAGGGGAAGATCCCTATGTTTTTAAAAGAAATTCCCCAAAAAAAAGTTATGGGAGGGTTAAATTTTTTAAAAAATGGAAAAAAGCTGAAAGAAAATTCCGATTAACGTAACTTTTTCAGGAAAAATTACTTACGAATATCCTAAAAGTATATTCGTACGTAAAAGTCTCGTACGAATACCCAGGGCCTTTTGTTTATGTCAAACGATAAACAATGCACAATGCACAGATCAGGTTATTTTTTTAAAAAAATAATGTAATCAATTTTATTGATTATAATCAATAAAATAATTATTTAATCCTAATGGGTTATACAAAAAAAAAACCGGCTAAAAGTAGTAAGGGTGGGGAGGCGGTAAGCCAGGCAACTAGGCCATGATGGCCCTTTTTGCCAGAAAAACCGGTTAAGTCAATCAAATACGAGTTTTGATTTAATGCATAGATGTAGTCCGTCAAAGGATCTTTCGTTTCAGTGTGTAAGACAGGGAAAAAAGCAGTAGCCTGCTACAATAAACAACCGAAAATAACCTGTGCTGGAAACAAAGGGTCTAAGTCAGGGTCTTTTAACGTTTTTTCAAAAAAATATTGTGCAAGGAATATTTTATTATTTTACAGATTAGCACACAAACACAAAAATTTTGAAAAGTCAACTTCCAGTAATAAAATATACCATGACGTGTCCCCAAAAAAGTGAATATAACCTTAAAAATGCCTTCAGATCAAAAGTAACAAAAAGTGACATAGCAAGTTTTCCCTCTGTACCCAATTGTTTTTAAAAAATTTAAAAAGATTGGTATGGAACGCAAAACTAAATAATTTAAGGTAAACCTTATATGTAATAAATATTTGAATAAAAAATGCTTTTTTTGCTAGTTTGTAAAATGGTCAATATTACAAATCCAAGCAATAAACTCAAAAAGTTATACTTCAGGCAAGTCTCTGTCCCCAACACTGGGAATAAACAGGATGGAGATGACTTCTGTCCTGCACAGAGGGTGAAAGAAAATGACGATAACTAACTGAATAATGACAATTTATTTGACTAGAATTTTTTTTATACTACATACAGAGCGGTCCAAAAGTCACCCCCCCCCTCTTAACTTTTGAACCAGTTGAGATATCGACTTCAAATTTGGAACTTTTAAATAAGACAACTTAAACTATCTTTTAGCATATATTTAATACTTTCAGCTCTTAAAATGTGGGCAGGGGGGCATGGGGGCACATTTTTTTAAATGGAAAGGGGGGTCGTGTGATACATCATTTTAAAGCTTATAAAATTCTCTATTTAAACTAACATTTTTAAATATAAAAAAAAAATACCACTCGAGGCAGTGAAATTTTCAGAAACTTTTATAAAAAATAAAAATAATTTTGCTCCAAAGTATTTTTTGGTTCGTTTATTATTCGCTAAAAGTTCTGGTCCTTGGGTCTCGAGCTTTTAGTAACAAAAAATAAACTTAAAAAATACTAAGCAAAATTATTTTATAAGACCATAATAAAATTATCTAAAATGTCATTACCTTTTGTGGTATTACTGTCAAAAATTACTGAACTTTAGTAAACTTTACTGACTATTTCAGAAACAATATATAGGCCAACCAAAACGTTGTATTTTTTGGTTCGTTTATTATTCGCTAAAAGTTCTGGTCCTTGGGTCTCGAGCTTTTAGTAACAAAAAATAAACTTAAAAAATACTAAGCAAAATTATTTTATAAGACCATAATAAAATTATCTAAAATGTCATTACCTTTTGTGGTATTACTGTCAAAAAATTACTGAACTTTAGTAAACTTTACTGACTATTTCAGAAACAATATATAGGCCAAACAAAACGTTGCATTTTTAGTTTCTCGACCAATCAGATCAAAATGAATCTGATAATTTTTGCACATATGCAATTATCACTTGGTTACTATGGAAACAAGAAACTGACAGTTACTGCTATCTTAATAAATGTTATATTTTTGAAAAATGTGTTTTTAATTTAAACTAATTTAAACACTTATTTATTAAAAATATATTTGCAGTAAAGAATTACGGAAATCAAAACATCAAATGACTGCTAGGGTACCAGTACAGCGTTGCCAAAGTTTATTAGGAACCGATAGGAAATTGTTTTTTTACGGGTGGAAACACCCGTTATTTTATTTCTTTTCCATTGAAAACTAAACTTTTTAAACAAAAACAGCAATGATCTTTATTTAAATGCTAATATATGTGATAACAACTATTTTATTGGAATAATCTCAAGCATAAAATATCCCTCGAGCACGGTTTAGACTTGGCAACATTCGCGAACAAGTGAACATCATGGATTTAAAAAGCACGGTAAATTTGAGATTTAAATTTTTAATTATAATTGTAAAGTAATATCGTAGTTTAGTTCTTAAATTTTTAATTTAAATATAAAACAACATAAAACATTGTAAAATTATAAACTTCCTTATTTTGTTTGTGAAATAGTCTTTCAAAATACCATTCGTGCATGTTGAATTAATTATACATAATTTTTTTACTGTATATAAAAAAATATTTTGCTAAAGGAAATTGCTTTCTTGCATTTTTCGTCAAAATTCCTCGACCTTCGGTGTAACACGAAAAATAAACTCAAAAAACTGCCATGCAAAATATTTTTTTAATACAGTAAAAAAATTATCGATAATTCAACATGCACTTATGATATTACTACTGATTATTTTAACGGCATTTTTAAATGGAAAAATCTCTCTATATACACTTTAGAGCATTTCAAAATCCTTCTTTATATTCACGTAACCTAATTTATAGAACTTTTTAGGTCTTTTAAATAAAGCTTCGTATGAAACTCATATATGAATGCTCAACATCTAACTGCAATTAAAAATGTAACGGTACTGAATGAAAAAAACTTAATGGATTTAAAGCCGCTTAGATTCAAATTAAAGCAGAATACATAATGTATTCTGAATTCTGAAATGTTTTATACATTAATAAAAAAAACCACTGCAAACAGCAGCAAGAATCCGACCAACACCTCTAAGAAAATTAAAATGGTCGCCTTTTTAAAAAAAGGCGTTTAAGGTAGTAGTCTGGTAACTTGGGTTCAAAAAATCGAAATTTTTTTTTTGCTTAATTTGAAAGTACAATGTCTTGAGAATATACTGTGAAAATTTCAGACAGAAATTCGAAATATTTCGGGAGTTATAACGAGTTTCCTAGAGCGCCTCGCTCCAGGCATAGACGATTGACGTAAGTATAAGTTTACTTATGAAAATTTGTTGTTGAACTTTAAACGCGTTTTTCTCAAAACATTGTTTTTCTGGTCGGCCCGGGTCCTAACTTTTTTTCTACTGAACCGATTGCTTTCAAATTTTAACAGGCTGTTCTACACACTTATAGTTCTCGTCGGTACTAACGAGAATTTTTTTCACCCCTAACTTTTTATTTTACAACCCTTTCTTTGCTAAAATAAAAGGACTTTTTTTTTCAAAGTCTGCCATTTTGTTATTTACCCTTGAAATTTAACTTCAGTAGTTCCGACCAGAATGACATGTCTATAGATTAAGAATAATGAAGAATATTTGATTTCAGATAACATCAAGAGCCAAAATCACCCGGGCCACCCACGTGCATTTTTTTTTGAGGTTCCAACTTCGAGTGACAATAATAATAGTAATAAACTATTAAATTTTTTCAAATAATTTTTTTTTTATATTTTCCATATGTAAATAAAAACACTCTAAATATTCAAGATAATTCATTTTTATTTTCCTATAAAAAACCACCCTCCAAAGAAGTCATGAAAATAGGCATAAGTTACCAGACTACTACCTTAAGTTTTTCACTAACAGCTCTCAAATGGTACAACGCACGAAGTAGGGTTGTTGTAGAGTAGTAGTAGATTTTACTGTTAAGTAGGGTTGTTGTAGAGTAGGAGTATTATACAGTAGGTTGTTAGGGAGTAGAGTAATTGAGATTAAGGGCTAAAACGTTAACGGTAACGGTAATAATATAAATAATAATATTATTTTTTTCTATTTTGCGACTCTTATAAGCTCATAATCACACACATTTTGCGTGTTCTTATAGTGTCTTTGTGTTTAGGTTATTTTTACCATGTTAAAATTGTGGCTTGGTTAATTGCAGTAAAAAAAAATATATCAAAATATCGACAGACTAACATCTCTACTCTAAATTTATCTACTCCATAACATCCCTACTCCACAACAACTCTACTCCGTAACATCTCCACTCCATAACATCTCTACTCCGTAACAACTCTACTCCACACTATATGCACTTTATTAGGCACTTAATAATAAATGAGCAGTTCAAAGAACAAAGAATCTTCTTCTTCTAGATTATTTTATTTTTTTCCTAGAAAACGTTTATCTTTAAATGCAAATCTAGAACAATCATAAATGAATTATTCTAAAATTATCAATGACCGCGTACTCTTAACATGCACTAATATGTAAGTAATTAATAAACTGAATTCATTTTTGACAGTGACTTAGCATGACAAATATTCTTTTGAGTTAAGACAAGTGGCTAATCGAGTGACTATAGTGTGGAGTAGAGTTGTTACGGAGTAGAGATGTTATGGAGTAGAGATGTTACGGAGTAGAGTTGTTGTGGAGTAGGGATGTTATGAAGTAGGGATGTTAGGGAGTAGAGAAATTTAGAGTACAGATGTTAGTCTGCCCAAGTCTGCCAAAATATCATCTGTTCTTAGAATTTTAAACATGGTGTAAACTGTAATGCCAATCCAAAACAAAAATCCCTAAATCACACATCAATTTAAATGTAAGTTTTTTTTTATTTTAGAGTAAAATAGAAAAAATTATATAAAGCACTCGTTTAATAACACGTTTTTAGCGTACTAGTACTTTAGAAAACTCGCCGCAAGCGGTTCGTTTTCTAAACTAGTAGTCGTGCAATAAAAACGTATGTTATGAAACTAGTACTTTATTATACTATAAGCTCATTATCACACGTATTTTGCGTGTGCTTACGGGCCCACAAGTACACGCAAATTTGTATATTATATACTATAAGGAACAAAAAATTATAGCTAAGAGCGCTATAAGACATATACCAAGCAAATTATAATCGCTTATTATATAAATATAAGGCTTCCTGTTACACTTAATCCAGTGTAAAAAATTATATGAAATACTTCAACTGTTTAGTTAATAATAAAATAAAATAAATAGTATGATATTTATAGCTTAAATAGATTTAATTGATGTTCCGTGCTAATAATTTGTATAATATAATAAAATCTCTGTAAATTTATAATAGTAATAAATATTATCGTGTCTGTAATGCTAAAAATTGTCAAAAATCATTATTGGGGGGTTAAAAATGAAATAAAAAAATGTTACGTAATATGGTTCTTATGTAATAAAGTAATATTTTTATGATGTAGAACCATTCAAAAAACAAAAAAAATACACAATATTTTGTTTTATAAATTATTTTTAAATTGGCACAATTGCCTGTACTAAAATTTAAAAAATAAGACGTGCTGAATTTTTTTTAAGGTCAAATTTGGATTCTGGGCCTTTAAATTGATAAGAAAAATATATTTTTTGGGTTCGGGAAAAAAGTTTGGACTGTGTACTTTAATTTTGTTTATTTTTCATTTATTTACTTTTTACGAACAAACTAAGCAAAATAAAAAAAATATTTGTATAAATATTTTTGTAGAGAATTTCATAATCTGCAAATTAAGTTCTATAAAAATTTTATACAGATTTGATAGTTTTGCCACAAAAGAGCAACTAAGTAAACTATGCACTTTCATTTTAAGCTTTTTATTTTTTTCGCTTACCTACTTTGACAGTAGGTCCTTGGCATATATATTTTTGAGTTCCTCGATTTTTTTTTATATACCCTAAAATTATCAAAATCCTACTCTTTTTTTTTAAGATTTTGAAATTTTTGAAATTTTTCAGTTCAGATTCGGTTACGCCCTCGAATTAGTAAGACAAATGTACTTTTTCTACGGCTGCTTTAGAATGTAGGCAAATATACACACATTTCAAACACAGAATTAATCCATTCTAGCTCTAGATACGGTATGAATATTCCGTATCAAGTGTTAGAATGAGCACATGTAGTGCCATCTCTTTTTTATAAAAGTAAAGAAAACTGTAGCAAAATTAGCAAAAATATATTTATTTTACCGTGAAATATTGAATAATTTAATACAATTTAAAGTTTTGCGTTAAAATTACATAAAATTTATTAGTTTTACTTAATATTTGACCAGTTTTTTATCAATTTAGTTCAACTGCTCCATCTATTATTAAATATTTAAACCTGATATCTGTCACAACAATCTGACATAACCTTCAATTTTTGCATTATAATTTGTAAATATGTGCTAAAATTAAATAAAAATCTTTTTTAAGTACTGATTTGATAAAATTATTAAATAACATTAATTGCTTTATTTAAAAATATGTGTTTTGTTGCATTTACAATGTTGAGTAACAAAAAACATTGTTTCTAACCTTGTCCGCAGTTTAAAGCCATACAGTGTTTCATATTTGCAGTCGAAGAAAAAGTATAGCCTGCCGGCTCGTATGACAAACTTTCCGCTCGCGCGGAATATTGTCTATTCCATACTAGTTATAGAATGTACTATTCCGATCGGGGCAAAATAAAAAGTTGAGATTTGTTGCCTAGTGCTATCATTGTTATAACAAAGTTAACATTTTATTAGGAAGGTTAGGTATCCTAAACTTTGTAATATGACAACCATTTTGGCCTTATGGAAATGCAGCCGCATTCATATTAAAATGAACATTTCATCTGTGACATTAATTAAATTTACATATGAATATTGCAATTCCTAGTATTATGCATCTAGGATTATATTGTTACTATCATAGTACAATACATAATCATAGTATAGTAGTCTAAGAGCTGGTGAACAAGTAATTGTCTCCTGGCTGAATATCATATCGGGGAGGCCGGGCACAGTCGCCACAATTTTGCTAAAACAGTTGTAGTTGCTTAATAATTCATTCGTTTTTCGCAAAAAGAATAGAATAAAAAAAAACCGAAAAATTAAAAAAAAAAAATTAGTTTTTTTTGAAAAAAAAAAATTTTTTTCAATAATTTTTCGTTTTTCAAAAAATATCTTTTAAAAAATAAATTTTATTCAACACCTTCACAGAAACACTTGTTTTGAACACTATTTTAAATGTCAAAAGTAAGTTTTTTTTCACTAGTGACTAAAAAAATTTTCACCCACTCTTACGTACAGCTTTTGATCTCACCCAAAATTAGTTACATACCCTATTAATTATTATAACTATTCTATAAATAGAAGCACGTTAACTAAACCATAAAAATTAAAGAAAACCCCAAATTATTCTTTAGTTTTTGAATAAAATACTGTTTTTATTAAAAATTCTGTCATCACCGCGTCCATTTTGACGTTTGTAAGAAATGTAAAACTAGCAATTGTTTATTTTTAATAGGCATACTTAGGCCATGGCTACCTATTATTTTAGGATTAAGAAAACTTAATCTTAATATTTTTGACATAATTTTTCGCAAAATTATAGATTTTTATTTAAAAATAAAAGGTGTTGGATAAAATTAAATTCTCAACTCGTGTATTAAGTGATATTATCCACTTATTCTAAATTCTAAATTCTATTATTCTAAATTCTATTTTTTATGTAGATTCGAATTTTATAAAAAAAAGTACATCATCCCATTTAAAAATTCAAAGTTACCCCCTGCCCCTCAAAATAGGGAGGGGGGGGGTGTAGGTGTCAAAAATATGTTTAAATGTGTCCCCCCGTCTTCCTATTACTTCAGAAAAATTTCACAAAAAAAATTTAGACCGTTTTCGAGATATTCCCTTGTAACACTTTAAAAAACTCACCCTGTATAATTAAAAAATGTGTAACTTTTTCTCCATATAATCTTATAAGCCTTAGGCAATATTTACAACGTTTAATTTTAAAATCGACAACGCTAAAACTGAAAAGTTACATAAGCAGCAGCAAATTCTAAATTCTAAATTCTAAATTCTAAGAATATCAGCCCACTCGGCCTGACGGCTTCGTGGGCTGATATTCTTTTCGTGGATAAAATGCTATTTAATACACTAGTTAAGAAAATAACTATTTCTTATTTTTTTTTTTTGAAAATTATTTTTTTTAAGTATTTTGGAAATGCAATATACTATTTACTGTGAATAATATATAATGGAATACGTAGCATTACATATTACATTACATATCAAAAATACCAGGCTTCTGAACTAAGGTCACATTCACAGTCTCACATAACAAGCATAATACATAAGAATGAAATGCCGTGATTGGCTTGATGTGCCGTTATGTATCTTGTAAGCCAATCACGGTATCGCATTCTTATAAATTATGCTTGTTATGCAAGCCTCTAGATGTGCCTTGATATGTATATAAATATTAAAATATTTATTAATATTCAGTTACATGGTTTGGAAAAGTCCAAACTAACAAACATATGTGTAGTAAAATTCTAATATTAGATCGTTTAAAATCAATTTGCACTGGTTTTTAGGATCATCGCTAAATAAACATTTTTAAATTTATGTCTACAACTAATTAAAGACTTTGCGAGAAAAACACAGCCATTCCATGATGACGGACGCTACCATTCGTACAATATTTTATCAAATGTTTAAAAAAAAAGTCCCAAAAACTAAAACTGAATAAAATAATAAATACAATAATTATCTGACATTTAGGGTTTACAAGATTTTATTTTTTAAACTTTAATGACGGACGCTACAAAAAATGGACTAAAATGATCAAAATTTGCGTAACGTAATACTTGAACGTTCCCTATGCTAAATATCCGTTTTTACAAATTTAGGGATTTAATTACATAAAAACGGCTTCCCCAACCAATGTGAAAATTTTACTATACTTTAAACACTAGGTTTACTTTCAACAAAAAGTTTTGTTAGATTTTTCTTTAAATAAAAAAAAACATAAGTTTTTCTTTAATTTCCCAAAAGTTTTACTTTAATGACTTACGCCCTTTTATGACATTAAATCCTTCCAGCCCTGGTTTGTTGACGTTTATTTTACGTTTTTATGACGTTTTTAGAAAGGATGTTTTTCTCTATATTAATAGAATAGTATATTCTATAACTAGTATGGAATGGACAATATTCCGCGCGAGCGGAAAGTTTGTCATACGAGCCGGCAGGCGAAAAAAGTCCCGCGAGCGCGGAATGAATATTCCATACGTGTTGTACACTATACTTTTTCTTCGACTGCAAATATAAAACACTGTATGGCTTTAAACTGCAGACAAGGATAAAAAAAATGTTTTTTATGACTCGACATTGCAAATGCAACAAAACACATATTTTTAAATAAAGCAGTTAATGTTATTTAATAATTTTATCAGATCAGTACTTAAAAAAGATTTTTATTTAATTTTAGCACATATTTACAAATTATAATGCAAAAATTGAAGGTTATGTCAGATTGTCGTGACAGATATCAGGTTTAAATATTTAACAATAGATGGATCAGTTTTAATTTTTTGAACTAAATTGATAATAAAACTGGTCAAATATAAAGAAAAACTAATAAACTTTATGTAATTTTAACGCAAAACTTTAAATTGCATTAAGTTATTCAATATTTTATAGTAAAATATATATATTTTTGCTAATTTTGCTATAGTTTTTTTTACTTTTATAAAAAAGAGATGGCAGTGCATGTGCTCATTCTAACACTTGATACGGAATATTCATACCGTATCTAGAGCTAGAATGGATTCATTCTGTGTTTGAAAAGTGTGTGTATTTGCTTACATTCTAAAGCAGTCGTAGAAAAAAATTATTCCGGCCTAAACCGCATAAATACTGGATTTTACAGTGGACTACACTGACAAAAAAAAAACCTGAGAAGAATCAATCAAAAGTATAATTAAATTCAAAAGCAATTTAACTTGTTTTTACTTTAATTTTAGAAAATGTGGAAATTACTTTCTATTTTTATAATCCTATTTTTACAAATTTCCTTCGTACCTAATTAAATCACTGAAATGATTCGTTATTTTCCACAGTAAAAAATACTTCTGCTAATAAAATACTTCTTCCTATAGCTCATACAAAAAAAGTTAAAGATGTTAAGATTTATTGTACAGTTAAAGAGTTGCTGAGTGCATAACTTCGTCCTCTTTTTTACTTTTTGCTTTAAGACTTAGTTTTGCTTTCCCATTTTGAAAATTTTCAAAATTTCGGAAAGCCTTGTATTCGTGCAAAAATTTTCAAAATCATTTTATGACGTTTTAAGTCGATATAAATCAATTTCAAGCAAAAAAGAAATATCGCTCGGTCGGTCGGTCGATCGGTCTGTCCGGGAAATCTTGTGGGCACGATAACTTAAGAACGCTTTAAGTTAGAGACTTGAAATTTGGCATACAGGTATGTTACCAAAAGTTTTCGCTCGGGATTGTTTTTGGTGAACAATACATTTTTTTTAGAAAAATTTGAAAATTGCTATATAGGGGTTTTTGAGGTTGCTGAAATTGAATCTGATAATAAATTTTTTTTAACTCTACCCCCAAGGGGGTTAGGGGGTAAATATTTTGAAATATTTTCAATATTTTCCTCAAAATTGGTATATAGGGGCTTTTGGGGTTGACGAAATTGAATCTGATAATAACTTTTTTCTAATTTCACCCCCTGAGGGGTGGGGGGTATTTTTTGTGAAAACTGGTATATGGGGTCTCGATTGGGGTTTTTGAGGTTTCTGAAAGTGAATCTGATAATAAAAAAAATCTAAATTCACCCCCTGAGGCTTGGGGGGTAGTTTTCGAGAAAACAGGTGTATTGAGGTTTTTGACGTTGCTGAAAGTGAATCTGATAATAAAAATATTCTAAATCCACCCCCTGAGGGGTGAGGGGTAGTTTTCGTGAAAATTGGTATATTGGGGTTTTTGAGGTTGTTGAAAGGGAATCTGATTAACAAAATTCTAACTTCACCCCCAAAGGGGCAGAGGGTAGTTTTCGTGAAAATTGGTATGCTTAGGTTTTTATGGTTCCTGAAAGTGAACCTGATAATAAAAAAATCCATTTTACGCGCGGAGGTGAAAAATGGGAAAGGTCTTTTACTGGGCAGTGTATTTCACGATTGAAATGACGAAAAATTTCTTAAAAAAAGTCAAATATATTAACAAAAAAAATTGAAAAAAGGGCGATGTTGAGCACTCAAGCAACTCTTTAACTAAACAATGGTGAAAACTCCATATCGATATCTTTATTAAAAACCGAGAATTTTCGGATCAAAAAATTCTTACAAATGCCAAAAATTGCATTTTAAGCAATCGGAAACGAGTCTAACTCACTCACACATACATCTTTTATTTATTTTTCCCCTCGTGGACAAGAAAAACTATGTAGAGTTTTTTATTTGAAAGGATCCTTAAGGATTTTGAAAATTTTAAAAACACGGTATGAACTCTTTCAGCTAGAGTTGCGAAGAGTTTAATAAAAATAGTTATTTATGATACTAGTAGGTAAAGTAAGATATTGCCCATGAGAAAATTAACCGAGGCGTCAGCCAAGCAGGTTAATTTTCGAGAGGGCAATATCGGTTTACCCATGAGTGCCATACAAGGTTTTATCCAATAAATAGCTTAGAAATTCATATTTTTATTAAAAATTTTAATGACATTTAAAAGAAAATAATTTGACAAGTGACAGTTGAGTGGGTAAAATAAATAATTATCCACTCAATAAAGTAAAAGCCACGCGGGGGTTATTATTCAGCTTATCTATTTAAAATAAAGCTGCTAATTGTCTTATTATCTGTATGTATTGGATAATAGTTATTTATGGTACTAGTGGGTAAATTAAGATATTGCCCATGAGAAAATTAACCGAGGCATCAGCCAAGCAGGTTAATTTTCGAGAGGGCAATATCGGTTTATCCATGAGTGCCATACAAGGTTTTATCCAATAAATAGCTTAGGAATTCATATTTTTATTAAAACTTTTAATGACATTTACAAGAAAATAATTTGACAAGTGACAGTTGAGTAGGTAAAATAAATAATTATCCACTCAATAAAGTAAAAGCCACGCGGGGGTTATTATTGAGTTTATCTATTTAAAATAAAGCTGGTAATTGTCTCATTGTCTGTATGTATTGGATAAAAAATATAATTTGTTTGTTTAAGTAACCAAATTATTTTTTCAAAAAAAAATTCTCACAAAAACATGTTTCAACGTAATAATATTTAAATATTAAAAGTAAGTAAACTAAATTACCTTATAATTTAAAATAATGAATGTAATTAGTACTAAAAGGAATTATCAAAAAATATTTTTCAATTTAATGGGATGTGAGTAATTAAATACTCAAAACAATTATCGCACATTTTTTCAAATTAATTTATTTTGAACAATTTTGATATTTTAATATAAATAAATATAAAGAACTTTAGAAAAAGTATCCCATATTTTTTTTGCAAGAAAAATACTAATGAAACAAAATTTAGTTAAACGGCTCATACAGGATGTTTTCTTATTTACCAAGACAGAGGACTTTTGTTCTATAGCCGAACGTGTTATATCCCGAGAGCGTATCACTGAAGGATATAATAGTGCGAGGCTATAATATTCTTCTCTACCGTGGTTTATATATTATGTTTTTACTACTAGCACATTTATTCTTATTATTTAAACATTTTTATATCAATAATAAGGTAAACTGTTTGCTGGCCATCTCCAAGACTACAACCAGGGCCAGCGCAACATAAAAATGTTGACCGGGCGAAACCCTGATTGGTGTCCCCTGAGTCAGGGGCCCTTACAAATAATTGACGACCAAAAAAAAAGAAATCTCACCAGCTCTAACCAATTAAGTCATCAAGTCCCATGTAAAAACAACCTCACCACCACCTCTAATCAAGTCCCAAGCATTTAGGCGCCCCCTGTCAAAATTTTGATGACAAAAAAAAGCTCACCACCTCTAAACAATTAAGTCCCAAGCATTTAGGTGCCTCATCCAATAATTTAAAGATTAAAAACATTTGGTTTATTTGCAGTTTGGAGCCCCTCCTCGACAGCAAGCGGGTGGCCGCTTCGCCCGGCCCTTTTGCCGGCCCTGGCTAAAACAAATAATAGTATATTACACACCGAGTACGCGAACTTAGTTTTTAGTGCAGGAGGCGCAGCCGAGTAAAAAAAGCACTCGATGTGCACTGAAATGGTTTGCGTCGAGGTGCATGTATTATTTTTCCTACGACCTAACACATAAACATAAAAAAAAACGTAAAAAATTATCTTAAAATTAGTTTGTCAATTTGAGGTTATGTGTCTGACTTTTACTAATTTTCTGACAGCAGGTATGTTAAATCAGCTGATCGCCACTTCTCATCCGTTGTCATAGACAACAAATGGGAAATACGCACTAATTACTAACTAGGTCGTAGTAAAATATTTAAAATTCACTCCTGAATCATACGAAAATATACATGTAAGTCTTACTCAAAAATAAAGTACTGAGGGAAACGGCCGAGATAAATTATTCTGCCGCCCTAAGATGAAAGGTCCTATCTACGTAGGTTTAACATACACATATTTGAAAAAAATAGCTTTTTAGGTTTATGTTAATGCTGCATTTTTCCAATCTAGTAAGTTTATTTTTCACCGAACTTTCGAATAGTACGGTATATTATTATCGTAAATACGAGGTAAAATATTAAACGTAGAGGCAGCATAAAATGTATGAGAAAAACATCTGTTGGAAGCTGTGCAGGAAAAATACAGCTTTTCTCATATAATAATTTCGTTAAGAGGTTTTATAAAAAAAACTTTTTAAAACTGGTAGTTTATCAATTTAGTTAAAGAATCTGTCTACACAGAAAGAGATTTTTTATTTTTCGTTTATGTAGAATGAAAATTATGTTGATGTTGATAAAAGACGTCCGCAAAAATTCCGGAATTATATATACCCCCCCCTGATTTTCCGATTTTCAGACCCCCCCACCCTCTAAAGGACGTCCAAAACGCAGTAGGGTACCCCCCTTTTTTTCAGATTTTCACTTTTTTCATCATTATGAAATAATAAGAGATCCCCCCGTCAATCCGATAAAAATTTATTCTTTTAATCAAACATAGAATTCTGTCAGATACTACATAGAAAAATCGTCTTCTTTATCTTTATCCCTGAATCGCCGCGGTATAATTCGAAATCGATTACATATCGTCGGATATCTGTCCGATTTTGGTAATCCCCCGGCCCCCCAACTGCGGACTTTTTAAATTTCCAAAACACTTAACTTTAACTTCCCAAAACACTTAACTTTATTCCATCCTGCAAGATAGTAGTTTCAAAATTACCGCGATTTTTAGGCTATGATTGGTTAAAAACAAGTATATTTTATTTACCAGAACAATAACCTCGACAATAACCTAGTACAAACCTCGAAAAAACCAATAGAAAATTCTGTTGGTCTCTACTGGTCATTCTTCATAAGGGTGATTAAAATTAACAAGTGCGTCATGTTATAATTTCTTTCATGTTCCAGTCTTTTTTTTTGACAGATAAAAACGGTTCAACGTTTACCCTGGGTAAATAACCCAGCCAACTCAGCTTAAGTTATCGCTTTGCTGACATTCTGAGACGCATTGAATGCATGTATTTACTTGTGAGTCAAGCAAACTTAAAAATTTTAACTTTGAACTTGTGGCCATGGGCAAGGCTTTGGGCAAAAGCAATTGTTTTTTTTTTCTGCTGACAACGTTGTCGCACTAGACTTTGACATCCGAATATCTGCGCAAAGTTTAACGTATACGTATACACGATGTTTGCAGTCTTTTGGTATTAAATAAAGGGGATGATACTACATCACAAAACATGAAAAATCAGCATAGGAACATAGGCCCATAAACGAACTCTAAGAGAGTTACAACCCTTTAAATTTTTACTAAAAATAAGGTTTTTAATTCATATCTTTGGTACCCTTTGAGCTAGAGTATCAATAAATGCAATTAGTTCATGTTAATTTATTGTTTTTAATCTATCCAGTGGCGCGCTAGACGGACAAAATGTGTGAGACTTAACACATTGTTGGCCCAAACTTTTTTATGTGTTTTTTTGGATTACAAATTATTAGGTATTTTTCGCGTTACTGTAACAGTGTTAATAAATACTAAAATTAAATATTATCAAACCATCATATATTTCCTGAGTACAATCCTGTCTATATCCTTTGCAATACCCACTGAAATAATTCAGTTTCACTGACCGTAACACACACAACCCGCAACACACAAGAATTTAACAGCATCAGCTCACATCTTAACAATTAATTAGCACATGTAAACAATTACATTAAATAATACTAGTAGTGATTGTAATCATAACAAAACACCCACCGCTGACTCAGATGCGTATCCATTCTCTTCTCCGTTCAGTTTAACACCGCAACCCATTTATTTTTTTTTATGGTAACACTGGTTTATGAACAATTAGGCCGGGAAGCACGCTCGATTTTTAACGAAACACACACATTTGTAACCTATTCAATACGCGGAATAGCACTGAACAGAAAACTTATATATTTTAATTTAAAAAACAAACGGCGGACCGCGGAGCCGCGATACTTGGATTATAAGCGAAAGCGAACTAAATTTGCTCTAAGTCGGTGCACAGTGTACAAAAATTGGACGTCTGCGGGCAAAATTCTAAGTCTGTCACATTTCAGGGTGACCATAGGTTTTGAAGATTTCCTGATTTTTCCCTGATTTTCCTGATTAAAATTTAGATTTTTCCTTCGTAAACACAAAAAAGTTTTTAAAATCAAGATGTGCAAAAAATTTAAACATGCTGTTTCGTTTATTAGGATTTTTTTTGTTTTTTTTTTACTTTTCTTTATAAAGTGGGTCGAAGGATTAGCTGTACTTATTTTGGTAATAAAATTCCCCGCCTTTTTCCTGATTTCCCTGTTTTTCCTGATCTGTTTGCACAGGAAAATTAAAATATTTTTTTTCAAATGCATCATCAACTAAGGCTTTTCACCTAAATTTCAGCAAAAAGAATAAGTTTCTTTTAACTTGTATTGTTTGACAAATAAACAAAGAACTTTTACCTCAAGAAGGAACATGATGAAATCTACCGTATGCTTTGTTTGAAGCGTGAACCAACTACGGTGAGGGGCTGGTGGGGAGTGACTATTGTTTACACTTAGTACGCGTAAAGAGAGAGAAAGAATGTGTAAACTCACAGTCTAATGTCGTAAAATGACTGACAGGGGTACAGTGTTGCCGATTGGAAACATATACTTTGGATATTTTATTGTAAATTTTAAGAAACATTAGTTCTGTATGAGTTTTATATGAACTAGTAGTTTAATTTTAATAGATTTAAATATACTATATTATTAAACATAATTATAGTATACACAATAATATTTTTTACATTTTTAATTTAAGTATAATGATTTGAATTCATTATAAGGTGGAAACTACGCAACATCGCTACTAGGTAGCCTGAAAGTCGACTAGCGACATCTACATTGTACACCACAAAGCTGTATCGCGTTTTTGTTAGTAAATAAACAAACAAAAAGATGACACCTTCATAAACATTGTTCTGAAATTACTTCTTGAGGTAAAAGTTCTTTGCAAATAAAACATTCTTCGGGCTCACCATCGAATAGACACTAAAAAAAAATTTTGGGAAATCAGATCAGTAGTTAAATACTGAACCACTATTTTTGTGGTTGCTACGACCAGAAATCTGGTTAGGGCAACAACATAACTTGTGGTTACCAGAAACAAAATTTTGATTTTAAGAATGTAAGCACAACAAATTGTCCTGTTGCCCTTTAAGGTCTGATATGATGAGGTTATAATTTAACAAGTTCAATTCGTCAGCAGTTATGACGCGCCAGTTGCCATTATTTTTTTTATTTGGACGGCGTGTTTTGCCAATCATTAATCATTAATTAAATTTAAATCAACTGAAGAAAGAAAGATTTGTTTGGGTCAACCAGATCAATAGCCAAATACAGACTATTTTTCTGGTTGCCGTAACCAGAAATCTGGTAGGGCAACAACACAACTTATTGCGGTTACCAGAAAAAAAAACTTGGATTTTAAGGATCTGGTGAACACAACTTGTCTTGTCCAAAATTGATCAAAATTTGCGTTACGTAATACTTGAACGTTCCCTAACTGATACGGTGCCGTAATCATTTAGGGTTTCTAGCCAGCGTGCCGAAGCGTGACGGGGGTTCAAAAAGCGTGACATTATTGAATGACCCCTAGGGCGTTGTTATAATTTTTGTTTCTAGATATTTAAAGTTTTGGCCGCAGACTTCCAATTTCTGTACACAGTGCAGTGTAGCCTACTTTAGAGTCCCGCTATGTCTCGTTCCTGTCCATACCGTTAATTCTCATAGAAATATTATAACAATATTGTTTGCTAGTATGTATTCGACTAAAGATATAAGGCTGCGCCGAGACGAATGTTTGAATTTATGTAATTTTTATAAATAATTTGTGTACTCGCGTTGACAAAGGGTCTTGTTCAGGGTGGCCACGGAATTTTATTTGGAAACTACCCTGACATTTCCCTGACTTTTTCCTGATTTTAAATTTTTTTCCGAGGGGCTGATCGCGAGGAAATCTTTTGTACAAGCCAAAGGAACTCAGGAGGAACTCTGGAGGAACTCCGAGAAACTCTGGAGGAACTCCGAAGGAACTCAGAGGAACTCTTTGCAAAAAGGAACTCTTTTGTACAAATTTCAGACGCGGTCAGAAACAATTATTATTTATTACGCATGCGGATTAACGTTTTTATTTTCAAACTAGATGAGCCGTTACCTTATCAAAACATCCTACCTCTGGGCGCCTATTTTTTCTTTAAGGGGCGCCTAGTTTGGCAGAAACCGTCAGGGACAAAACTTTTTTTCCTGAAGGTAATTTTGGGGCGCCAATTTTTGTTTTAAAGGGGTGCCAAGTTTGGTAGAAACCGTCAGGGACAAAGCTTTTTTCTTGAAGGTAAATTATGGGGGCGCCATTTTTTATTTGAAGGGGCGGCAAGTCTAGTAGTAACCGTCAGGGACAAAGCTTTTTTTATGAAGGTATTTTTTTGGGCGCCAACTTCTTTTTTTGTAGAGGCGCCAAGTTTGGTTGAAACTGGCAGGGACAAAGCTGCTTTTTTTTGAGGGTGCCTTATTGGCAGTAGTGCTTGCACAGCGGCTTATTTGCCAAAAATTACCCCTTCCAGAGAGGAACTCTTAAGGAACACAGAAGAAACTCTGGAGGAACTCCGAAGGAACTCTTTGTAAAAAGGAACTCTTTGCAAAAAGGAACTCTTTTCTACAAATTTCAGACGCAGTCAGCCCTCGATTTTTTCCCTGAAAAATTTTCATATTTTACCCTGACATTTCCCTGACGTTTTTAGGTTTTAAGTTAAAAAATATATGAAGACAAAAACGGATAAAACAATAAAATAAAATTCCAGAATCATTAAAAAAAAATCAAGATAAAAAGAAATAAAAATGTAAATATTAAAAACCTCGCGTCAACGCTAGAATCGACGTGGCGCCCATGCGAGAACTGGAAATTCGCCGATGACTGGTGATCACAAGTTGTGGGATTAAATTCCACAATTTGGGCTTACAACCACACAAGTTGTGCGCACGTGCTTTGGTTCAGAAGGTTTTGCGAAAAAGTGCCCGAAGCTCGGTCCGAAGTCACCTACACGGTCCAAAGTCACCTCGGTTGACGGTACGTTCTGGCCTTGGCAAACAGATAACTATTTTGGACCCTAAAATTTGAGGTTATATCAACACGTGCAAGCGTGCAAAGAGTGGTTAATGTGTGACGTTTTCATTGTGCAATGCTAACATAAAATATAAAACCCGATAATAAGTTGGCAGTACTTCAATAATAATTTATTTCTATTTTTATTGTTATAGTTAGAAATAATAAAATATTTCAAAGGTCGTTTAATTTTAGATCAATATTCAAGTCAAAACGGATATTTCTGCGCTAACTGAATTTACTATTTTTAAAACTAGAAAAGATGGCGGCGACTGGCAAATAATTATGTAATTTTTAATCTCGCTAAAATCGACACACATGTGTATTTAATTAAAAATATACACATATAGATACCTACACACAGAAAAATGGTTACAAAAAACAAGTACGTACACTGATTGACACGCAGACGTGTTAAAATGTGTAAATTTTACCAAAAAAGGTGTTAAAATTACACATTTTTACACAATTTAACACGATTCCGTATCAATTCAGGTCTACATGGTCGACTGTGAGGTCGACTGACTGTGTAATTTTTTTTGCATCAGTGTAATTTCGGATCAAGTGGCTTAAAATTTTGTATATCCGCAAGCAGGGTCGATCCGACAGGGGAGTGTGGGGGTTTATTTAAAATTAACAAAAATCTAGCTAAAATTCAAATAAAATCACGCAAAATAAGAAAAATTTCATAAAGCATACGTTTCATGAGACTTTTTATTTTATTTTATATCTACTCCACTCGGCCTAAAAGTTATAATTTTATTTATTATGTTTTATTAATTTTCTAAATATATATTTAGAAAAAAAAACATTTTAGTAATAATTTATTTTAACAGTTTGTTTTTTTTTTTGTTAAAAATAAAAATTACTTAATGAAAACAAAAAGCATTAACTGTAAATTTTACAGTTTATGCCTCGGTTTATGCACTAACTGTTCTATTTTAAAGTTATACGAGTAAAATTGTGAAAATTGTAAAAAACAGCATAAAAGGCACTAAGTAATGTAGTGTACTGAATGCGTGAAAACAATTCAATGAATTCCGCTTTAAAATAAGTTAAAAAAACGCAGCGGAAACAAATCGACATGGAAATACAGCCTGTTCCAGAACTCGCGTACCGAAATTTAAGAGGTGATTCTACATCCAAAAATATGAAAAAAAGTTTCTATAAAGGTTGGTCCGGAAATGAGCCCTAAGGGAGCT
Organism: Brachypterus glaber; assembly: GCA_958510825.1. Lineage (NCBI taxonomy): Eukaryota > Metazoa > Arthropoda > Insecta > Coleoptera > Kateretidae > Brachypterus > Brachypterus glaber. The sequence continues at coordinate 41,408,271 of OY294048.1, read as the reverse complement.
CCGTCCCTTCGAAGATGACGTATTGAATGGGGAACCGGGGAATTTAAAACTGAGCAAAAAAGTAAAGTAAAAAAATAAATTAACATAAACTTATTGCCCTTATTAATACTAGTATACATGCAAAAGCTCGCCGCTCTAGCTTAAACGGTACCCGAGTTATTAATTAAAAACCTTATTTTTATTACAATTTTAAAGGGCCCTAGATCCCTTAGGGCTCATTTCCGGACCAACCTTTATAGGAACTTTTTTTATATTTTTGGATCTAGAATCACCTCTTAAATTTTGGCATGCCAGTTATGGATCACCCTGTATGTATTACACAGTCCAGTCAAATAACGTAAATTCCTATGTTAAATTGCAATAAATTTACAAGGGCTGATATTTTAAAGGGTAGTAGTGGATTGCAACAGAACACTCCTGTTAGTTTTTTAGTTAGATTTCCGTAAGTGGAGTCCGCTATCTTGAATTTTAGGGGTGAGTGCGGTTATCTCGCTCTTACGATAAAAATTCATATAACCAATTTTGCTAAGGAAAAAATTTTTCTTAGGATCATTTTTAAAATATATTAATAACAATCGAGTTATAATTATTCAAAAATAGACATGTTGTTGGTGAAATCTGTTTTTTTCGATTTTTTAGCCAAACTATTCATCAGATGATAAAAGTGGTTATGAGCAAACTTCTAGCTCTTGAAATTATCGATAAGTTTTATATATTTTGCATTTTCATAAGTATTTTGTCACGGTTACAGTGGGCGCTGAATGTCGAGTTGCTCCCTCTGTAACCGTACCAAAGTATCTATAAAAATTTATAATATATGAAACTTATAGAGAATTTCAAGAGCTACAAGTTTGCTCATAACCATTTTTTCGTCCAATGAATTATTTAGCTGAAAAATTTAAAAAAACAATTTCATCTCCAACATGGCTATTTTTGAATTAACTCGATTGTTATTAGTTTATTAAAAAAATGATGGGCTGAGCCCACCCTAGATTTTTTTCTGATTACGGCCCTGTTATGCTGATTTAATTTAAAACTAGTCTTTATAAAATTCTAACTTTCGGGAGCCCCCGGTAAATGTATACTAAAAGTCCGGCCTCTGCTCATCAGTAGTGGTCGGTTGTAATTATTTATTAACCAAAATTTGGAATTAAAAAAAAAACTAATTTTTGGAAGTAATTGGACACTTTAAACTATATTGAACTAACCGGACTAGGTCTGCGAAATTCTTATAAAAAGGACACAAATAATCAATATGATCATGTGGGTAATGCTCTAAGCAATGTATAAGATTAAAATAACCGAACAACGGAATAAATTGGCAAGCACATTAATTAAATGATTCATAATATCAATAATATTAATAAATAAAATGAATAATCATCTAATAATTTAAGTACCTGGCGATATTTATAAATATTACTGATAACAGATTTATTAATAAACTCACTTTTACTATAACACACAAAGTCACAGAAAAATTAATTTAGAATTATTTAATAGGAAAATACCGAGGAAAATAAGTATTTTTAAGTACTATGAAGAAATAATTATTTATTTATTTATGTTGAGATTTATTTTTAATAACTAGGTATAACTAAAGTAATAGAATTTATTGCAAAAATGTGACTTATTCATCTTGTAAGTCACATGTATACATGGTATTAATTTGTAAACTATATATATATTTTTTTAAGAACGATGCGAATTACTACCCTGAAAGAATTTATCTATGTAATTTTTTTGCACTCCCTGAAAATTTCACGGCTAGGTTTGTATTAAAGGCGCTTTATGCCAAATTAAGTCACATGTATACATGGTATTAATTTGTAAACTATATATATATTTTTTTAAGAACGATGCGAATTACTACCCTGAAAGAATTTATCTATGTAATTTTTTTGCACTCCCTGAAAATTTCACGGCTAGGTTTGTATTAAAGGCGCTTTATGCCACTGGTACACGTTAAAGCTTCGGTTTCCTCCAAAAGTCGTAGTAGCTGATCGGGCGGCCGCGACCAGGTCGTCACGACCCTACCTGTTTTCCTCAGTCTCGCCAGTCGCCATTCTGTTAGCTGGCCGTTTGTTTGCGAGTTTATGCCTTTCAATCAGTGTGAATATCTCTAAAAAAGTCGGTCCTTTTAATGTTTCTAAATTATCAAGCGGAAGAGGAGAATCTCCTTCTCTTATTAACATTACATCATGAAGAAAAAAGGGTAAAAGTTGATGAGATGTTTCGGCTGAGAGAGGTGGAGGGATTTCAAGCAATTCTAATTGAGTGAAACAGTGAAAGACACTTGTCACAGCGCAAAACCACCTGTTTCACCGTCAAATTCGTGACGAAATAGTCGTGCGTCTGCTCCCAGAGCGGTCAAGCGATCAGCGACCAAACGAACGGCGAACGGTAGTTAGTAGTAACGACTCGGCAGTAGCTAGGAAATCAGGGATTGGTTATGACTCAACGACTCGGTCGGGGCTACCCGGTCGCAGTCGTTAGCGACTGCCACTTTTGGAGGAAACCCAAGCTTTATAGGGTACAAACAACTTCTGTACAAGTGAAATATTTGTACACGCTGTGAAAATAGTATAATAACGAAATAAATTAATAGAAAACATTGTTTACTGAACAATACAAACAATAAAATAAAAATTAGAAAATTGGTTCTGAGAGACTCGGTATTTGGTAATAAAAATACTTACAGTTTTTTCGCCAGCTCCAAGTAGTGGTGTGTGAGCCTGAAACAAAAGAAATATAATTTATAGTAGGTATAGAATATAATAAACTTTATTTAAATATCGTTAAGCATGGACAAGTAAGCAAATTATTTTGTAACATTCTCGATAACAATTTTCGTAACTATTTAAATTGAAGAAACTTCTTATTCATTTGGAGATTTTGGCTGGCGCAGAGGCTTACATGCGACTTTTGATTTGTTATCTACTAGTTGAAGCAAATTAGACTTTTTAGAAGAAGAAGAAATAATTTATAAAATTTTAAAATTTTGTTTGTGAACTCCCAGTAGGAAGCCAAATACAGATCCGAAGAGGAAGCTTCGTCCCCTTTTGCTGAAAAAACCACCCCCAAACGTGACCTCATGACGCATTTTTGCATTTTTTTCGTAAAACGTTACTCCGACGAGAAAATATTAGAGGACTTATTATATTGATTGAGAACTCTTCCGATCTGTATTTAGGTTCCTACTGGCAGTTCACAACCAAAATTTCAAAACTTTATAAATTATTTCTTCTATTCGTCGTTTTTTCGTCTAATTTGCTTGAACTATACAGCGCCGAAGTTAATTTTTTTTGAAAATCTGATTGCCAAAATATTAAAAATTAGTAAAAGTAGTAAAAGTCCAAACAAATAATAAATATAATTCAGAAAAAAATAGAGAGATTTTTGTTCCAACTATCCTCCCCATATTTCGTGGCAAGCGCTTAAAAATACTATGCTAAGCATCAGGGCTGTGTGGAAAAACCACCTTCAGAAAAAGACATGGTAAAAACCAAAGTTTTTTCCACTTAGAAAAGGCAAAAAAAGTCCAGAAAAGGACACTTTTTTATTATTATTAATTTGAAATGTTTTAAAATATTTTCACATAAATTGGTAATTATAGGTTTTTGAGGTCGCCAAAAAATCCGTGATCTTCATTCAAGGACATTGACTTTGGTTTAAAGAAATGCTAGCCTTGAAACAAGAGAATATGGCTTAAAACATATCAAAAGACACGTGTCCGAGTTTCAAGGAAACCTTTTTTTTATTGATTGTATTGGAAACACCATTTAGAAAATACTGCAAGTGTGCATAGGAATTTTTATAGTATATATTACATAACTAGTGTGGAAAGTGACATATTTCACGCGAGTGGGAAGGTTTACGAACGAGCCGCCAGGCGAGTGAGGAAACCCCACGAGTGTATGAAATATACTTTCCAACGAGTTATGTACACTATTTTTCCTACGATCCCGAAAAAATATGAAGTTTCTTATTTTAAAATTTTCTAATTTTTATTAATTTTTAAGAAAAGCAAAGCAATTATAAATAGCATAAAAATTTATATATGTAGATTTAGTTTTCTTGGTTTTATATTTAATAAAATACATAGCTGTTTAATGGGTTGCCTATTCCTAAATAAATGCAAACTTGAGTTTGCTTACTAAATTAGATTTCTGTGGTTATGCTGCCATATAAGACAGTAAAATGGTACTGTTTTACATTTCATAAGAAAAATACTGTGTATTTTGATGTGTTTTATGTAATGTGTGGTAACTAAATAAAACATTAAGTAATTTTTATAAGATCTAGACTGTCTAAACTAGACAGTAATGTTCAAAATAGTAAAGTTATAACTATAGTTTCTATTTTTGACATGAAAAACAGAAATACTTGGATCAAAACAAAAAAGATATAAAAGGCTGTGGTGAAAGGTGGAAAATGGTTTATACAACAAGGTGAATCAAGTTCGTAAAATCTACGAGGTAAATATCTAAATAAAATTAGGCAAACCTCCACACATAAATATCACACTCGTGTGATATAAAACTATCAAACTAGTGCGATATGAGGCGTTTTCTAAAGAACAAAAGAGTGTGCTAAATGTAATTTTCATAGAGGATCGTAGAAAAAAGTTTAATCAACATTGTAATGAAAAATGCAAATATACGTATGTTAGATTGCATTATTACCTGTTATTAACAATATTATTAACGTGTTTACTTTAGGTCCCCAATTTTCCATAGGGAAATATGTATATAACAATATTGATCAAATAGGTACTGAAACAGTTTGATCAATAGCTTTTATAAACAAACCACAATAGGATGAAGTTATTCAGGAATATTCATGCAATTCAATCTATCTATTAATCGTGTATAATACATGTAACCGAGTTTGTAACATGTCGAGGGGTTTATTTATTGAAAAAAAAGTTTACAAGGAATGTGAGAATCAAAGGATTTTCAAAGATTGTCAAAAAGATTGTAAACTTTTTTAATAAAGATTGCTAAAGATTGTGGGAAGATTCCAGATGCTTGTGGAAGATTGTAAATAATTGTGGGGGATTGTGGAGGATTGTAGATGATTATGGAATAATAAATTGTCAAGGATTGTAGAAGATTGTTGTATAGGGGTAGAAGAATTGTCTAATAAATAAACCCCTCGCAACATGGACAGGGATTAAGAATTAGTTTTTTTTTTCTACGACTGGTTTAGAATGTGGGCAATTACACCCACTTTTCAAACATAGAATGAGCACATGCCTACACTGCTAAAGTAAAGGGTAGTAAGTGACATTTCCGCATAGCGGCGTTTTCACGTCAACTTGATGTAATATTGTGAAAACGCTACTATTAACCAATATCACTTAATGCCGTTTACTTTATCAGGGCAGATGTGGTGTCATCTCTCGTCTGTTTTATAATTTATAAATGGTTGGTGAAATTCAATAAAAAATTATACACTTGATAAAGTTATAAAGTAATATTAAGTGCTTTATTTAAAAATATATATGTGTTTTGTTGCATTCACAATGTCCAGTATGAAGAAGTCATTCTGAGCTTGCGAAACCGTCAACCTCACCTGACGACTCGCGCGGAATATTTTCTATTTCATACTAGTAGGCGACTGAAAAAAATCTTTCTCGTCACTTGGCATTGTAAACAGCTTGAAAATGCTTGATGTTACTACTTAAAATAAAACTGATAGGTCGAAGTGATTTGAACAAAATTTTAGGGCCTCGGCCCTGGAGTTGAAAGGAAGTTTTAGGGACTCATAACGCGCAGTGATTTCTAAGGGATTTTTAAGGAATTACATCCCCGTTTGTACTGTCAGATTTTTCAGTCGAATATGGAAATCTCCCTGTAAATTTAGAAACATCGTATCTGCAAAAAAAAGTTATTTTCGTACGACCTAGTGTACACGAAATAAAGAATAATGCATGTTCACTATATATCCTTGTTAGGATATATTTCTATCGCACGAGTACATAGTGCAAATTTGAATGAAATGACAACTATGCACACTCATTTATCCAAACGAGTACACATAGCTTTCATTTTGACAAAAGTCATTTGACGTTTATAAAATTTTGAAATGTCAAAATTAAACACAGGGAATTCTTTAAAATATACATTTTTAAAGAGTCTAGACTGTAGATCGAACGAAAAATGTTGTTCGCAACTCGTTTGCGACAAGTCCTTAGTGCACTCGAATGATTTTTTGACTTCGCTTCGCATCGTCAAAAAACTTCATTCTCGTGCACTACGGACTAAAGTCGCTTACTCGTTACGAAAACTACTATTTCCTAACAACTGTGGACTTTTTGTAAGTTACCAGTCATCATGTTTAGAGTTGATTAGTACAAGATACAATGTTTCGAAATTTACAAGGCGATTTTTTTAGTAGTCCTGCACGGAAAGAAATTAGTGGGCTCTGCGCTATACATTATAAGATATTTGGTAACAGTGGCAAATTATAGTGATTTAAGCTATAGATTATAAGGGACACAATAACTAATAATGTTAAAAATAAATTGGAAACGATTATATATATTACAGACACGATTATATTTATTACAGGCACTATTATAAATTTACAGAAATTTTATTATATTATAAAAATTATTAGCACGGACAATAATTAAATCTATTTAAGCTATAAATGCCATACTATTTGTTATATTTTATTATTCACTAAACAATTAAAGTATTTCATATAAATTTTTACACTGACTGCCATAATTGTAAGAGAAAGCCTTGTATTTATATAATAAGCGATTATAATTTGCTTGGTATGTGTGTTATAGCGCTCCTAGCTATAATTTTTTTTTCCGTGTGTATTATCGACTAAAAAAATAATTCTAAGACACTGAACAATGAACTATAACAATTGCTCTTGCAACCATTGTTACCCCGATAGTATAGAGATAACATTGTTGGGATAGTCAATAGCCACCAATGGGTCTGTTGCAACAACGTTGCCAGCGCAAAAAATCAATGGACAGCAGTCCAATACGTTAGGCAACATAAATTTAGGTCTTCAATACCAACCCAAAAAGAAATTTCCCTAAAAATATACTTGGATTTTATCACAGTGCAACAAAAAATGTGCAGTATATGCAAAATTATTAAAGAATACAACAACAGCTTATTAAACACAAAAACAAGTACAAAATCTTCACACATAACGGGGTATTATCAATGAATGTCAAATTAAGAAGTAGGTCATAAGTTCCCTAGGAAACTTTAGACCTACTGTACACATAGCTGTGTTATAAAAACAAACAAAAATTGTTTTTTACTTAAAAAAACAATACAATAACAATATCTTACTTTCATGTAATTTTAAATATAATCTAAAATGTTATTTTTATATAAAATATGCATAAATTTATTTTAAAACAAATAATAAATAACAAATAATAATAAATAATAATTATACTTTTATCTCTTTCTGTAGAACTTCCCTCTTTATCTAATCTAAATAGGCGGCAGTCCATTGATACCCAAGGCTGTCAAATTAAAAAATTGTAGGTTAGCTTGAGTTACCAGCAGATTATCTTTCAATGCTACAAGTAGCCTACTATAACTATGTGAGATTATGTGATTTTTTTTAGGCACAATGTTGAAAAGGTAAAAACAATAGATTGCGGTGTTTGCAGTCTATGGAAAATAAAGGGGATGATTCAAAAAATGAAAAATCAACAAAGGAACATATGTATGATGGATATAGTTAAGCCCTAAGGGAGCTCCGGCCCTTCGAAGTTGAATATGTATATTGAATAGGGAACATAAAATGCACCAATAAAATTTTAATGCTGCACGGCAATTATTCATTTAAAACTAATCAAAAACATATTTTTTACCGAAACACCTAAATTTAATATTAAAGGAGTAATAACCTTTTAAAAACTAACATTTTTGGTGGCACAGAATGTTACTCCCTCTTTAATAGCATTTTTTTTAAACGGTTTGGACTTTTTGACATGTTTTATGTATTTTTATTACAAAAAGTCCAAAAAAATACACATACAAAAGTTTGTGGCAAAAATGTGATAAGCCTTACACATTTTTTCCGTCTAGGCACGACTCGGGATAGATTCAAAAAAATAATTGAATCATATATTTCAGAAACCCCACATGTCCAAAAACAGCGGACTTGTGTGTTTTCTGTTGAAAAGAAAGATCTATATTAAAGAAGTGTATTTTCGGTAAAAACCCCACATGCCCAAAAATGTGGAGATGTGGGGTTTTTGAAATATACGTTACTATACGTTAAATTCGATATAATGTGCAGTGACTAATGCCTATGCTGCTCTCGAATAAGTAATTCCACTTAGACAAAGTTACGCGAATTTACACGAATCGCACCCGAATTAATATGATCTTCGCCTATTACCACACTTTCGCAAATAACTGAACATTATATCGTATATAACGTATAGTATACATGCAAATCGTCGCTCTAGTTCAAAGGTACCACACTGTAAAAACTGCATGTAAAGTAATGTAAAAATACATGAATTTACACAGTACGGAATAGTAAATTTACTATTCTGGACTATGCATAATTCATGAATTTATCTAAAAGAATGTAAAATAATGTAAAAGAATGTAAAAGAATGTAAAATAATGTGAAAGAATGTAAAAGAATGTAAAATAATGTAAAAGAATGTAAAATATTGTAAAAAAATATAATTACATTGATTTACATATTTTTACATGATTTTACAATGTCGGGCTGTTATTCTAAGACGCGCGTGCGCTTTGGACAATAACCAAGAAGGCTTCGCATCATGAGACGGACCGTTTAATATTGTTATTGTTAGAGAGATAGCGACGCATGCTGCTAGGTTAAAGTGTTATAAGTGTAAAAAAGGAAAAAAAAACTAAATTTAAATGCTTTATTTGTGGCCTAAAATTTACGTTCATTATAAATTACGGTCTTTATCAACCAATAGATCTTTAAAGAAAGATGTAAGCAGTTAATACTCGTATTAAGGGTGCAAATCGTTTGGTTTATTAAACCAAATGAACTTTACACTACGATATTTAAAAAAAGCTTCGACACAGAAACTTTTTGGAACAAACATTTTTTAAGTAGTAAATATTTTTTTTTCAAATTTCAAGTCCAAACCATTCTGGACTATGTAATTTTTAGCGTTTCGGTCTATGCAAAATATTACCATTCTGGACTATGTAATTTTTACCATTCTGGTCTATGGTAACATATTACCATTTACGGACTATGTAATTTAATGTAATTTATTTTTACCGTGCAGAGTTATTTACTAAAAAACTCATTTTTAGTACAGTTTTAAAGGTTCGTCACTCACTTAGGGCTCGTCTCCGGACCTATATATATAGATATTGGAAGATTAATTCTATACGCCGATGATACGACCATAATAATATGGGCAAAAACCATTGGGGAGCTTATATATCTCGTAAATCTGGTACTATCTCAATTTAATAATTGGTGCGAAAAAAATTGCTTAGTAATAAATTGTCAAAAAACTCAAATAATTAATTTTAGCAAAAAAAATGGTAAAAGTATTGAAAATGTAAATTTTTCAATGAACAACCACACCATACAATGCGATCCCGATGTTAAATTTTTGGGAACGGTATTAGACAGCCAACTTGATTGGTCCCCACATATTGAGGCAGTTTGCTCTAAATTAAATAAAGCTTATTTTGCTATACGTAGTTTAAAAAGTTGTCTAACAAAAGAATCACTTATAAATATTTATTATTCGCTGGTGTACAGTGCCATCAGCTACAACATCATCTGCTGGGGTCATTCATCACATATGCAGAGAGTTTTTATAAGTCAAAAAAGAATTTTGCGCATAATTTTTGGTCTCAGCTATAGGGACTCCTGTCGGGACATCTATAAGACAGAAAAACTTCTCACAGTGCCGGGAATTTATCTGTACAAATTGTTGACCTACATGTATTTAAAAAATAGTAAATTTATAAAAAAAAGTGATGTTCACAATCACAACACGCGGAACCAATGTGATATATACTTGAAGAAACACAAATCCGCAACATTTGAAAAATCTCCACATTACTGTGGCAGTGAATATTATAAGTGCTTACCGCAAAACATAAAAAGTAGTCGGTCCTTAAATAAATTTAAAAGTCAATTAAAATTGTTTTTACTGGATAAATGTTTTTATGAAACGCGTGAAATAAGAAATGCGTAAATTATTTTTAATTTGTTAAAATTCTTGTACATTAGTTGTATATTTTATTTTGTGATTTCTTGTTTTTATGTGTCCGCATATGCGACATTTTTTAACCAATCTTGTATTGTATTTTTTTATGCTACTATTTATACTTATCTTTCGACTTGTCCTACAATTTCATTGTAAATTTTTTTGGATTAATAAATAATATTCTATTCTATTCTATATTCCTATGCTGGTTTTTCATGTTGTGATGAAGAATCATCCCCTTTATATAATATCAAAAGACTGCAAACACAGTGTATAGGCCATATTGCAACATAAACGTCGATGCTTGTCGTTGAAATCCGTACAGATGTGACAAAATATATTTACATAATCGTTTTTCCTCATGTGATATTGTTCCGGAAAATGTGAAAATGATTTCACCAACGCTGCAATTTGTAACGAGTGGCTTATTTTTCCCGAGTAAAAATATTTTATTTAAAATATTAACATGATCGAAGCACAACCGAAACCGGCATGAACCGCAACAGAGAAGCTAACAAATAATCTCCAACGCACCGGATCTGGTTTCGGTCAGATTTGGCTGAAATTTGGATATGTTATACTTCTCGACTTTCTGATCACAAGTGTCTTCTGGCACAACCCATAATTCAATATAAACTACTTTGAGTAATTAATTGGTGTTTGTAGAAGTTACCATTCATATAAAGAATTGTCAATTCGTCAATTGTCAATTTTTTAAGTTTTTTAAGAGCCAAGAATAAATTTTTTGGAAATACGAGGTTGAGAAAGTAACTTGACGATATATTCCCTAATGAATAATTTTTTTCTACGACTGCTTTAGAATGTAGGCAAATACACACACTTTTCAAACACAGAATAAATCCATTCTAGCTCTAGATACGGTATGAATATTCCGTATCAAGTGTTAGAATGAGCACATGTAGTGCCATCTTTTGTTTATAAAAGTAAAGAAAACTGTAGCAAAATTAGCAAAAATATATATATTTTACCATGAAATATTGAATAATTTAATGCAATTTAAAGTTTTGCGTTAATATTACATAAAGTTTATTAGTTTTTCTTAATATTTGACCAGTTTTTTATCAATTTAGTTCAAAAATTTAAAACTGCTCCATCTATTGTTAAATATTTAAACCTGATATATGTCACAACAATCTGACATAACCTTCAATTTTTGCATTATAATTTGTAATTAAGTGCTAAAATTAAATAAAAATCTTTTTTAAGTACTGATTTGATAAAATTATTAAATAACATAATTGCTTTATTTAAAAATATGTGTTTTGTTGCATTTACAATGTCAAGTCATAAAAAACATTGTTTTTAACCTTGTCCGCAGTTTAAAGCCATACAGTGTTTCATATGTGCAGTCGAAGAAAAAGTATAGTCTACAACACGTATGGACAGGACTGGCAAGGTTTTGACCAGGGCGGTAAAAACCAGTGGTATTTACCGGTTTTTACCACTGAGCAAAATCCCGGGTGGTAAATACCATATGGTTTTTACCTGGTAAATACCGGTATATACCGGTAAAAACCACAAGGAAAATCCCACTGGGATTTTGTGATGTGCTAGAGTGAGAAGCAAGCAAATATTTTCAAATAGATTTGTAAAAAATAAAAACCGACTTAATTCACACTTGTGTTCCTAGTAACTAAGTAGGCGGGAAAATTTTAAAACTCGGTTTTTGTATCCATGAAACTCATAGGTATTTTATTATAATTTTTTTTATTAAAAATGTAGGTTTTTCTTGAGGTTTTTCCCAATTTTTTCCGGTTTTTCCCGGTTTTTACCCTGGTAAATACCGGTAAAAACCACTTGATTTTTCCCAGCATTTGGGCAATTGTGGCCTGGTTTTTACCGGTTCTTACCGGTAAATACCCTGTCCGGGATTTTTCGGAAAATCCCGTCTTTTTGCCAGCCCTGCGTATAGAATAGTCATTCCGCGCTCGCGGGACTGTCATACTCAACGAACTAATAACTCTTCTCTCTAGATTAGGCATTTCATTTGTAAAAACTGACACAAACGTAGCCAACATATACATTTGTTCGTCTTACTCGCACAGCTTTGTTCTAACAGAGACAACAATAACAGTTACTGTTAACTGTTATTTTTCAGGCCTGAATATACCTACTATTTGTATACAAACAAACCGTGATGTTGGCGATACTTTATATTAACGGTATGCGTATTCTAAATAGAAGAGTTATTAGTTCGTTGGTCATACTCGCCTGCCGGCTCGTATGACAAACTTTCCGCTCGCGCGGAATTTGTCTATTCCATACTAGTTATAGAATATACTATTTTGGAAATACGAGGTTGATAAAGTAACTTGACGATATATTCCCTAATGAATAATTTTTACATCCGAGTTTATATCCATCTACGAAAGAACCAATTTTCCCATTGCCTAATCTTATAAGCATTACCAGTTTTATCATCCACTAATCTTTTGGCATCAAAAGAAAATTTCTGTTAAAACGCTGAATTTCTAATAAAGAAAACCGATTAATTTCTAGCTTTTGTACTTTAAATTAAGATCTCTTTTTCTGTAATTTTATATCATCCCATCAAATCAAATTATAGAAAAATTATAGTAAATTAAAAATTTATCATCATGGCTTATAAAATTAGAAAAATGCATGGTGAAGAATTTATATTTATAACTCCTAGAAAATTGATGAAGTAAGAAAATAGAAAATCTGGCAGAAGAAATCAATATATTATTTTTTTATTTCAAAATTAATGGAGAGCCCCAGCCACAAGCAATAGCTTATTTTGGGCTCTCCATGACTCCGTATTATTGCTGCAATAAATAAATAAATAAATAAATAATATTCTATGAAATAAATTTTCCACTCCAACGCATCTGCTGCTACAATAGGGTGACCCACCGAAATTTCAAATTGAAAAATTTAGAGGTCCCACCCCTTAAATTTCTTCAATGGAGTATCATCCCTGATTTTTTTCAGAATGTTTAAAAAAAACCAAGAGGTCGCTCACATACATTTTTTAAAAGATATGTTCCTTAAGCTTTTTTATTCTGTTTAAGGCCGAAGGAATTTTTATTTAACACGACACGGTATAAAGGGATAGTAAATGGATAACCACAAAAAAAAATCAGAATGTTTTCTTTCAAATTGGCGGAGCTGTGCCCTTTTAAGTTCGGGACTACATTGCTTCATTTTAGGCGTAATGACAGGCACAATTTTTTTTTGTCATTGTCTTAAAATATTGTTCGTGTAGCCCAATATGTCCCCACATACGAGGTATGAAGTTTATGAATTTTGGTACAATTTGCGTTACGTAATACTTGAACGTTCCCATATACAAGATGTCCAGAAAAAAAAATTAAAATATATACATCCAATAAAAAAAATTATGTTTGTATATATCAGAATTTGTGTGGAGACAAAAAAAAAACTAAAAAAAAAATGAAATTAAACTGCTAAAAACTTTCAAAAACGCTAACGATAAAACCGATGAGATATTTTCCAAATACCTGAAAGTCTGAAACCTGACATGGTTATTTAGAAATTATGTCTACTGATTTTTTCGAAGAACGCTAAGGGACAAAAAAATTATACATTTACAGAAATGTTGATAGAGATTTCCGAAAATACGCATCCAAAAATTATGAGTCTAGTTGTAACCTCAAAGCAAAAAAGTAAGGGTTAGTTTTTATAAAAAAAAACAATTACGTACATGTGTGACACATCGTTGAAAAGGACATTGTAGTAAAGCACATATGTATAGGGCATTTTTGCTAAGTACATACTTTCAGTAATTAAAAAAAAAATAAAGATGCCAATGTTTTTTTCGTGTATAATTAGCGCAGATATCATCTGCCGATACCAGAATCGGAAAAATCTGCCGATATACCGATATGGATATCGGTATCGGTCAATCTTTAATAATTTTCATCACTCAAATCCTATCCGCATCCAACTAATTAGTACTAATTACACGGAAAAAAAAATATAGTTAGGAGCGCTATAACACACATACCAAGCAAATTATAATCGCTTATTATATAAATAAAAGGCTTTCTCTTACAATTATGGCAGTCAGTGTAAAAATTTATATGAAATACTTTAATTGTTTAGTGAATAATAAAATATAACAAATAGTATGGCATTTATAGCTTAAATAGATTTAATTATTGTCCGTGCTAATAATTTATATAATATAATAAAATTTCTGTAAATTTATAATAGTGCCTGTAATAAATATAATCGTGTCTGTAATATATATAATCGTTTCCAATTTATTTTTAACATTATTAGTTATTGTGGCCCTTATAATCTATAGCTTAAATCACTATAATTTGCCACTGTTACCAAATATCTTATAATGTATAACGCAGAGCCCACTAATTTATTTCCGTGTAGTAGATAGAGCTTGTACGATATCTAATGGCACACCAGTTTTGTGTATTTACATAACTCCATGGAGTGGATCCACCAACGAACTAATAATAACTCTTCTCTCTAGAATGGGCATTTCATTCATTAAAACTGACAAAAACGTCGGCAACATAAACATTCGTCTGTCTTACCCGCACATCTTTGTTCTAACAGAGACAACAATACCAGTTACTGGTAACTGTTATTGTTCAGGCCTGAATATACCTACTATTTGTTTACAAACAAACCGAGATGTTAGCGATACTTTATTTTAACGGTATGCGTATTCTAGAAAGAAGAGTTATTAGTTCGTTGGGATCCACCCTGCCCCAACTTATAATTTCTTTTGATTAAAAAGAATGGTTTTAAAGGTTTTTAAGTTGGAAAATGGTGGAGTTATGTTGGTATGCACTCAAGGCTGATGAAATATTGTACCAGCTCTAACTTTAAGTTACCAAACCTTAGGTCTAAACTAGATATGGGCTACGATTAAATTTAATTTAGTAAGTTTAATAGATTTTGATTTTCATATAATAAAACATGGTTGCAATTTCCATGCAATAAAACTTTAAATTTCTGGCTTTCACCACAACTACCGGTAACAATGCTAAAATCCTTGTATAGAAAAGTTTTACTCGTACTATACTATTGTAGGTATAATTCAAATCATTTGTTTATTAATTAACTAACTATTGTCATTAATTAACTAACTATTCTGCCGTGCTAAGCTGAAAGGTCCTATCTATATAGGTTTAACATACACAGATAGGACCTTTCAGCTTAGAAAGGCAGTATTGCCATTTAACTTTTTTTTAATAAATTTAAAGTCTTCATAACGATATTTATTAAGGTAGCAAAGTAAAAAGATCTCTACTTGGTTTTTGTTTTTCTAAATAAGTATATTTAAGTAATATAATAATTTTGAAAAGTTTGTTATTTTTTTGGCCATAACATTTTTTTCTAGTTCAGGCTATAGCGACTTTAATACTGAATAAGACCCCGTTTTTTAGTAGATCCAAATGGCCGGAATCATGGCGACCACCGTTTTCTGATATTTTCTTAAAAAAAAAATAAAGCCAAAAAATGGCATTTTCAATATAAGTAAACATACCAACAAAACTTCACATTGATATATTTTTTCTATACAGGGTGTCCGGAAATGATGAGCAAAAAACTCGGGGGGTGATTCTACATCAGAAAATATGACAAAAAGTTCCTATAAAAAATATTTCTAAAAATGCGACGTAAGGAAGCTAAGCCCCCTTGAAAGTGGCTAAAAAAATCGTTTTTTTTAATAACTTAGGAACCCTTTGGGAGATATAGCAGCGAGATTTTGCTCGTGAACTAGTCTTAATAAGGCCCATCTTTGTATGTTATTTTCATGTACTTATTTAACCAGGGGTGTGCGAAATAGGAAACAGTTTTTTGTTCCAAACTTTTTTCTGTGTAACTTTTTTGTGATTTTATTTTTGGAATATAATTTCTCAGGTCAAAGTACATAAAAAAGGTACTCTTATTGTAATACTGTAGGATTAACCGTTTTCGAGAAAACTTCATTTGAAGGTCAAATTTCACGGTTCAAGGACGAAAAATTAAATAGCAAAAATGTTGAAAACCGAAATTTTAGCTCCATATTAATTTTTGAAAGTACCTGTATATGAGGTTTTTTTTAGTTTTTGATGTACATCCATCCTGCATCATTAAAATTTCGGTTTTAAACATTTTTAGTATTTAATTTTTTGTCCTCGAACCGTGAAATTTCACCTTATAATGAATTTTTCTCGAAAACGGTTAATCCTACAGTATTACAACAGGAACACCTGAGGAATCATATTCCAAAAATAAAATTATACAAAAGTTACAAATAAATAAGTTTGGGACAAAAAACTGACAAGGCTTTATTAATATTAGTTCACGTGCAAAACCTCGTTGCTATATTTTAAAGAGTTACCGAGTTATTAAATAAAAACCGATTTTTTTAGCCACTTTCAAAGGGGCTTAGCTCCCTTACAAATCACCTCTGAGTTTTTTGCTTTTCATTTCCAGACAATATGAATAAAAAAATGTTAAAAAAATAATATATTTTTAAAATTTGAAGCTAGAAAGACCCCTAATGTATGAAATCTTAATTCTAGAGTAAGGAAATCGAATAAGTTTAAATTTGATCTTGTTTACTTTCTAGGACATTTGTTTTGTAGTAAATGTAAAAAAGGCACCCAGTTTAAACCTTTCCAAAAGTGCATGTACCGTTTTTTCTCCATAAAGCTGTCTGTTTACCTCTAATTTATTGTAGTTCACTTGGCATTTTTAAACTAACGTTTACTTGGGGTTGGGATGAAGACGTGCTTTACGTGATAAAGTACCATTAACGCAGCTTCCACGTACTTCAGTTAGTTTTGTGAGCAAAAAATAAAGAGCTCAAAACGACTTGCAAGTCTGTTGCTCTCTAAAATAATATATTTGACGTTAGAAACATAAATTACCTCTACACTGTTATAAAAAATACCGAAATAAAATAAATTTAAAACTGTTTATTACAAGTACTTAAAGTTAAAAGTGTCAACTACTTAAACAGTGTCAACTGCTGGTGCTTTTACCTTATGTAGATAAATATTTTTTAAGAAAAAACAATGTGTAGACAAAACTAACATAGAGCGTGTCAAAAGTCTACCCACCCTTTAATTTTTGAACGGCTTAAGGTATCAACAAGGCCGTAGCTTATGGGGGGGGGGCGGACTTTTGACACGCTCTGTATAGTATACCATTTATTTTACTTAACTAAATATTATTTTATTTCACTAAATAGAGAAAAAATTTTTTATTAATAATTTTTTTAATTCGAATAAAACGAAAAATATTTATTAGTTCAGGGTAAATTTCGTTTTTTAAGCTGAAATTTGGCACAGATCGAAACACAGATTTCAATTTATGCATTTGTTAAAAAAATGGTGTCTTAAAAAAAATATATATATTTTTAATTTTTTCCAATTTTTAAATTTAATTTTCTTGAGCACATAATATTTTTGTATTTTCCACCAAGTTTTCCAATGCTCATGTATAGTAAGTAACTTGTGTAAGTGACGCGTCAAGTAAATGTACCCTAATTAATGCTCACGTCAAAAATTTCAATTTTTTTACCTGACGCGTCATGACGAGTCCTGATATGGAGATAATGATTCGATACCCCATATTTGTACTATATTTTAAAATTTAACAAATACAGCCCTAAATAAAATTAAGTGTAAGATATTGTATATGCAATGTGCCACTTAAATTTAATTTTTTTTCGCAAGGTCGCAAACATTTTCAAAAAAAATGTATTGAAATCATTTAGAGGAAACTAGAAGGTTTATAAATATTAAACATTCGACGCTTCATGATTTTTTTTTCCGTTTTTTTTTTGGGATTTTTACCTGTGTGCGACGCTTGGACATAATGTGCTTCAGCATTTTACAAAGCACTACAAATAAATCTATTTGCAGGAGCTTTTGGGAATTAAATGCGACGAGAGAACAAGAAAAAAAGACCGGAGAACTTTGTATTTATGGGTTTGAGGGTCTATGATAAAGAAAATTTATGAAAAGTATAATGTTGCCGACCTCTATTTAAAGAAAATAAAATTATGAGGATTTATAGTCTATATTTGTAGTCCTAGATGAGAATTCTCTTTTCCTTCAAAGATAAACCAATTATGAATTTAATAAGAAATTCTTCCACAGCTTTGCATGCGAGACTGATAGCGATGTGGCCGACACAGGTGGGCAGAGCACCGCGTAGTACCAACTCACTACCCCGTCTATTTTTGCCTTAGGGCGCAATTTAATTGAAATTAAAACATAAAAGCTTTATTATTAATTATTAGGTGTCCTTTTTTACATTTGATCTTTAAAAACAAATGCGACCTATAATACATTATTATAAATAAATCTTGCATTTTTTAAGATCAATAAATTTAAAGGACATTTAGCGACCTTTAAGGGTTTTATAAAGGACAAAGGACATAAGTAGAAAATAAAGGACTGTCCTTTGAAATAAAGGACGGTTGTAAACACTACGCTTAACAGTAATAAGACAATTAGTTGAAAAGTTTAATTGACGTATTTGCATCATGAAATAAACAATTTTTTAAAAATTGTTTGATTTCTTTAAAGAAATTTTGACGAAACCCCCAGAAATTTTCTTACAAAAATAAAAACATATGTGGTCAAATAGAGAATTTTAAATGCTTTAAAGTGATGTATCACACGACCCCCTTTCCATTTTAAAAATACACCCCTCTAAAGGTGTTTTTTGGAAAAAATAAACTGTAGTAAAATTGTTTTCATAATAAATCATTTTTCGTTATAATAAGTTGTTATAAAAAAAAATATCAAAAATACCGCCAATGAAGCTCTCTACAACTAGAATTATGAAACAAAGGACGTCTACCCTATCTCTATCTCATTTGTGCTACACTTTCCAGCCAACCAAATAAATACTGTATTTGTTTTTCATACAACAAATACAGTATTTATTTGGTTGGCCGGAAAGTGTAGCACTGAGCGGCACGAACGAACATAGCTAATGTGAATCTGTAGAATAAGATAATTCTACTAAAATTTAGATGGCGCCAGTAATTTCCTTAATAAAAATAATAGTTACAGTTTTCGCCCGGCCAAGTAAATATTGTATTTGTTCAACAAAGAACAAATACAGAATTTGTTTGGTCGGGTGGAAGTAGGAGTGTATGTATGTATGTCTTATATCCTTTTTGGGTAGAACTTTTGTCCCTGTCTAATCTAACGGGAGAAATCGCCACTTTTCCATATACTTCAATCCGACCAGTTAATTTTGATTAACACTTTTAAGTGCTAATAAAAATAAGTTGTGCATAACAGTTTGATAAGGTGGATAAACATTTACGAGTAGCCATAATCTAATCTCGTTTTGCAACTAAAAGTTAGTCATTATTGAAACAATCGTAAATTATAACTTTTATTTATTAGTTTGTACACGCTGAAACCATATATTTCTCAAGTAATACCTACAAAGTCATGTAGTCCAGTCAAATAATAAATGTACACGGGCTAATATTTTAAAGGGTAGTAGAGGATGGTAACAGAAGACACCTGTTATAGTTTCTCACCGGGTGATTTTCGTAAGGGGTGTCCGCTATCTTGAATTTTAAGGGTGAGTTGCTTAATATGCATCTTACGATAAAAATACATATTACCAATTTTGTTAAGAAGGAAATTTCCAACAATTTTTGTTTGGATAATTTTTTTAATATATTAACAATGATCCAGTTAATTCAAAAACGCTATATCATTTTAATCGAAAAAGTTTTAAAATTTAAGGGCAATAAATTTTGAAAATATTCCTTTTAAACTCATCTAAGTGGCAGTTTGCTACAGACAAAGTACCTATTATAACATTTAACATACAAAATTTATCATTAATTTTGGGTTTGCAAACATGCTTTTACTAATACCATCGTAAAGTAAAATCTAATGGGCTATAAAATTGGTTAACTTTTATACATTTTTTCGAATTATTAATTATTATTAATTATTTTCATTGTTTAACATTGAATAGAAATAAAAGTTTATTAGGTATATCAACACGGAAAATTTCGTAAACTTTTTTCCTGCTTAACTTTTTTGTGGGTTTATTATTAAAATAGTATTCCTCACTTAAAAACACATAAAAAAGGCACTCTTGTTGTAAATCCACGGGATCGACTGTTTTCGGGAAGAATACAATTGAAGACAAAATTACACGTCTCGAGAACCAAAATTTAAACACTAAATTGTTTAAAACCAAAACTTTAAGGGTTTAGGGTTACTCTATATCAAAAACTTAAAAAAAAAAGTTTTTATAAAAAATCTATGTTAAGGTAGTTAATATAAAATCACCCTACATTACTGATATTTTGGTTTCAAAGATTTTAGTGTTTAATTTTTGTTTATCGAAACGTGTGATTTTGACTTGTTTTGGCTTTCATTGTATATTTCTCGAAAACGGCCAATCCTACTGTCTACGGAATTAAAAAATGAGTATTTTTAGATGAGGAATACGGCAAAACAGTGATAAGATCCCTTTTTCGGACGCCCCTGATTTAAGAAAGCACATACTAATACCATTAGCTGATAGGCCTTAGAGGTCGTTCATAAAATACTTTTTTAGGTGATTTTAGACCAACGAACTAATAACTCTCTATCTAGAATACGTATACCGTTAATATAAAGTATCGCCAACATCTCGGTTTGTTTGTAAACAAATAGTAGGTATATTCAGGCTTGAACAATAACAGATACCAGTAACCGTTATTGTTGTCTCTGTTAGAACAAAGCTGTGCGAGAAAGACAGACAAATGTATATGTTGGCTACGTTTTTGTCAGTTTTTACATATGAAATGCCTATTCTAGAGAGAAGAGTTATTAGTTCGTTGTTTTATGCCCCCCTCCCCCATGTCACCACACATTGTCACAAAGTCTTGACCCCCATTGACCCCCCCAATGTGACGTCACACTCTAATTTTAGTAAAAAAAATCGATTTTTTCCAACATTCTATTGAATTCGTTAAATATATGAACAATTCCGACCGCCAAAATACGAATAGATAGATTAAACTATTATAAAAAAAACTGCTTATCAGAATTTAAAAAAGTCATTGGGTAAATAAAATTTTTGATGTGACGTTACACTCGACTAAGCCCCAGCTTCCTTCCATGCCACACTTCGTCACAAATACCTGACCCCTCCCCCCCCCCCCCTAAATCTGTGACGTATTTTATGGAAGACCCCTTATCAGGGATAGACCACATGCAAAACCTTGTTACCATAAGACAAAGTGTTCCTTAGTTATTCAAAAAAAATCGAATTATTGAAACCCCTTTTAAAAGTCGCTTGCACATATGTTTATAGGAACTTTTTTCATATTTTTTTGGTGTAGCATCACTCCTTACTAGTAAAATGTCGTTTAGTTTAAAAATACACTTTATCAAATTTAAACTTTCACGAGAATTCCAAATAAAGTCGGTATTTATTTAATTAAAAGGCTTTATTAAAAATGAACATAACCTAATATTTTGAGAAACAATTTAATTTACACACTGACATGGATTATCAAGTTTAATTTGTTTGAAAATACCTTATAAATTACAGTTTGGAACAAAACGGTAATGTGAAAAGTTTATCTTAAAATTAATCAGACAGGGAAAATACACCATCTTTCAGAAGGAAAAGGCTGCCACCAGAAGACTTTAGGCGGAAGCTTCCCTTTTTTGATTATTGCTTTGTTAAAGATTTTTAGATAGACGCGCAAAATTTTTTACCTTGTTTTTTTCACATTTCTAAACGGGTTGAAACTTCCTGAGTCGAAATCAGAAAAAAACTGGTGATCAGATTTTGGGGGTAAACGATTAGGGGTAATATCATCTACTTGACTGGTGCTCCACAAAAAGCGGTGGTTTCAATGCAATCAATACCTCGACGTCGCGACGCGTCGGCCTATAGAAATCACAGTATAAAATCCCATAAGCATGTATCATTAGAAAAACACCAGACATATTACGGTTGGTGTATCATTTATAATACATGAGGCCTGCAGTGTCAGGAAAATGGCGTATTAAAAATGATACACATGGCAGTGAGAGAGTCAAATTAGAACATGTGAAAAAGTTGAAAAAAAAACAAAAGATTTGTTTAAATCGATTTTCCTTCCTCTCTGAAACCAATGATACCGCCTAGAGTCCTCGTACGTCAGATGGGTGTTACTAAGGTAATGTAACTTGTGTATCTCATTTCCTAAGTAAACTCACTCAGGTCATTATCACCCCTTAATTACAGCAATAAAGACGTGACTTGTGAGTTGTAAGTAGTTGTATTATACTCTTCGTGGCCTTTCAGCTGCAATCTTAACCCTTAAATGTGTCATATATATACAGCCTCTTCCCGAACTCGCGTACAGAAATTTGAGGGTATATTAAAAACCCCCTGGAAAATATGAAAAAATGTAAAAAAAAATCCATCTTCCTTCAATTCAAAAATAAGAACGCTTTAAGTGGACCAATACTGTTGCTGATGTTAAATTACACTTAAAAGATGAATTTGTAGCTATGGAAGCAAATTTAATTATTGCAGGTACATATTCTGTAGGTTGACATGGTGATTAATGTAACATAAATATTTATTAATGTCAAAAAACCCCCGCCGGATGGAGTGACCCTATAAAAATAGAAAATTTGATAGCCTCTGTCGGTTTTGTCAAAACATAATAACCTAAAAAATTTTAAAGTTGAAAGTCTCAACAATTAAAATGCAACCATAGTTACTAATAAGTAGGGAAAAACTAATTTTTAGGTAATTTAACATCAGCAACAGGATTGGTCAGATTAAATAGCTTCCTTTTTAATTAGTATTGAATACGGACTTTTTTCGAAATTTTTTTCATATTTTCCAGAGGGTTTTTAATATACCCTCAAATTTCTGTAAGCGAGTTCTGGAACAGGCTGTATAAAAACATTCAAGCAATAAAATATTTTTTTGAGTAATGCATACAGTACCCCGAGTTTTGACTTTTTTTTTGAATTTTAAAGGTCTTACCCCCCAAAGTTGTTCATTGGAGTGAGTAGATTACCAACTTTTTTTTTCAGAATTTTTAAAAAATATTTAGAGTTGGCGCACAGCCGTTTTTTGCAAAAATAATCGTTCCTCCATATTTAATTTTATTTATGGCCTATTAAACATAATAAAAATGGTTTTTCCACAGTATGGAGATCTAGTATAAATAGGGAAGAACCCTGATTTTTTTTCAATTTTTTTTATCCCAACTTTAGGGTGCACATTCAATTTTTTTAACCCGGTCAAAAAATTTTTGGTAATATTTGCATGTGTCCTGACTTAAAAGCCATACATAAAGATTTTATAAAGGGTGTCCGAACGCTATTTTCCTATACCATTAACATGGGCGTAACACTCCAAAATGACCCCCCCCCCCCCTGGAGGGTTACGTAATACTTGAACGTTCCTTTACGGGCTATTATTCGACTCGTATACCATATTTTTCGAAGCATTTGCTAAACTTCACGGTTTGTTTAACGCGTAAAAAGATTTTCTGAACTTTCTGAAGAATAAACTGTGTTCACCTCGGTGTTCACCTATTAAAGCTAATTGAATTGATAAGGTTCTTTCTAAGAAAACTAATTTCTTTTATTCTTACTGAACTATTTTATAATTAAATATACTTAAGTTTTCGTTTT
The DNA here is from genome assembly GCA_958510825.1 of Brachypterus glaber. Classification (NCBI taxonomy): domain Eukaryota; kingdom Metazoa; phylum Arthropoda; class Insecta; order Coleoptera; family Kateretidae; genus Brachypterus; species Brachypterus glaber. Next base: position 41,384,403 of record OY294048.1, on the reverse strand, counting down.
AACAACTCCGTAATGATCGAAATTATCTTTTTTATAGATAACCATTAGGGAGCTTTTTTTTCGACTATTTTTTTTTTCGGTCCCATCACGAAATTTTGTTGGAAGTACCCTAAAAAAAATTCCCTCAAAATTTTAGCCCTTTTTCTTTAAATTTCTATAGCTTAGCGGCATTTTATGGCATCGCTTCGACCATAGACAGGTATTTCTCAAAATTGAATGCTCGACAAAAGTGCCCATTGCGGCATAATCATAACTCGTACTGGTGAGGTAGTTTGGGCCACCAAACCCAATTTTTTCATAAAATTTACGTTTTTCTGTCCTTATCTCGTAATTACAAAAAATATTCAAAAGACAAACTTGTAGGAAATTTAATTTCCTACAAAAATGGTCCTTTGCACTAAATCGCTAACATCAATATTTCTTGAGATATTAAATTCTAAAGTTTTTGTTATTTCAAATTATTATCGAGTATCACATCAAATTATAAAAAATCGTTATTTCATTATACATCACTATCTCAAGAAATATTGATGTTAGCTATTTAGTGCCAAGCACCATTTTTGTAGGAAATTAAATTTCCTACAAGTTTGTCATTTGAATATTTTTTGTAGCTCTTGTCAATTACGAGATAAGGACAAAAAAACGTAAATTTGATGAAAAAATTGGGTTTGGTGGCCCAAACTACCTCACCAGTACGAGTTATGATTATGCCGCAATGGGCACTTTTGTCGAGCATTCAATTTTGAGAAATACCTGTCTATGGTCGAAGCGATGCCATAAAATGCCGCTAAGCCATATAAATTTAAAGAAAAAAAATCAAAGTTTACGTGTATTTTCAATGGGAAATCTTTACATGCCTTGGTCCGCTACTTAATATTAATATTAAGGGCTAAAATTTTGAGGGATTTTTTTTTTAGGGTACTTCCAACAAAATTTCGTGATGGGACCGAAAAAAAAAATAGTCGAAAAAAAAAGCACCCTAATAACTATATTCTTTTATCTATAGGGGGAAATCACTATGAGTGGGAAATATTATTGAATGGCACAGTGCATGTTTCTGAGCTATGTTTCGTAATCTTTTGGTTTTTGTCACCATGCTTAAATGGACCTAAATGTGCAGTTAAAAAATAATAAAAAATGACAAAGTTTAGGCAGCTGGGTATTTGACAAATTTAACCAGTTGTACCAAGTCAAAAGTAAATTTTTTAATAATATTGAAAGATATTTTATTGACCAAACGCAAAATGAAACTGTCTGAATTTGATTTATGTAATAGTCTAGAACAACACGAAACATACAGAGCGGTCCAAAAGTCACCCCTTAACTTTTGAACCAGTTGAGATATTGACTTCATATTTGGAACTTTTAAATAAGACAACTTAAATTATCTTTTAGCATATATTTAATACTTTCAGCTCTTAAAATGTGCGCAGGGGGGCATGGGGGCACATTTTTTTAAATGGAAAGGGGGTCGTGTAATACATCATTTTAAAGCTTATAAAATTCTCCATTTAACTCCATATTTTTAAATTTCAAAAAAAAAATTGGGTTTAAAATGGGGTTGAAAATGGGTATTAATGTCAAAATTCCCCCAAAAAAAAAACAAATAATTTTTTAAAAATGCCTAATTTCACCATAAAAAAATATTAATTATACTTTTAAACTAATTTTATTTGAAATAAATAAAAATTTATAAAAAAAACTTAAAAAATCGAATGTTTTAGCACAAAAAATTAAAAAATCAAAACCTTAAAAAACATTTAAAAAAAAATTAAAAATGTTAGTTTAAATAGAAAATTTTATAAGCTTTAAAATGATGTATCACACGACCCCCCTTTCCATTTAAAAAAATGTCCCCCCATGCCCCCCTGCCCACATTTTAAGAGCTGAAAATATCAAATATATGCTAAAAGATAGTTTAAGTTGTCTTATTTAAGAGTTGTAAATTTGAATTCGATATCTCAACACGTTCAAAAGTTAAAAGGGGGGGGGTGACTTTTGGACCGCACTGTATATCAAATAATTATAGACGAGGTAAATATTTTTAGCCTATTTTTTTGATAATCTTGTTAGTGTTCTTGAGTGGGTAAAATTTCGTTTCCTTGAATGGGACTATTTTATTCCATACTTTGCGGTCCAAAAGTCAACCACCCACCCCTCTTAACTTTTGAACCAGTTGAGATATTGACAAATTTAAAACACTTAAATAAAACAACTTAAACTATCTTTTGGTATATATTCGATATTTTTAATTTTTTATAATGTGGTCAGGAAGGCAAAGGGTCTGATTCTCCTAGAAAATTCTCCATTTACTGCGAAAATACACGTTGCAAAAAATCGATTAGGAATCCTAATTTCGGATGCACTATTTCTTCTCTATTTCCTTGTATAAATATATCTATCATGTTCCGTATTAGAAATCGTGCAAACGTATTCTGTCATATATGAGGCGGATATGTAATTGAAGTTTTAATATTTGTCAGACTTGGTATAGGAGTAGAAAAGTTCAAGAAAAACTTTCAAAGTATTTTACGGTCATTCACACACAGGAAAAAAGTATTAAATTCGGTAGTTAATTTGATTTAAAATTAAAAATCCAATCGCAGCGTGGTCTTTGTAAGGGACGGATGTGACCGCTTTGGCGGATTTACTCCAGCATCCGCCTGCTATCGTAGATATGCACAAGACTTCATTTATTTTAAAGTGGAAGTGTTGAGCATGTGAAGTCAATTTTTTTATAAATTTTAAAAATAATTTTTTTTATAAGTTGGCGTCTGCGCCAACATCACTACAGAGTAAGACGGTTTTGCGTAGGCCGAAAATTATACTAGATCGAGCTTGCCAACTACCCAAAGGGAAAAGCCATACTGGAATTGGATTGGATTGGAAAATTAAAAATATATGTAAAACAGTTATTAAAGTTATAATATTTTCTTTTTAAAAAACAAAAAACAATCCTTAAAATCCCAGATAAAATTTTTAGGCCCAAAAAAAGTCCAAACGAAATTTCTAACTTTGTAAACACATTAACCGCTCAAAAATCCCCTTAATGACCCCCTATAGATTACTTAATCACACCTTTTTCATCCATATATAATCCTCTTAGAGCTATACATACAATGCGGTCCAAAAGTCACGTCCCTCTTAACTTTTGAACGAATTCCGATATCAACTTAAGCTATCTTTTGTCGTTTTAAATGTGGGTAGGGGGGCATAAGGTGACATTTTTTAAAAGGGAAGAGGGTTGTGTGATAGTTACATTAAATAAAATTGTCTATTCGACCATATATTTTTTTATTTTTTAAAGATTTTTTCAAAGTTTTGATTTTTCAGTATTTTTTTGTTAAAAAATGCGATTTTTTAAGTTTTTTAAAATTATGATAGTTTAAGGGACGTTTTTGCCTCTTGAAATTTTTAAATAATTGTTTGATTTTCTTAAAGAAATTTTAACGAAAATTACAATTTTAGCCCTATTTTAAACCCTCAAAAAAAAGTCGAATAAAATAAAAAATATGTGGTTGAATAAGCTTTAAAATAATGTATAGTTATCACGACCCCCAGTTCCTTTAAAAAATCCCACATGTCAACATTTTAAAAGCTGAAAATAATTAATATATGCAAAAAGATAGTTTGAGTTGTCTTATGTGTTTCAAATGTGGTCTATATTTCAGCTCGTTCAAAAGTTAAAAGAGGTGACTTTTGGACCGCACTGAATAAATGACATGACAACTTTATTCACTAACGCAAACTCCTTGAATTAAGATAATCTTTTACTGTGTATAAAGGTACAAAAGTTTAAAAAGAAGTATTTGACACGATCACGTATAAATAAAACCTGTAACTTTTAATAAAACTAGCATGAAAAAAGTTATACAGTTTGGATCAAATATTTTTCCAAACTTTCTGATATCATTTTGTAAGTCATACTTCAATAAAAGTAGCGTTATGCCAGTAAGGAAACTAATGCTAGGAAACTTTTGCGAATCTATATCAATTTAAGTTATGAAGTTGTATCTAAGACATAAAAAATTAGTATATGCTATAACTAGTATGGAATAGACAATATTTCGCGCGGGCGGAAAGTTTGTTACGAGCCGGTAGGCGAGTATGACGGTCCCGCGAGCGTGGAATGACTATTCTATACGTGTTGTAGACTATACTTTTTCTTCGACTGCAAATATGAAACACTGTATGGCTTTAAACTGCGGACAAGGTTAAAAACAATGTTTTTTTTGTGACTCGACATTGTAAATGCAACAAAACCCATATTTTTAAATACAGCAATTAATGTTATTTAATAATTTTATCAAATCAGTACTTAAAAAAGATTTTTATTTAATTTTAGCACAAATTTTCAAATTATAATGCAAAAATTGAATGTTATGTCAGATTATTGTGACATATATCAGGTTTAAATATTTAACAATAGATGGAGCAGTTTTAATTTTTTGAACTAAATTGATAAAAAACTGGTCAAATATTAAGAAAAGCTAATAAACTTTATGTAATTTTAACTCAAAACTTTAAATTGCATTCAATTATTCAATATTTCATGGTAAAATATATATATTTTTGCTAATTTTGATACAGTTTTTTTTTACTTTTATAAACAAGAGATGGCACTACATGTGCTCAGTCTAACACTTGATACGGAATATTCATACCATATCTAGAGCTAGAATTGATTAATTCTGTGTTTGAAAAGTGTGTGTATTTGCTTACATTCTAAAGTAGTCGTAGAAAAAAGCTTTTCTGACTACCATAAGTCTTTCAAAAATCTCAAAGCTCGTAACAAAAATCTCGGTAATAATTACCTACCGAAATTTAAAATTTTAACAAGATTTTCCAGATATCTCAAAAATCTTACCGAAAGGTTTACAAATCTTACAATGACGTAACGCTGGGTATACCCTTCACTTCCCTGGTGCGTTACGTAATACTTGAACGAACCCGTGTTGGTGACACAAGATATGATGGTGAAGTTTGCAACGTTTTTTTGCAACGAAAATTCAAATAGTATATTAAAGTACTAGTTCCATAACATAGGTTTTTAGCGCACGAGTTAAAGGTTTAGAAAACAAGCCGCTTGCGTAGAGTTTTCTAAAGTACTAATGCGCTAAAAACGTGTTATGGAATAAGTGCTTTATTTGAATTTTCGATTCAAAAAAACGTTGCAAACTTCAGCTTCATCACAAGATCCGATTGTTAATAATATAACACTGCATAGCATGCTGTGCATAAATATTCAGAATCCACTCATACAGAAAATCAGTTTTATGCATATTATAAATTTTTATAAAATACTAAACTTAATACAAAAGATAGAAATGAAAAATTGTTCCACAGTTGGTAAATTTTCATTTTTAAAATATAATAGGGAGAATACTGTGTTACAATAGATTTATATATCACATAAATGTGCTCACAGAGGAAAGGCCCATCCAGAAGCTTGCATAAGAACATAAAACATAAGAATGCGATGCCGTGATTGGCTTACAAGATACATGGCGGCACATCAAGCCAATCACGTCATCGCATTGTTATGTACTGTGTAGTTATGCGAGCCTGTGAATATGCCCCTATAGTTGGTGAAAAATAGATCTGCTGTTTTTAAACTAAATATAACTAACTAGTAGTTAGTTTTTACCAGACAACCTGTTTATGAAGCTGAAGTTTGCAACGTTTTTTTTGCATCGAAAATTCAAGTAGTATATTAAATCACTTGTTCCATAACACGTTTTTAGCGCACTAGTACTTTAGAAAACTCGCCGCAAGCGGCTTGTTTTCAAAACTTGTACTCGTGTGCTAAAAACGTATTTTATGAAACTAGTACTTTAATATAATATTTGAATTTTCGATGCAAAAAACGTTGCAAACTTCAGCTTCATACCTGTTTTAATTTTTATTAAAAAAATGTATAGGGAAAAACGAGGGGAGAAAAGTGTTTTAACAGATTAATATCGTATCGTTGCAAACTTCAGCTTCATACCTGTTTTAATTTTTATTAAAAAAATGTATAGGGAAAAACGAGGGGAGAAAAGTGTTTTAACAGATTAATATCGTATCGTTGCAAACTTCAGCTTCATACCTGTTTTAATTTTTATTAAAAAAATGTATAGGGAAAAACGAGGGGAGAAAAGTGTTTTAACAGATTAATATCGTATCGTTGCAAACTTCAGCTTCATACCTGTTTTAATTTTTATTAAAAAAATGTATAGGGAAAAACGAGGGGAGAAAAGTGTTTTAACAGATTAATATCGTATCGTTGCAAACTTCAGCTTCATACCTGTTTTAATTTTTATTAAAAAAATGTATAGGGAAAAACGAGGGGAGAAAAGTGTTTTAACAGATTAATATCGTATCGTTGCAAACTTCAGCTTCATACCTGTTTTAATTTTTATTAAAAAAATGTATAGGGAAAAACGAGGGGAGAAAAGTGTTTTAACAGATTAATATCGTATCGTTGCAAACTTCAGCTTCATACCTGTTTTAATTTTTATTAAAAAAATGTATAGGGAAAAACGAGGGGAGAAAAGTGTTTTAACAGATTAATATCGTATCGTTGCAAACTTCAGCTTCATACCTGTTTTAATTTTTATTAAAAAAATGTATAGGGAAAAACGAGGGGAGAAAAGTGTTTTAACAGATTAATATCGTATCGTTGCAAACTTCAGCTTCATACCTGTTTTAATTTTTATTAAAAAAATGTATAGGGAAAAACGAGGGGAGAAAAGTGTTTTAACAGATTAATATCGTATCGTTGCAAACTTCAGCTTCATACCTGTTTTAATTTTTATTAAAAAAATGTATAGGGAAAAACGAGGGGAGAAAAGTGTTTTAACAGATTAATATCGTATCGTTGCAAACTTCAGCTTCATACCTGTTTTAATTTTTATTAAAAAAATGTATAGGGAAAAACGAGGGGAGAAAAGTGTTTTAACAGATTAATATCGTATCGTTGCAAACTTCAGCTTCATACCTGTTTTAATTTTTATTAAAAAAATGTATAGGGAAAAACGAGGGGAGAAAAGTGTTTTAACAGATTAATATCGTATCGTTGCAAACTTCAGCTTCATACCTGTTTTAATTTTTATTAAAAAAATGTATAGGGAAAAACGAGGGGAGAAAAGTGTTTTAACAGATTAATATCGTATCGTTGCAAACTTCAGCTTCATACCTGTTTTAATTTTTATTAAAAAAATGTATAGGGAAAAACGAGGGGAGAAAAGTGTTTTAACAGATTAATATCGTATCGTTGCAAACTTCAGCTTCATACCTGTTTTAATTTTTATTAAAAAAATGTATAGGGAAAAACGAGGGGAGAAAAGTGTTTTAACAGATTAATATCGTATCGTTGCAAACTTCAGCTTCATACCTGTTTTAATTTTTATTAAAAAAATGTATAGGGAAAAACGAGGGGAGAAAAGTGTTTTAACAGATTAATATCGTATCGTTGCAAACTTCAGCTTCATACCTGTTTTAATTTTTATTAAAAAAATGTATAGGGAAAAACGAGGGGAGAAAAGTGTTTTAACAGATTAATATCGTATCGTTGCAAACTTCAGCTTCATACCTGTTTTAATTTTTATTAAAAAAATGTATAGGGAAAAACGAGGGGAGAAAAGTGTTTTAACAGATTAATATCGTATCGTTGCAAACTTCAGCTTCATACCTGTTTTAATTTTTATTAAAAAAATGTATAGGGAAAAACGAGGGGAGAAAAGTGTTTTAACAGATTAATATCGTATCGTTGCAAACTTCAGCTTCATACCTGTTTTAATTTTTATTAAAAAAATGTATAGGGAAAAACGAGGGGAGAAAAGTGTTTTAACAGATTAATATCGTATCGTTGCAAACTTCAGCTTCATACCTGTTTTAATTTTTATTAAAAAAATGTATAGGGAAAAACGAGGGGAGAAAAGTGTTTTAACAGATTAATATCGTATCGTTGCAAACTTCAGCTTCATACCTGTTTTAATTTTTATTAAAAAAATGTATAGGGAAAAACGAGGGGAGAAAAGTGTTTTAACAGATTAATATCGTATCGTTGCAAACTTCAGCTTCATACCTGTTTTAATTTTTATTAAAAAAATGTATAGGGAAAAACGAGGGGAGAAAAGTGTTTTAACAGATTAATATCGTATCGTTGCAAACTTCAGCTTCATACCTGTTTTAATTTTTATTAAAAAAATGTATAGGGAAAAACGAGGGGAGAAAAGTGTTTTAACAGATTAACATCGTATTAATGTTGGGGGTAGCTTTCAAAACAACTTTACACTACGATATTTCAAGAACGCTTTGACACAGAGACTTGAATTTTCAGCCAAGGAAAATCTTTGCTGGCAAAAAACTTGGTCAAAATTCATCAAAAGTCTGCATACCTAGGTACCTACCTGTCAGATAAAAAATATATTTTTAAAATTAAAAATAAGAATAAAATAAAATAAATTTTTTTAACTTTTATTAAAAAATGAATGAAAGTGAATTCCAAGGAATCTCCTCGGAAATCTCAAGCAATTTCTACAGCAATTCCTATAGTTTCGGATCTTTACAACGAATTCCAGGGAGGTTCAATTCTCATATAAAAGATTATACCAGGAAACATGTTTTCTAAATGTTTGGTAAATATTCTAAATAAGTACCTAATAATTATTATTCCTTTGAATTATACGAGTTATATATAAACTATTATGACATAGCCCAGGAGCTATAATTAAGCGATTACAGACAATTTTTTGAAGACAAAAATATAATACCGTGCAATTTTGGTTCTCACAGTTAGTAACGACTTTACTTACCGTATCCAGATTAAATAGTGATGAAACTTTTTTCATAAATCCATCTTGCTTTTCCTTCTTTTTCCGTCTGGATGTCATTTTTATTAAAATATCATTGAAATTTTAAAACTTACACATTACTATAAAACAAAATAAAACTTGCAAACAATTTATTATTGAAGGCCGCGTTTAAGGCCTTAAGTTACTTTTTAAGCAAATATAAACTAAACTTATTTTCAAAATTACATGCATAACATAATCTTTTTGTATACAAAAACAATGGTATAAATTTCATGGGTCATAAACATTAGTTATTATTTAGGGCGACAACTCAGCAGGTGCATCATTTTAAAAGGGAAGCTTTTAATGGGTTGTTTAGCAAGATGTATGTAGTTATGATTGCTTAAGAACTATTCTATTGTCCGTGGATAGTCGTACGCAAACGAGGGGTAAATCTCCACCGAAACTTGTGTACAAGCCTCGCGAAATCTTTCGAAATCTCACGAAATCTTGCGAAATCTTACAAAATCTTGTGAAATCTGCGAAATCTTGCGAAATCTGCGAACTTACAAAACCGAATCGTGCAAAATAATATGCGAAATCTTGCGAAATCTTACGAAATCTTGCGAAATCATACGAAATCTTGCGAAATCTGCGAACTTACAAAACCGAATCGTGCAAAATAAAATGCGAAATCCTACGAAATCTAGCGAAATACCGCGAAATCTTGCGGAATCTAGGGGTAAAGCGGAATCTTGGGTACACGAATTCTGTACAGATTTACCCCTTGTACGCAAATGTACGAGTAACTATAATTTTTCACTACTCACTCACTACACGCAATTACTTGATAGTAACTTGCCAAGGCAAACCAAGAGTTAATCCTATTAGTAGGAGGACTACACATTTTAAAACCATAAACAAACTTTATTCCCCAGAAATTATCATAGTCTCTTTATTATAAAGACCATTTTACATAATTCCATATGAATTATGGTCAGAAATTTTAAATCCGTTCACATTAGTCTCGACATTAGTCTATCAATTCCAAATCGATTAGTTCTTAATTCAGAAAAAAAAATACAGAGGGTTTTGGTAGCTTATTAAAAAAAACTGTAGTGCAGTGTTTTAAATTTCAAAATGTGTCAGAATAATAATTTAATAATAACAATCAGTGGTTGACAAATAATTTGTTATTAAACAACAGAAAAAAGTACAAGTGTATTGGTACCAATATGCATATTTTTTAAGAAAATAAGTTGCAAAAAGACTTAATTATAATTTTTTTCCGAAATTAAAGTGGTAAACAATTGTTGTGAACGGATTTAATTTCTTGTATCAAAATTTATACGGAACAAGCGAGAACAAAATTTATACGGAACAAGCGGGAACAAGTAAAACAGTATAAAATGAACTTTTGAGGAAAAAAGTCAATTATGTATCTTCCGAACGATGTAGGTATCTTCTGAAACCGAGCACCTCAGATTAAACTGTTATGGTTTTATAATATGTACCCCCTACTAACAGGATTAAGTCTTGGTTTGCGTTGGAAAGTCACTTAAACTTGATGTGTATTCAGAATTAGCGTGTAGTCGTACGCAAGTTGCGTATGATTATAATTTTTTGCTAGTTTTACGCAAGTTCGTCATTTTAATAATAACCTCTTTACTACCTAGTTTAAAAACAATAATTTATTTGGAGTGAAAAACACAGTATTTAGATTAACTCAAAAAAGTTTATTTATATAGTTTTTTTTTCAAATTTTAACTGAACCCGGTACTGTCCCCAAGAATACCTGTTGATTTTCGACTAGCTGGCTATGATTCACGTAGGTACAACGGAATGCATTTAACTTTACATGCTGTGGTACAGTTAAATCAAAAAGTAATTACTTAAAAATTTAAAACAAATTAAATAAGGTTACTACAAGGTAACATTGGGTCCAAAAATCTATTTTAAAACCAAGCAAAACAAAATATCTAGTGGGCGGAGTAAATATTAAAAGCTGTCAAACGTAAGATTTTGAGGTTATGATTTATTCAACTGTTAAATTTATGTTTTTAGCAACTATAGTAAGTTACTAAACGAGTATAATAACTGATATAGTTGAAAAATGATAAGAAATAAGTGTAGTTTCTATTTGTTTAAAATATAACGTTAAAAGTACCTTTTAAAATTGTTTACAAAACTTGTAATACAAACATCAACTAGTTTTTGATTAAAAACACACAAAAACTGAACACAAATTTAAAATTTTCACTTAACATAACATTCGTAAGATCACTCTAACACATACACTCCCGAAAAACCGGTAAAATAAAAGCATGGCACCGGTAAATACCGAAAAAAAGTCCGATTTCAACCACTTGTGGCCATTTCACCGCTGATCTTGGATGGCGTCGGTATTAGCGTGCTACGTCACGGATAGTACCGCAACTAAGGCAGGGACGGCACCAGCTCATTTTCAACGGAATAAATGTTTGCTTTTTCGTTTTATGGGCCAACCTGAATGGAGGCGTGTTTTGCAATAACAGGTTAGCCCACACTGTAGAGTTGTTAATAAAAAAAAATTGTTTAAAAAAAAAAACAAAAAAAAAAAAACGTTTTAAAACAAAGCTAGATTGTATAAAGAAAAACAAATTTGTTTTTAGAAAAAAAAAAATATATTTTTTTGTTTTAAAAGTTATGCATTATGGATGAAAACTTGTTTAATTTAAAATATTTTTTATGTAATTATGAAAAAAAAAAACATTTTCAGAAAAAAAATTGTTTTCCTGATTTTCAGATTTTCCTTTTATGTATTTTGGACATAATATGAGACACTTTTATATGGGCTACCTGGTCCCTCGTCCTTTTTTTCGACGCCAATGTTTTACAAAAAATGTACTTCACTTTGCGAACTTCGTTTGGACTTCGTTTTTGTATCATTAAAAATGTTTTTTTTACGGCCGCGCATTATTCATACAAATCTAATAAAATGTGGTTTTTGTCACAATAGTGAGGTTATGTCACTGTTTAATGTATTATTTTTTACTATTTAACAAAAAAAATAAAGTATTTTGACATCAAAACTAATACAAACCATTGAAAAAAGTCTGTATTTGAACCTAAAATAGTAAATTTATATATTTTCACAAAAAAAAACAAAAAAAAATTAAAAAAAGCTCTAAAAACGTGTTTTTTACAACTCTACGGTAGAGTCTCTACCACATTGTGAAATGACAGTAGACTGCTAACATTTTACTTTACCAGAATGATCAAAATTTGCGTTACGTAATACTTGAACGTTCCCTAGGTTGGGGGAGAAGCTCCCCCAAGATTTTTTATGAATTATGCAAGTCAAAAGACGTATCATACATTTTTTTCGTTGCAAAATAAAATAATGTGCATATAGGAATACAAGTGCGTTCAAATTTGTTAACACGGACTAAAAATTACTTTTTAAAATTAAAAGAAAAGTAAAGGACGGTACTGTATTCGAATAAAGACGAGTACACCCGAAACTAGGATATTTAAAATAAGGTGTACTATCGCTAAGTAATTATAACTATTTGCCTTTAAAGCTTTATGTTATGTTTTTAAATGTAGGCAGATCCGGATCTAAGGCGGGTATGGGGTGACACACCCCCATTTTTTCTTTCATTCGGCAAAACATTGATTCACGATATTTAAAGCCCTAGGGAGCTACGAATCCTAAGGGTACATCTGAAATGTATTTTTTATATCTGAACCCTATGAACCACAGACTGCGGACCACAGTAACGAATTTTTGCACATGCCATAACATGTGGCGAATCTTTTGACGCATCGATTGTTAAGATCGGTCTAGTAGTTTAGGCTCTACAGGGGAACAAACAAACATGCTCACATACAAACAAAACTGTTTAAAAAATAGTCCATTTTAGGAGAAAACTAAAACATTTTTTTTTTCTATTATTTTCGTATTTTAATTGACGCTGTTATGCAGTAACAGCGTCGACATTATAGACCAGTTAGTAAAATATTGTTTAAATTATCTATTCACTACTCCTACTATAGTTTGACGCACATATCGGTGGCTACGGGAAATATGTTTGGAATGTGTGTGCAAATGGGAGGCCCAATGTAGGCACGCACGCCTTATAACGCCCTTGACGAAAAGAAGAGAGCGAGAATAATTCCTCCCCCTTACGTCGGAGACTTTCTTTCATGCGGAGAACTATACTCAGAATTAGTTTTTAAAATTGTAATTTTTTGTAAGGCCCCGGTAAATAAATACCTCGATCCAAGTTCTAGTAATAAATAATTAAATTAATTTTTCAAACGCTTACCTGATCGCTGTCACTTCCTTGCCAACTATCATTTCCCTGAAAAAAAAAATAAATGAAATAAGCGCAAAAGAAAAAGGAATACCTACAATTTTATACATTAGGTCGTTTCAAAAAAACGTTTTTTTTTTAATTTTTCATATGGTACCCCCCCCCATGTTCTTTCAATTGAAAAACTATGCTTGCATATCAAATTTCAGGTTAATTGAACATTTTTTTTACTCCCGCCCTACTCCGTTTACTGATTCAACAAAAACACAGGCACACGAAAAAATTTCTATAGGTTTTAGGGGTCGCTGAATCCGAATCCGCGGTTGGTTTGACTCGGTCAGATCGCATTTCGTTGCTAACCTCAAAAACTCCCTCGGGAGTTTTGAGGGGCCCGGATTTTTCTGCTGACCTTTTTTATTTTCTTTTTTAGTACCCCCGGGCCCCGATTTTTGTCTCTACGGCCCTGTACCAATATAATATCGGTATAACGACAGTATTACAACAAAGACTTTATTCATTTTAAAAGTTTTGTTAGTGGTAGGAAATAACATGTGGCACCACCTATAGCATAACGCTAAGTGCACTCAAGGAGTTATTGGCTTTAAATATTTGTTATACTTAGAATAAGTGTAAAATTTTAAGTATATGATTATTCTTGAATATAGATTTTATTTTTTTCTGTGTAGGCCAAAGTGCGCTGAAATTTGTTTTCCAGCATTCCGTTAACCGTCGTCAATTAGTTATCGGCAATGCTTAATTAAGTGAATCCCTTTAACACAGACAACATAATGTATTACCATTGCTGATTTTCCCTTTTCTAGTAATTAAATATTTTAACGTTAACGTTAAAGCTGTCGAATCCATCGATTAGAAATTTAAATTTGATTAGGGTAGGAGGGTAGACCTTGAGCAATAATCGCTATAACATGTAATAATATTATTAAATAAACTTATTAGGTTTAAATTAAAGTTTGGAAATTTAGCAATACAAAAATACAAAATAAAATTTGTAAATATTTTTTTTTAGCAAAAAACAAAAATCTGCGGTATTTTTCGATTTACCAAAAACTAAATATTTTCGAGAAAAAATTATATTTAAAAATATTTTACTCAATAAAGGGGAGAGCCAGCGTTTTTTTTTTCTCAAAAATAATACAGAATAATGATAAAATTGTTGACATTTATTTTATACTACTTCTTCTCTTAAAATTAAAAAAAAAAAGGCCATGGGAGGAAATTATCCCAATGGCGATTTCTCCAGTTAGATTAGACAGGGACAAAAGTTCTACCCAAAAAGGATAGAAGACATACATACACCCTCACTTCCACCCAACCAAACAAATTCTGTATTTGTTCTTTGTTGAACAAATACAATATTTACTTGGCCGGGCGAAAAGTGTAACTATATTAGTTTTATTAAATAAATTACTGGCGCCATCTAAATTTTAGTAGAATTATCTTATTCTACAGATTCACATTAGCTATGTTCGTTCGTGCCGCTCAGTGTTACACTTTCCGGACAACCAAATAAATACTGTATTTTTTGTATGAAAAACAAATACAGTATTTATTTGGTTGGCTGGAAAGTGTAGCAAAAATGAGATAGAGATAGGGTAGGCGTCTTTTGTTTCATAATTCTAGTTGTAGAGAGCTCCATTACCCCTCCAAATTCGGTCACTGCACAGGTAATTCTTTGAATGTATTAAATTATTTACTAGGGCGACCAGAGTTTTACGGTTGTTTTGGCCCCAAAGTTTTTCGTTTGCATGAAACACGAAATTCGCACTTTTTAATCATAATTCAGTACCTTAGACCCCATATTATCCATACAAAATCCCCCTTGAGATTCAGAAGAACCAGCTGTGGTAAAAATTTGAACTCTTTATGTTAAAAAAGTCGGTAGTAGACACATTAAATTTTTAGGTCTATGATAGACCGTCAATCACAATACTTCCTTTTAGGATAAAATTTTTCCAAACGCAGGCCTGTTTATTAAGAATGTATTCATTTAGAAAGTTTCCCTTCTTATATTCCATAACATGGAATATGTAAAATATTTGATTTATTTTAAGCTCGATCAGACTTGTTTTCGCTTCAGTCCACGTCCACATTACAAATCGTAAATCCTGTTATGGTAGAACAATTCAAAATAAGGGTTGCGTTTGGATTATTAATCCTAATAAGTTTTCAAGAATTACCGCGTCTCTCATAACATAAATTGATTATTTTGTTTCAAATCAAAGCAAGGCTTAAAACTTCTGTCAGTGTATATACAGTGCGATTATAAAGTGCCGAACAGTTTGAATAGAAAACACTCTTCGTTTGAAGCGACGCCTCTGTTAGAGTTGTGCGCGACAAGCCCATGTGATTGCTACGTACAACAGCTCGGTGGCCAGTAAAACGCACACAGCTTTCTTGCATTTTACTCATCGCTAATGCCAGTTTTGCATTAAAAAGTGTTCGGCACTTTATAATCGCACGGTATTTATATGCTTAATACAGAGGGATTTATTAGCTCGTTTACAAACTTTCGCAACGAAAAGTAGATCTAATTTAATTCATGTTCATATGAAGGATCCAGTGGAAAAACGATGAGGTTCCATTTTTTGTAAGTTGAGAAAAACGAAATTTAAAGTTTCGCAACTACTGGTGAAATAGTTTTTAATGACATTTAGAGTTCTTTCTGAGTAATTTTCTTGATCAAAAATTCATTAGAACTCCGATAAAATGTCAATTTCGAAAAAAAAATGGAACCTCGTCGTTTTTCCACTGGACCCTTTATATAAAAAGTCCTATATTTGTTCGTTCATAAGTAATAGCATTTTTAAAATTTTTAAGTTGAAAAAACGTAGTAGCCATGATTTAGCAGAACAAAATTTAGTAACTAGCATTTTAAACAATCACCTGTCAAAAATTGTTTAATAATTTCGTGGACATTTAGATAAGATAAATGTAAAAAAAATAGTATATATTCTTAAATAAACAAGACACGCCCTTACTTGATCGACTGTAACTTGCTTAGTTTTTGTAAAATTTTTTTTTTAGTTTTTTTTTTTCGTTTTTCGTTATAATAAACCTTGGTCTATAGGGGAAAGTATGATTTTGGTGGCAGCAGTATTTTTTTATTATCAGATTATATTTTAGCAACCTCAAAAACCCCTATTTTTATGAAAAAATATTGTATTTTTCCCCATTTTCTCCCCTTGTCCCACCCCAATGTTTACCAAAAACATTCCCGAGTAAGAATTTATTGTAACATATATGTATGCCAAATTTTAAGTATCTAGCTTAAAGCGTTCTTAAGTTATCATGTTTAAAAGATACGCTTGAATTCAGCCGCGTGGTTTGGGGGGCGTGTCCATATTTAAAAACTCACGTATCTTCCTGCGTTTGACAAGCTGTACGTACTATACAGGGTGTATTTGAAATAGGGTAGGAAATTTTAACAGGTGATTCTACATGATAAAATATGACAAAAAGTTCCTATAAACGTATGTCTAAAAATGCGTCATAAGGGAGCTACGCTCCTTTGAAATTGGCTAAAAAAATCGGTTTTTATTTAATAACTCAGGAACCCTTTGAGATATGTTAACGAGGATTTGCACGTGAATTAATCCTAATAAGGCCCATCTTTGTTTGTCATTTTCACGTACTTATTTAAACCAGGGATGTGCGAAACGGGGGGGCCTTATCAGTTTTTTGTCCCAAACTTTTTTCTGTGTAACTTTTTTGCAATTTTATTTTTGTAATATGATTGCCCAGGTCAAAATACATAAAAAAGGTACTCTTGTTGTAATACTGTAGGATTAACCGTTTTCGAGAAAAATTCATTTGAAGGTGAAATTCCACGGTTCGAGGACGAAAAATTAAATACTAAAATGTGGAAAACCAACATTTTAATGATGCAATGTTATTCTACATTAAAAAATAAGAAAAAAAGTTTCCATACATGTAGGTCGAAAAAACGCTTTTAAAGCTACCATGGCCCTTTAAAAATGGTGCATATTTAGGAGACCATAGTTCCATTAGGATTGATGTTTGGAAGTACCTGTATATGAGGTTTTTTTCTTAGTTTTTAATGTACATTCGCCCTGCATCATTAAAATTTTGGTTTTCAACATTTTAGTATTTAATTTTTCGTCCTCGAACCGTGGAATTTCACCTTCAAATTAATTTTTCTCGTAAACGGTTAATCCTACAGTATTACAACAAGAGTACCTTTTTTATGTAATTTGACCTGAGGAATCATATTTCAAAAATAAAATTGCAAAAAAGTTAAACAGAAAAAAGTTTGGGACAAAAAACTGATAAGCCCCCCCGTTTCGCACACCCCTGGTTGAAATAAATACATGAAAATAACACACAAAAACGGGCCTTGGTAGGATTAGTTGACGTGCAAAACCTCGTTGATATATCTCAAAGGGTTCCTGAGTTATTAAATAAAAACCGATTTTTCTAGCCACTTTCAAAGGGGCGTAGCTCCCTTATGACACATTTTTAGACATATGTTTATAGGAACTTTTTGTCATATTTTATTATGTAGAATCACCTGTTAAAATTTCCTACGCTATTTCAAATACACCGTGTATACTTTGAATAAAAATTAATCGCAAGATTCCCATTCTTGTCCACTGTATGTAAACGACTTTTCTGATCTACTGCACAATATTTTATAGAGCTGTGTAATTTTTATAATTAGAAAACAAATGCGAAAACCGCGAGAAAATGTCTGCCAGACTAGCAACTTTGTAAACAAAAAGCCGATCAACGAAACTTCTCAAAGCTTTGTGAAGGTGAAACATTTACCACTATAAATTTACTTTTAAGTTTTGTAAGTAGATTAAAAACTTTATAATTTTATAGTAAATAAGTTTATACTAAAATTGTAAAATTCTTTTGACAATATAATATGAAGTAAGCCTACTATGTTTTTTACGGCGTTCGATTTATTGTACCTAAAAGAAAATGTTACATTCTACTTTTTATAAAAATAAGTATTAGTCACAACATAAGGGAGGGACATAACATTTTAAAAAAGTCTCATTATTTTAAAATGACCTACAAAATGTTTTTTTTTTTGTGGAAACCGTTTATATCTTTGACTTACTTAGAGATCCTCAGAGGACCATCCTTAATGCTAGCTGCCAGTTTTGTAACGAAACCGACAGCAGGAATCTAGGATCATATTATTTTCTACACTACTCAAAACAATTATCGCATATATTTAACCCAAATATTTTTATCCACATATGGATATTTTTAGGTATAGCAAAAATTTTCATAATATCCACGGATATTCGTATACGGGATAAGGGCGCATTGTTTTAGTGGCACTTAACTTTCATTTAGAGCGTGGTAGGGGCCCGTATATCCCGGGATATATATATATATATATATATATATATATATATATATATATCCCTGTGTGTATATAATGGTTATAAAATTTATTGAGCAAAAATGTGTATCTTTCTCAAATAAATTTTTCATGAAAAATGTAACATATACAGTGGGTTAGGCTAAATGTGACACCCAGGGTAATTTTGACATGTCCTGTTATAATTCTAAACTAGTTTATATCCAATCCAACCCTGGCATTAGGTTTTTGACAGTATTAAATATTTCACGTAAAATTTCGATTTGATTTAAACTTGTTTAGAAGAATTATAACAGGACATGTCACAATTACCCTGGGTGTCACATTTAGCCTAACCCACTGTACCTTGAAAAAGCGGCTGGAACGGAAGGGGTTAAAGAACGTGCAGCGCTATTTAACTAAATTGTGGTTTTTTAGTATTTTTCTTGCAAAAAATATGGGATACTTTTTCCAAAGTTCTTTAAAAATATTATTTTTTTTTTCATTAAAGTCAATTTTCACTGTTGTTAAAAATAAATAAATTTGAAAAAATATGAGATAATTATTATAAGTAGTGTATCTTAAGAAATAATCATACCAACATGGGCCATCTAACAGAGAGATAAACTTTGGCTCTACCAAAGAAGCGAAATCGACGTAACCTCGCAAGTTTCTTCTCACCAAGGCCCATAATGTTCCTGCCTCTCTCTAAGTTGCTCCTTTCAGCCGCTTTGGCTAACTTGCATAACTATACAACCTTTGTAGAGCAATGTTCCTTAAGGCGACGTAATGATGCCCATAACTTCTTACACTTACACTTAAGTTATTCGTGTAGTAAATTGTAAGGTATTACCGCCATTCTGAATAGTTTATACACTTTATATGTGAACACTAGCACTTTGATGCTCGAAATTTAGGGTTAATAATAGTCACATGCCATAACTACTTTAAGTTTGCGAGTTGGGCAATTACGGACAAAAATTCTACACAGTAATAAGTCGATGATGTCAATAAATCACTTAAATAATTATATGTAATTAGTACTGTTTTATTGTCTATATATTCAAAGCAAAAGCTCTATACCGTATATGATATTTATTCTATTTATTATGTTTTTCACTTATTTATATGTATTTTATGTTTCAGATATTAACATTACTAACCCTCTAATCTACCCTTTCCAAGTACTTCACCTCACACCCTTCCTGAATATCACATTTTATTTTATTTATTTATAACCAAATTTATTAAAAAAAAAGGTTCTGAAAAACTTTTTTTGACTTTTTTTGACCCCCCGCCTAACTCAGTTATAATAATGAGGTATTTTTATTCTTTAATTTCTTACATTGTTACAGTTTTAAAGACAAAACAAGCCGTGAAGATATGTAATGCTACGCATTCCATTATATACTGTTCACAGTGGATGATATATTGCATTTTCCCAAATAACGCTAGGTTTCTTAAAAAAAAATAAAAAAATACATTTTTTTTTCTCAAAAAAATTCTTTTTTTGGATTTTTTTTTAAATTTTTTCGTTTTTCAAAAAAAGGATTTTTTTTTTTTAAAAAAATGTTACTTTTTTTTTGAAGTTGCGTTATATGGTAAAATGCAATATACTGTGCATAGTGGATGGTATACATGTGAATAGTATATAATGGAATGCGTAGCATTATATATCTTCACGGCTTGTTTTGTCTTTAAAACTGTAACAATGCAAGATATTAAACAAAACAAATAACTCATTATTATAACTGAGTTGGGCGGGGGTCAAAAAACAGGGTTAACCTAAAATTTTGTACGCAAGAATAGTTTTTTAATTAAAACAACATAGGGGTGAATATGAAATATTTGAAAAATGTGTTTGTTTGCAATACTTTAGTGTATATCCTTAATAAGCGCCTTCGCCAAAATTAAAAATACGTTTAAACGCGTATTAAAACAATTTATTATAAATAGTCTGTATAAAATTTTAATTTTCAGTCAAAAAAAGCGCATCAACTCTAAAATAAAGAAAAAAACAAGTCATTAAGACAAATTTTAACGGCTAAAAACAACGTTATCAGATTTTTATTTACCTATATCATTTAAATCTACTCTCAGAAAAATCCCATCTTGTAAAATCAATAAGAAATTATTTTAATTTAAAAAAATTTCCTTTTAAAATATTAAAAGTAAAAACTTTACGTTTTGTTTATGAATAAAATTAATTTAAAAAAATAATTTTTAGACCAAAACGGTTTTCACTTTAAAGTAAAAGTATTGTCCCTTACTTTCTCATTTTAATCTTTCTTAATAAAATTATAATATTTCCCTTTATATTGTTGAAAAATATCAATATATTAAAAGAATTCTTTTTAAAATAAACAGTTTTTGTATTCAAATCATTTACAAGTTTAAATTATTTAAGATAAAACATTATTCAAATTACAATGAATATTTTTATTTTTACAATGGCTTATAAAATTAAAAATTATATTTTTGAATTAACAAAAATCGGAGCAAAAACATATTGGTTTTCTTTTAAATCATAAGACTTTTGTTTGATTTTACAACGATTTTTCTCTGAGTGTAGTTTAAAAGTTTTAGTTTTTGTATAATGAAATTAATCATTGAACAAAAGTTTGTTAATTTTTTAGTAAGGAAATTTTGAAGAATTTTTAACACTTTTTTCTCAAAAAATAAATTAGAAAAAAACCAAAAATGTATTAAATGTACTAAATTAAGAATTTTATTAGCTTCAAAATAATTTAATACGCCTTTACTTCTAATAAAACTCCCCCCTTGTGACCTGCCTTCATTTGGACTTTTGATCTGTTGATCGTAGAGCTTGCAATATTTCTAAATCTAGATAAAGCATAACAGATTGGTGAAATTTTCTTAACCAGATGGTTTATGTTATGTTATTTAAGTGTTCCAATTTTTAAGTTGATATCTTAAGCCGTTCAAAACTTAAAAGGGACAGACTTTCGATACGCACGGTATAAATAGTATATTACGAGCAGACAGGCGAGTGAAGAAACCCCACGAGTGTATGAAATACACTTGCCAACGAGTTATGTACACTATTTTACCTACGATCCCGAAAAAATATGAAGTTTATTATTTTAATTTTTTTTAATTTTTAATAATTTTTAAGAAAGGCAAAGCACAAAATAATTATAAATAGCATACAAATTTATTTATGAAAGTATGTCAAACAGGAAATATGATTTTCATTTAGCTTTAGTTTTCTTGGTTTTATATTTAATACAATACATAGCTGTTTAATGGGTTGACTATTCCTAAATAAATACAAACTTGAGTTTGCTTATTAAATTAGACTTCTGCGGTAATGCTGCCATATAAGACAGTAAAATTGTAGTTTTACATTTCGTAAGAAAAATACTGTGTATTTTGATGTTTTTTATGTAATATAAGGTAACTAAATAAAAAAATAAGTAATATTTATAAGATCTAAACTGTCTAGACTAGACAGTAATGGTCAAAACGTTATAACTATAGTTTCTATTTTTGACATGAAAAACAGAAATATTTGGATTAAAATAAATAAAATTCGTAGAATCTACGAGGTAAATATATAAATAAAATTAGGCAAACCTTCATACATAAATATCACCCGAGTGTGATAAAAAATATCAAACTAGTGCGATATGAGGCGTTATCTAAAAAACAAAAGAGTGTGCTAAATGTCATTTTCATAGAGGATCGTAGGAAAAAGTATATTCCAGCTTTCACCAAACCTGGTGGTAATTAATTTATCTTGCATCGCATTTTCCTAGTTATGCTTTACATTGCATGCAATGTATTGTGCTCTCGATTGTGCTGTTTTATTAAAAAATAAATTAAAAAAGATAATTATTAGAGAGCGTGATAGAATGACCAGAGCCGGATTTCCCTATAAGCGCTATTTTTCAGGATTAGAAATTTTCACCGTCTGGAAATATATATATATATATATATATATATATATATATATATATATATATAGTTTTTTAACTCCCTCTCACACTTACCCCACTATGTCAAATTGTTATAAAAACTTAACTATCCCACTATATAAAAACACTAATTCACGAAGATCAATATTTTATTATGGACTAAAATTTTACAATCTCATTCCTAGTGATATAAGAACAAATAGGAATTTAAAAACAATTAAATTTAAACTAAAAACATTTATTATAAACAAATACTCAGATTTAAAAGAAGTTTTTATTTAAAAAAAAAGTATTTTCAGCATTTGCTCTCTTTTTCTCTCTCGCTCACTTTTCCGCTCACTCTCTCGCTCACTCTCTTTCTTACTCTCTTTATTATTTTGGTCCGTTTTACTAAAATATTTATCTTTTTATTATTATTGTACTTTTTTTTAAATATTTATCTTATTATTATATTTATGTAAAGTTGATTCCGCACACAAACTTAGTTTAGGCGGATCTCCATCTTATTATTATTATTATTATTATTATTATTATTATTATTATTATTATTATTATATATTATTTTACTACAATTAAATTATAAGTCGGATCTTTTATATCATCCTACAAAAAAAACATAATAACTAAACTCCGCTCATTATCTATCTGAGTTGATGGTCATTTATTTCTTGTTATTTGGTTGGCAGAATATATTTAGTTCCTTATGTAAGGTTTTCATCTTGTTTAAAATTTATTGTCAATCAAGACATTATTTTGACATTTATGAAAAAATCCAAATAATCATAGCTTCCTTGATCCAATTTGTTACTCAGATAGATAATGCGCCGAAATCCAAATAATCATAGCTTCCTTGATCCAATTTGTTACTCAGATAGATAATGCGCCGAGTATAAGTGCACCAGGCTACACAAAAAAAATTCCTTGAATCAGGGACATGTTTCGATATGTTCAAAGCCGCATTCTCTTGTTTCAAGGCCATAATTTTTTTGAACCAAAGTCAGTGTCCTTGCACGGCCGCCTAAAAGTGATAAAATTATTTTTGGCTCAGGGCGCAAATAATGTAAACCCGGCTCTGGCAGTGACATAATTACTAATTTTATCTCATTTGCCATTGTACAATAAATTTATATAAGCATGAAATGTGCATAGACATAAAAACTATGGTTACATCTGCCCCATTAAAAATTCGAGGGAAGTTAAAATTTACTATCATTTTGAAAATAAAAATTCTACTATTCGCGACATACGGCGACTAAAATTATAAATTAAATTCATCATTTATCATTTATGTTATATGTAGTATTCGGCGTAAACCCAGTTATGACTCATCAACGTTGAAAATAAACACAGAAACATAGGCTTACGGAATAATTTTGCCGAATTATGAGGGAAATTTTTATAAATCGAAACATTTGACAACTAATTTGTTACCCAAACAATATTAACTATACATATTAACTATACATTCGTATATATATCGGTGTTTTTCAAAGAAAAAAACGACATTCGATTTTTATCTTTTAAGAATACGAAAGTTTTTAATTTTTATTTGTCGATAACTTTTTTTCCCACCTTACTTGTTTAAATGGAATCACTAAAAAAATCAAGATAAAAAGAAATAAAAATGTAAATATTTAAAACATCGCCTCAACGCTAGAGTCGACGCGGCGCCTATGCGAGTAGTGGAAACTCGCCGACTACTGGTTATATGAAAATATTTCACTATTTTTTAACCAATTTTTTTTAAATTATGACGAATAGGGTCCCTCCATCCAGCGGCAACTTGCTGCTGTCAAAAAACGGCCTTTGGATAGAGTGACCTAATTTTATTTAAAAAAGCTTACTTTTTTTGCTTTTATAAATTTATAAATGCAAAAAAAATAAAGAGCGGTTAAAAAGTTACCCCCTCGCTCTATTAACTTTTAAACGACTAGAGATATCGTATTC
This sequence comes from Brachypterus glaber, assembly GCA_958510825.1. NCBI lineage: Eukaryota > Metazoa > Arthropoda > Insecta > Coleoptera > Kateretidae > Brachypterus > Brachypterus glaber. Next base: position 41,360,087 of record OY294048.1, on the reverse strand, counting down.
TTAGGTTTTTGTCCGATTTCTAATATTTAGTTTTTATTTTTTGGGGAATAGGGCTTCAAATCTGACTAAAGCTGATTTTCTAAGTTACTGTATCGTTTCGACCATGGATTGTCGTGATTTTCAGACAGATAATTATTTAAATAAATAAATGAATAGTTAAAAACAAATAAAAACACAGTGTACTATTGAATACGCAGCAAGCAACCAGTTGGTTTGCTTAAAAAATAGATAAAAATAAAATAAAAAGTATTGTATATTTTACATTTTTTTCAGACTGAAATAAGTTTTTATTGTATTTTATTGCTTGGACAATTAAAAAATAATAATAATTAAATAATTTTAAAAATTAATTTTAAAAAATAATTTTAAATTGTAGTTATGTATAATTATAAAAATTAATTAATAATAAATTAATCACATGATAATTATATAAAAATAAATAATAAATTAGTAAATAATAAATGAATTTGACAATTTGAATGGTTGCATTTTTAATTTAGTAATTAGGTTAATTAAGTGAAGGTTGGTTTACCCCATAATAAACAATACACTAACTACGAGTTTGACCAATAAAATGTCAGGTTTATTTGTCACATTTCATTGAATTGGTTAAACTCTTAGTTCAGTGTTAATTATAGGTAATTATTGGTTAAACCAACCTTTAAATGAATACCGAAATATAAGTTACTAAATTATTATTTTTAATACTTAAGTTGTAAAAGAGAAACTTTATAAACAAAGTCACGTGAACCGCGTGTCAACAGGCTTTAAAACTCGTCGAGATAAACGTGGTCACGGTGATACGGAAACTGAAAACTGAAACCTGAAATGAAGTGCACATTTGGTGCTAGAACGTCTGTTGCAGCGCACGCCGAGATAACGCGCTGGTTGGAAGGTGTAAGGGAAAAAAGCGATGCTGAAGATGCTGGAGAGCACAATTAAAAAATATAAATAAAACTATATAAAAAACAAGTTTTTAAACTTAAAACCCTTCTATTGATTACGTATTATGTATAACTAAAAAGTAGAAAACAAGATATACCAATTTACAAAAACGAATTTTTTAAAAGAAAGTTTTTGGAATTTGTGATTTCTTTATTTTTGCCAATATTTCCAAAACCCCCCTTTTTAAAAAATTCGTTTTTGTAAATTGGTATATCTTGTTTTCTACTTTTTAGTTATACATAATACGTAATCAATAGAAGGGTTTTAAGTTTAAAAACTTGTTTTTTATATAGTTTTATTTTCAAGTTTTTAGTTAAAATTTATTAATGTGTGAAGCAACCCGGGAGTAGAACAGAGATTTTATGTAAAATTATATTGTCACCGGATATAAGCATATGTACCTAACTTTAGCTGTCTAAGTGGGTAAAAGGAGTTAACTTAGCCGCATGGGGGGTGATGGGGGGGTTGACGGTTGTTTTTTTTATAGTAAAATATTATATTAAATTATTTTGTTAGGGCAGATAAGCATGTATACCAAATTTCAGCTCTTTAAGTCTATTCTAAGTGGGTGAAAAAGCATTTGGCAAATTTGAGGACAAATATACCTACATATATACCTATATATACCTATATATATATATATATATATATATATATATATATATATGGAAGTGAAGTAAATAGAAGGGTTTTAAAAATATAAAAAATAGCAATGTGCAATAGTAAATCCCAAGAAATAACACAGCTCAACAAAATAAAAAACTTTTCAAGTTGCCTGGGTTCTGTCAAAGGATTCTAAATTTGCCTAACGCCTAGTTACTACCCTGATAACTAAAAGTTTTCTACTACAAACCGTTTTCGAGTAAATTGATCCCAAACTTTTTAAAATAGACAAATTAATTAAAATTTTGACATATTATATTCCAATATGTTTGAAAATCGGTAACCTAGGCCTATAGGGTTTTTGAGGTTGCTAAAACCGAACTCGATGTTAAAAATTCAAAATTTATATGGCTTTGAAATTTTGAAAATTTTGATAGAAAGAAGAGTTATTAGTTTGTTGACACGCACACACATGCTTAAAACCATTTTTACAAGATGGCAGTAGAGAGCAAGTAAAAGCAGTTATTTATTTTTTTAATAGGTACTTACAGACAATTTAAAAAAAAATGGGACAGACTAAAAAAAAATAGGACAAAACGATAATTTGTTAAAAGTTTTAGGCCTTTTCGAGTTTTTAGGACAATGCAAAAATTCTATTAGGATTTTAGGACATTTGGAACCCCTGAAAATCTATCCTCTTTTAATTGCTCGCCGAAGAATTGTTATCAAAGGCTTCGTTGGAGAGTTCCGGAAGGACTATATTCGGCAACTTATGAATATCTTGCTATATGACGGGATTAAATTAAACTAATGAATATACCGTTTTCATTGTTATTCAAAAGGGCATTGTGAATTTTGATGAATGATTATGTGAGGAGATTTAGTAGAAACAAGCATAGAAAAAGAAACAAGTTTGAAAAAAAGAGGAAACCTTAGTTTTAACATTTTAATCCCGGTTTACTTTAAGCAATTCGCAGGCAATGCAAGTACGATACATTTGCAATCCAAGTCGATAAATTTATTTTTCTACGACTGCTTTAGAATGTAAGCAAATACACACACAGAATGAATCCATTCTAGCTCTAGATACGGTATGAATATTCCGTATCAAGTGTTAGAATGAGCACATGTAGTGCCATCTCTTGTTTATAAAAGTAAAGAAAACTGTAGCAAAATTAGCAAAAATATATATATTTTACCATGAATTATTGAATAATTTAATGCAATTTAATGTTTTGCGTTAAAATTACATAAAGTTTATTAGTTTTTCTTAATACTTGACCAGTTTTTTATCAATTTAGTTCAAAAAAATTAAAACTGCTTCATCTATTGTTAAATATTTAAACCTGATATATGTTACAACAATCTGACATAACCTTCAATTTTTGAATTATAATTTGTAAATATGTGCTAAAATTAAATAAAAATCTTTTTTAAGTACTGATTTGATAAAATTATTAAATAACATTAACTGCTTTATTTAAAAATATGTGTTTTGTTACATTTACAATGTCCAGTCACAAAAAACATTGTTTTTAACCTTGTCCACAGTTTAAAGCCATATAGTGTTTCATATTTGCAGTCGAAGAAAAACTATAGTCTACAACACGTATGGAATAGTCATTCCGTGCTCGCGGGACCGTCATACTCGCCTGCCGGTTCGTATGACAAACTATCCGCTCGCGCGGAATATTGTCTATTCCATACTAGTTATAGAATATACTATCGTTTTAAACTAAGTATGCGATTTGCGTGAAATTCTTAAGCCTTTTCCATTTTATATGTCAGAATTACCAACTTATTTTGTAAGAAACCTTTCGTTTTTGTTGGTTATGTAACATAACTTGTGTTAAATAATTTATATAATGCTTTTATAATAAATAAAATGCCCCATATACAACAGTTTTAGACCAGTTTTTCTTAAAGACTTATCTGATTGGACAGATGTTATAAATCTTTTAAATGTTGGCACAGAAAGCATACTTAAAACAATTGCCCACTATATAATTAATATGCTTAAAATGCGTTCATTTGTATTAGATGATTAATTCTACAACTGTTTTTTTTTCTTTGTTTTTGATTTTCGTTTTTTTTTTCTTTTTCAACATGTAAAAAAAAAGTTAAACAGATTTTAGAGATTTTTTTTTTTTTTATTCTAGGGATTTTTTTTTTATATACTTTTATATATATATATATATATATATATATATATATATTTTTAGTTTACTTTATCTGGTTTGCATATAATATTTTGTTTTCTATTAGAGTTTATACGTTTAGATATACTTTTTTTTTTTTTTTGTATATTGTTATAAGAATTGTAATTCTTTTAAAACAATAAATTTTCTATCTATCTATCTATCTATCTATCTATCTATAATAAAGGTAATAACATAACATGCATATTTCATTTCATATGTGAACATAAAAAGTAACAGATCTTTTTTATTTGGCTCCGTTGCAACGCGTTGGAAAGCATTGATGGACATAGAAACTTCTTTCTTATTTTTTTATTCAGAATAAGTGATGTCGGAAATTTTATCAAATGGTCCAAACTCTAAGTAGAAATTTTTGCGACAAGCTTTTATATCATATAAAATTGTATTGAATCCTTTATTGATTTTACACAATTAAGTGTATATCAAATACAATAATTTATAAAATAATTTTAACAAAATAAAGTAAACTAACTACTCCAGTTTCAGAACATTGTTAAATGAATTCCGAATTAAAGACGTCGATGTTATTCTAAAGGAAGCTAACAAAAGGACTTATATCTCTCTTTTTAAATTTCTAAAAAAAGCCATGAAGTTTCGATCGTTTGCATTGGGCGACTGATTCCAATGTGTCTTCGGATCATAGAATAGTTTAGTTTACTTTATTTTGTTAAAATTATTTTATAAATTATTGTATTTGATATACACTTAATTGTGTAAAATCAATAAAGGATTCAATTCAATTCAATTCATATAAAATTGTATAATGTAACAAAATGATGAGTTTGATTTACTTGAACATTAATTTTCTTCTTTTTAGAGCACTTAAATATAAGGTTGTTCTTAAAAATGTTTTTTTACTATTAATTTATTTCTTTTTTGCAGAAAAAAATTTAAATTAATTTTTTTTTTGGTTTTTTACTTATTTTGAAGAAAAAACAAATCAACATTTTATTGTAACAAGAAAAATAGTTTAAAAATAAAACAAAATATATTTTTTTTACACTTTTAGAAGATATAGGATTGGTGTAGTGGACTACCGCGTCGTACTTGACGAGTTTACTACCCAAAATAGCGTGAGTTCGATTCTCACTCGCGCCGATTATCCTTTTTTAGTTAATTAATAATTGAAATTTGGCGAAGGCGTAAGTGAAGCGGACACTCCCTATAAATTGGTTCGAAAGTCAATTAAAACCGGTGGTTCCCTCTACTACTAGCCCACACAAGTCCTGGAATAGAGGATGCTTAAGTAGAATAGTACTAGTTTAAACAAAATGTATTGTATTGTAATGTAAAAAAAAGTCCGGGTTGTGGACATGGCTAGTTTCCTTTACAGCATTTCCGTCAGAAGTATGCAAAAGCCCCTGCAGCAAAGAACGTAGTCGTAACTTAAGCACTTCCAATTTATTTTTTTATAAACATTTTTTTTATTATGGCAACTTTTTTAGGTGTCCGGAATTTAATGTCCGGGAGTATATATACCTATATTTTTTTCACCTGCTATTTATAAGGCTCTATAGACCTTTGGCTATTTATAGCTCCAAATATTATTTTTTTAGAGGAAATCGAAGACACGCGTTAAAAAAAAGGCTAACAAAAAACTACAAGGAAGTGCTAAAAAATCAATATAAATCATACAGATTATTTTTACATAATCTTATTAGACAAACTAAAACGGATTATTACAAAAATGAGTTGGAAATTTCAAAAAACAATTATAAAAAATCCTGGCAGATTATAAACGAAGCTTCTAATAATAGCAAAAATAAAAAATCTGAAAAGTTTAATATTGTGGATAAGAATAACCAGAAAATTGCTTCCGATAAAAATATAGCTGATTATTTTAATTGTTTTTTTTATAATCGTAGGCAATGAAATGATAAGGAACATAAAAACTAGAAAAAAATACACCTATGAACTCAATTTTTCTAAAAGCAATAAACGAAAACGAAATAATCAGCTATATTTCTATCATAGTCTAAAAAACAAATCCTCTTTTGGCCCGGACGGACTGTCTTCTAGAACTCTCAAAAAAATATACATATTTTAAATCCCTTACTTCACATTTTCAATTTAGTTTTGATACTGGTTTTTTTATTGTTTTAAATTTTAACGTGGAACTATTGAACATGTAAAGTCAATTTTTTTATAAATTTTAAAGATAATTTTTTATAAGTTGGCGTCTGCGCAAACATCACTACAGAGTGAGACGGTTTTGGGTAGGCCGAAAATAATATTAGATTGAGCTGGCAAACTATCCTATGGAAAATGACATTATTGGAATTGGAATTGGAATCTTTTGCATAATATTAAATTTTTGGCTCACATTGATATTCAATTATAATGAATTATAACTCCGAAAATTTATTTATAACATTATTGAATACTTCACAAAATGATTGTGGCTTTAATGGAAATGGGAAGTTGTTATTTATAAACAGGGAGCTATTCAATTTTAAACATATCAGAATTTGTACATATTTACATAAATCAATTTATTTCGATGATAATAATTTATTTTAATTATAATTATATAATTATTATGATACATTTATTATAATGGATAAATATAAAATTAATTTATATTTAATCCTTTGAAGCACGCATTTTTCTAATGACTGTATTTCTATAAAAATAGTTGCATTATAAGTTTTTGGGGTCGCTAATCACGAATCAGATTTTTAAAATTCAAAATGGCGTACCCAATATGGCTACCCGAATTCGTAAAATTAAGTCTGATTGTAATAGAAATAGGTATATATGGTTTTTTTGGGGTCGCTAATTACGAATTTGTTATCAGATTTTAAAAGTTCAAGATGGCGGATCCAATATGGCGGACCGAATTTGTAAAATTAACTTTTAATGTAATAGAAATTGGTTTGGACTTTGGATATGTGGGTTTTTGGGGTAGCTGATCACGAATCTGTTATTAGATTTACTTTACCTCAAAAACCCCCATACACGGAAAAAAAAAATTATAGCTAGGAGCGCTATAACACACATACCAAGCAAATTATAATCGATTATTATATAAATACAAGGCTTTCTCTTACAATTATGGCAGTCAGTGTAAAAATTTATATGAAATACTTTAATTGTTTAGTGAATAATACAATATAACAAATAGTATGGCATTTATAGCTTAAATAGATTTAATTATTGTCGGTGCTAATAATTTTTATAATATAATAAAATTTCTGTAAATTTATAATAGTGCCTGTAATAAATATAATCGTGTCTGTAATATATATAATCGTTTCCAATTTATTTTTAACATTATTAGTTATTGTGTCCCTTATAATCTATAGCTTAAATCACTATAATTTGCCACTGTTACCAAATATCTTATAATGCATAGCGCAGAGCCCACTAATTTCTTTCCGTGTATATCAATTTTCACAAAAACCACTCCTCCCCTAAGGGGGTGGATTTAGAAAAAAAAATATTTTAAGATTCAGTTTTAGCAACCTCAAAAACCCAAATTTTCACGAAAATATTGAACACATTTAAAAATATTTACCCCGTCACCCCCGCAGGCGTGGACTTTTATTTTAATTATCAGATTAAAATTCAGCAACCTAAAAAATCCCTAGACAGCAATTTTTAAATTTTTGTAAAAAAATATTGTTTTTCCCCATTTGCCTCCCTTGCCCCACCCCAATGTTCACCAAAAACAATCCTGAGCGAGAACTTTTAAAAAATACCTGTATGCCAAATTTTAAGTCTCTCAAAATATGCTACATGTGCATACCCAGACAGCACATGATAACTATTAGATATCCAGGGGATATACTTTCTCTATATATGGTATATCCAGTGGATAGCCTGGATTTCCATTAGATATCCCATGGACATCCAAATGTCCGCCATTATCCAAACCCTGGCAGAATATCCACTGGATATCCACGAGATATCCCGTGGACATCTATTTTGTTAACCTCCCCTAGATATCCATAAGAGATCCATCACGGATATCCTGGATATCCGGGATATCCATGATATGAGATCCACTGGATATATCGTGGATATAGGCGGACATTTGGATGTCCATGGGACATCTAATAGTAATCCAGGCTATCTACTGGATATTCTCTATATCCAGAAAGTATATCCCCTGGATATCTAATAGTCATTATGTGCTGTCTGGGTATATAATAAAATTTTATCAAACTTTGCATAAAGAAGCGGTATTTGATGCAAGTTTTCTGTTTTATCAAGCTTGACTTGATTTATATATTTTTTGATTTTCTAACATGTTATTATTGTAAATTTGCAAAAAAAAACATAAAAATTACTTAAAAAAGGAAAAAATGACAATGATCTAGGTGGTAAGTATACTTATCCCAGGCAACATTTGTTATTAATTACAAGTTGTTACAGTAAAGCATAACAGAACAACATTATTTTTTACTGTAACAACTTGTAATCAATAACAAATGTTGCCTGGGGTTCCAAATAGCCAAAAATAATTTTTTTTATTAGTTGAAATATTTTATTTATTAGTTGAAAAATGTTGTCGGAATGAGAAGTTTCGTTTCTCAACTGTTTTGAAACCCTATTCAAGTTTACTTACAAATACACAGATTTTAAACATTTAAAACGAACGTAATTTTGAGATAGGACTATTTTAGCTGAAAGAGCAACACACTTAATTTGTTACAGCCTGCCTGCATAATTTCCCTGGAGTAACATTGTGTAAGTACAGTAAACAGTCTCAATTTTCATTTGTTTTCGAACAAACTAATGCAAAGACTAAAAGCCGTTAAAATAACTAATTAATAAATAAAGACTACAGGAGAAAAACGATCAATGCCGCATTTTTTTAAACATTATATTTTAGTGGAATTAAATAATGCACATCTGTGCCTAACAGTAAATGATAATTTAATTTTTGCGACTAGTGTATTATAAAGTTGTTAGTAAAAAAATAAATGAAAAATTTTAATTAGTCCAAGTCATTATTACCATTACAAATATTTTAAATTCCCCAAATCAGTAATATTAAAATTATTCAAAACTAAATTAGTTTGTAAGCAAAATTAAACGCGCAAATAGATAAAATAGTATAAAGAACTCTTTCCATAAGACATTTGGCGCACTCGTCCATTAGAAAACTCCCCACTTCTCGGCTCGTTTTCCAAACATGGACGCGTGCGCCAAAATAGTGTCCCCTAATATATTATTATGGTAACTAGCTGCGACTTCAATTAGTTTTCTGTAAAACAGCATTTTTAAAAAGCTCATAAAAGTTTACTTGTTTAATATTTATGAGCTTTTTAAAAATGCTGTTTTACAGAAAACTGATTTGGGGAATTTAAAATATTTATAATGGCAACAATGACTTTTGATATTAAAAAACATCCTAAAATTTTAAGTGATTTTCAAATTATATAAAAAGCAAATTGAAGTCCAAATCTTTTGTTTGAAGATCCTGTGTTTAAATATTTTGATCATTGACCATTTTTGAGTAATCATAAAAAATCAGCGGTAAAAAAAAAACTAAAATTTTAATTTAAGCGTTAAAAGCAAAAATTACACTTTTAAATTGGATAATTAATTACTTGGCAACTGACTATCGTATAGAAAATTAAAGTAGGGGTGACCGGGGCTAATTGTCGCACTTTTCATTCAAAGTCAGTTTTTTCCTTTATTTTTGTATTTTTTTTTTAATTGACGGAATGGTAATTTTAGCTGCGTGTTTCAGTAACATTATTTAAAGAAAAAACATAAAAAATTTTATAGGGTATTAGAGTTATGTTTTTTTTTTGTGAAGTCTTGAAAATTGCGACAACGTGCCCCATCACGGGGCACGTTGTCGCGGCACTTCGAGTATATTTTTTTGAAGAAATATAAAGGCATTTATAAAAATTATAAATAACTAATAAGACATGTGCCTCCCCATAAGCTGATTGTTATCTAACTTTTTACTTTTGTGCCAAAATTTCCAACTTTATAATTAAATAATATTTTTTTGATTTTTTTTTTAATTTAATATAATTTTATAAACGAATTTATTTGCTATTCGACAAAGTTTCACTTTTTTAGACAGTTTTGAATAAAAAAATGCCAAAAAGGAAATGTTATACCATGATCTCCAGATCATGCGACAACTAGCCCCAAACCAAATGCGCCTACTAGCCCCAGTGGTCAATTTTACATTATGTATCAAGTACTTTCTAATTAACGAATAAACACTCCCAAATGACAATATCAACAAATAATATACACCTTAAACTATTATTATACATAAAATTCTCTTATCTTAATGCTTTTAATCAGTAACAATAAGAAAAAATATTTACCACAAAAAAATTACTGGGCTCTTTAATTTTTAAATTTTTTGGTTTATCTGGATGTTCTTTTAATTTATTGCATTTAAGTTAACAAATGATAAATGGCACTGTTGTAACGCAGCGGTTAATCTTGGTTTGGCGCAGAAAAATATTTTACTTTTTAAGATATAAGCACTTCGACAACTTACCCCTGCGACAACTAGCCCCGGTCACCCCTATAGTTCTGAAAACTTTAAAGTACCCTCTATAAGACGTTTTTATTGTTTTTAGATGAAAAAATATTTAAATCCTTTCTAACCATTTAAAATAAAAACTTATGAGCTATGATTTAAAAAGCGGATGATGATAAAAGGCAGGCGCGTAGATATGGGGGGGGGTAGAGGGGGTGTATATATCCTCCCAAGAATCTTTTTTTTATATTTTCTTGTTATTTTAAATAAAATAACAGCAGCGGTTGTTTCTTTCGTTTGGATAGGGGCGACAAGGGGGGCGCAAATATTTTTAAAAACGCTCAGGGACAAAGCTTTTTTTCGGTAGGAGCGCCAAAGTGGGCGCCAAATTTAATAAAAATTCTAACCCCCCAAGAAAAAATCGTATCTACGCGCCTGATAAAAGGTCAATTAAAGTCTATTTGATTTCTGATAATTTTATTAACTACAAGCTTACGTTTTCCTAAGGATTTCGGAATAAAACAATTTAATTATACTTAAAAGCACAGATAGGTTGAAACGTTTGGAAAACGACTGTTGTTTTAGGTTTATGTGCTTTTACTGAGTTTTATAATCGTGTACTCGTAAAAGTTATCTACGGTTTTAGAAAATAAAAATGGTTTAAGTTGCTTTTATGGTTTTAACCTTATCTGACAGGGTAACTTCTTAATTGCCTTATATTAATGGATTACACGGAAAGAAATTAGTGGGCTCTGCGCTATACATTATAAGATATTTGGTAACAGTGGAAAATTATAGTGATTTAAGCTATAGACTATAAGGGACACAATAACTAATAATGTTAAAAATAAATTGGAAACGATTATATATATAACAGACACGATTATATTTATTACAGGCACTATTATAAATTTACAGAAATTTTATTATATTATAAAAATTATTAGCACGGACAATAATTAAATCTATTTAAGCTATAAATGCCATACTATTTGTTATATTTTATTATTCACTAAACAATTAAAGTATTTCATATACATTTTTACACTGACTGCCATAATTGTAAGAGAAAGCCTTGTATTTATATAATAAGCGATTATAATTTGCTTGGTATGTGTGTTATAGCGCTCCTAGCTATAATTTTTTTTCCGTGTACATTAAACATACCGGGTGTCCCAACTCTATTTACCCAGCCATTTTCTCTTAAAGTAAAAGAGATAATTAAGTTCTGAGAAAACCTTCTTAACTAAGACAACTTAAACTATATTAGCATATATTTGATACTTTCAGCTCTTAAAATGTGGGCAGGGGGGCATAGAGGGACATTTTTTTAAATCGAAAGGGGGGTCGTGCGATACATCATTTTAAAGCTTATAAAATTTTCCATTTTACTATATATTTTTTAATTTTTTTAAACATTTTTTTTTTGGGTTTAAAATAGGGTTGAAAATGGGTGATTTTGTCAAAATTTCTCTAAAAAATCAAACAATTTTTTAAAAATTACTAATTCCATGATGAAAAAACGTAAATTATACTTTTAAACTAATTTTAATTGACATAAATAAAAATTTACAAAAAAATCGCACTTTTTAGCACAAACAAATTAAAAAATCAAAACCTTAAAAAAACTGTTTAAAAAATTAAAAAATATTCAGTTCAATAGAGAATTTTATTTGCTTTAAAATTATGTATCACATTTTTTTCTTAGTTTTTGATGTACATTCACATTGAATCGTTGAAATTTAGGTTTTGAACATTTTAGTATTTAATTTTTCGTCCTCGAACCGTGAAATTTCACCTTCAAATTAATTTTTCTCGAAAACCCTTAATCCTACAGTATTACAACAAGAGTACCTTTTTCATGTATACTGAGGAATCATATTCCAAAAATAAAATAACAAAAAAGTTCTACAGAAAAAAGTTTGGGACACAAAACTAATAAGGCCCCCCAGTTTCGCACACCCCTGTTTAAAATAAGTACATTAATACGTACATACGAAGATAAGGCCCATTAAGGTTAGTCTACATTCAAAACCTCGTTGCTGTACCTCAAAGCGTTCATGAGTTATTAAATAAAAACCGAATTTTTTCGCCACTTTCAAAGAGGCTTAGCATCAATTTTGAAAATTTAAAAATGCTCCAGAAAATCAAATTTATCCCCAAAAAAAAAATAAAAATAGGTTCACTTTGTGCGCATTTTTATTGTCTTTCGAATGAATTAGGGATCGTGTGAAAATATTAATTAGATCAGAAGATATTTAAAAAATAAGCCATAATCGATTTTTTGTTCACGCGGTTTTAAAGGTGAGATCGGGATCTGAAATTTTGCACACCCGCATTATTTTTGATGACAAATCAAATGAAATTTGTCCGATACTAATCCGCGAAAGGGTATTTTTTACGTTCTTATCCTGCTATAAGTATCCTTTTGTCGTCCAAATTTTCATTGGGGTTAAAGCTTTTTTTTAGGCGAGGATCTTTTTTTAGTCATACAAATTTCCCCAGTGCAAGAAGTTGAGAAATTCATAAAATGAGAAAGTTCCCTTGCATCACCCCTGAAGAAATTACATAGTCTATATTATAATTTTAATTATTATTTGAGATCGTGAGAAAAATAGTGTACATAACACGTTGGAAAGTGTATTTCGTGCACTTGTAAGGTTTTCTTACTCACGTTACGGCTCGTTCATAATACTTTCCAATCGTATGAAATATGTCACTTTCCACACTAGTTATGTAATGTACTATTTCCTACGATCCTCTATGAAAATTACATTTAACACACTCTTTTGTTCTTTAGAAAACGCCTTATATCACACTAGTTTGATATTTTCATATCACTCTAGTTTGATATTTATTTATGGAGGGTTGCCTAATTTTATTTAGATATTTACCTCGTAGATTCTACGAATTTTATTCACCTTGTTTTATAAGCCTGTTTGGACCTTTCACCACAGCCTTTTTTGATATATTTTACGTTTTTTAATCCAAATAGTTCTGTTTTTCGTGTCAAAAATAAAAACTATAGTTATAACGTTACTGTTTTGACCATTACTATCTAGATTTTATAAAAATTACTTAATTTTGATTTAGTTACCTTACATTTTATAAAAAACATGAAAATACACACTATTTTTCTTATGAAATGTAAAACTGTACAATTTTAGTGTCTTATATGGCAGCATAACCACAGAAATCTAATTTAACCAGCAAACCACAGAACACAAACTGTAGCAAACTGTCAAGTTTGCCTTCATTTAGGACAAGCATATAGGCAACCCATTAAACAGCTATGTAAATATAAAGCCAAGAAAACTAAAGGTAAATGAAAATCATATTTCCTGTTTGACGTACATATATACGTATACGTACGTATGCTATTTATTATTATTTTGTCCTTTACTTTTCTTAAAAATTAATAAAAATTAGAAAATTTTAAAATAAGAAACTTCATATTTATCGGGATCGTAGAAAAAATAGTGTACATAACTTGTTGGAAAGTCTATTTTATACACTCGTGGGGTTTCCTCACTCGCCTGGTGGCTCGTTCGTAAACCTTCCCACTCGCGTGAAATATGTCACTTTCCACACTAGTTAGTTAATATACTAATGTACGAATGTACTTATTTAAAGATATCAGTTATGTCAAGGCGATATGTTTTCTTTTAGACCCGCTTAAAAGCCCTTGATGTATTTTCCTTTCCTTAGGAATATTTTCATCAAAGAGCATAATAAATTGTTTTCAAAAATGACAAAGTAGCAATAACTTAAAATGCACAGTCAGAACATGTCCAATGAAACTGTCTCTTGAACTAAAATTATAGTCCTTTAGAGTTTCCTGAGGAAAAGGATACGCATTCTTTCCTTTTTTGTCATTTTGTTTTAGGTGTATTATTAAATTTCTGCTCTGAGAAAAAAATATTTCTAGCAGATATAATTTTAATCACCACAAACAAAATAAAGGACAAAAGTACACTGTACTGTTGTACAGTTTAGTACAGTTTAATCTCCAGAAATACACTCATTTTTCTAACATATATTGGTGGCAAATAAACTGTTCTTAATATATATATTTTTAATTTTTTTGCGAGTTTTACCCATATTTTTTTGAGTGGGGACTAGTATGGTCGCTGAAACTAAACATTTCTACTTTAATAAATCTAAATATTGTATAAAATATATCGATTTTTATGTATAATCTTATTATATTGGGGTAACAATAAACTATGCTATTTCTCAATAATGCGTGACGTGTTCTACATCCCTACTTATTAAATAGAACAAGGATCATTTTATGTTGTAATACTCCTCGCAGCTTTACAGCAGAAGATACGTTTACTTACGTCTATTTCCAACCCGAAAAAAATCTAAATTAGCATTTTTTTGTAACTAGAAAATTCTAAAAATATGAGAGGATCAAACTTCTCAAAGGGTTCTAATTGGGTCCCTAAAATTCGTAAAATTACCCATAAATCGTAAAATATTTTTATTAAAATAAAAAAAAAAATAATTTTTTTTTGAACTTTTTATTGAAAATATTTTTAAAAAAAAGATTTTTTTTTTAATTTTTTTTCGTTTTTCGCAAAAAGAAAATTTAAACACTTTTTGAAAAACTTTGAAAAAATGTTTTTTTTTTATTTTTTTTTGCATTTTTCGTTTTTCAAAAAAGATATTTTTTTTAAATTCCTTTTTTTTTATTTGTTATTTTTTTGAAAATTATTTTTATTTGGGAAAATGCAATATACCATTCACTGTGAATAATATATAATGGAATGCGTAGCATTACATATCTTCACGGCTTGTTTTTAAATTAGATACTGGTGCACCAGCATGGTGGTCTGTTAAGGCGCCTTTTTACGGAGCAATTTATACGCAAGTTTAGTGCTATGCAAGTTTGCTGCCCGATATAGCATGAGGACAATTACACATTCATTTGCCTTTTTACGGAGAAAGTTATACGCGTTTGACGCTATATATTGCAGTGCTGCCAACCAGACAATTTTGACGTGTCTCTGCATTTGTTGACAAAAACATAACCTAGCATTTGCTTTTTTACTGAAGCTTATTAGTTAGACAGACCGGCCTATTATTAATAATAATAATTATAAACATGTCCAGTTGCTACTATATTAGTAAAAAAATCGATTTAGTAACTTTTTACCAGGTTGGTACCACGAAAATAACTATAAATCTTGCATGAAAATCGTCGAAAAATAGAACTTGTTCTAATAATTTAATGGCTCGAAAATAGAATTAAATTTGCCTGAAGGCATGCGCAGTAACTGAATCATTCTTGCAACAAAATTGCATAGCACCAAACTTGCGTACAAATTGTTCCGTGAAAAGGTGCCTTTAAAGTTACTCACCCTTATTGTATTAACGTCCGAAATCGAAAATGTGTCTACCAAGGAATCAAATCTTACTGCTTTCTTCCGGGGTGGTTTCTTCCTTGGGCACAGCGAACACATATTTTTCTCGGCAACATTAACAGTTGGCATATTAACATATACTAATAACTTTTATTTAAAATTAGAGAAATATCAAAGAGAATACTAAATGAACGAAGTCCTTAAAATATTAAAACTGTTGAATATAAGTCCATCTGCTGGTGAAACCTAACATTATTTTATCCTGCTAAAGCTCCTGAAGCAGTATCATATAAGTTCAGCTAGTCTGGAATAGAGGGAGCAAATTGAAGAGAGCTTTTTAAACTAAAAGTTATTGATTGGTTGCACAAACTACTCATAAAAATTATTATTTTATAAGATTTTTATTATTTATACAATTCGATTTGATGATTATATACCGCTGAAAAAGCTTTAACTTATGTATAATATTAGTATTTTTTATGAACTTAAAATAGTATATTGTTTTACTAAGAGGACTTTTTTTTACTATGCTATAGAATTTACGGACGACGCGAAGCGGAGTCCGGAAACTACAGACAAGTAAAAAAAGCACTTTTCCTCTGAGTGAAACATACTACTACTTCAAGAATCCTATACATGTATACATGTATATTTTGTTTAAATATTAATTTTTGAATTTAATTTATTCAGTAATAAAGTATGTTTTTTTATTAAAATAGGCCAATAAAACCTTTCGAAATAAACTTAAACCTTCCTTAGCTCATTTTAAATTTTTTTCGTAGGCTAAATCGTATACTTTTCGCGATTTCGATGGTAACTTTTCTAATGTAGCATTTGCAATTTCGGAGAGATTTGTTGGTGTATAAACCATATCTTCTTCAATCATTTTTAATCAATTTCACACAAGGTTTTTGCACAGAATCTCGAGTCAACCACCTGTTTGGAGGTCAGAAATGATAACTTTTCTTAGCCTAAAAATGCAACTTTTGTATTTTGAATCCATGAAGTATGCAACTTTTTTCTTCGACACCAAAAAAGGTACCACCCTTTCGTGAAATATGTAACTTTTGTATTTGGATCCATAAAATATGCAACTTTTTTCTTCGACAGAAAAGTTAATGACTAAAAAAAAGCATGGTTTCACCCTTTCGTGAACTATGCAACTTTTTTTATTTTAAGATAGGTGGGGGGAGGCCCCCCCCTTAGCTACGGTACTGACGGTATGTATAAACTATTATAGCTAAGACTATTTAATAAATTCTTAAAATTGTTTTAAACTATAATAGCGTACACAGTGTAAATTTTTCGGGTCACTGATGCCATTGTTTGGGAAAACAATGTTAAATCGTGAAAATTGGGGTCACTCCATCCAGTGGAGATTTTTAAAACCGCTTTTAAAGAGTTAAGACTGCAGCAGCTGGATGGAGTGACTCTGAAATTATTTCAAATATTTTTTTACGCAAAAACTAATTCTTTTGGAACATTGCCAGGCGTTCGTCTATGCTGGTGACATGTTTGAAAAAACATTCCATTTCAGTAATTATTTTGCATTTAAATAAATCAGAGAGTTCTGAATCTTGGTTCTGCGTTTTATTCGAAGAGAAGCGCCAGGCCGATATGATATTGTAATAGATACCTACGTGAAGTGCGTAGGACTTCCTAAAAACGACAAATTGTTATTTAAGTAGTGTTGCCGCCTAAGGCCTATCGTCTCGCTATCGTCTCGTTATCGTTGGACAGAATGATAGCGAGAGGTGAAAAAATATCGTATCGTTGTAACGATAACGAGAGGCCTCTCGCACGTAACGAGACCGACACGAGAGCGATAACTATCGTACAGTTAGAGACAGTCGAATGTTGAAGCCACCTAAAATCAGATAAAAATATTTGACACAAACGTCATTATTTAATTTTTGAATTTAATGATTTTTAAAATGCAAATATATTCTTTAATAGGCATTATGCATCATACATTAGCACATTATATAAGGCTTTTATCTTTTAAAATCGTATCCAAGGCAGGAACCTCTTCAACATTGTCCTATTTTTATAGCAGATACAAAGGCAAACTAACATCTCTACTCTAAATTTCTCTACTCCCTAACATCCCTACTCCATAACATCCCTACTCCACAGCAACTCTACTCCGTAACATCTCTACTCTATTACATCTCTACTCCATAACAACTCTACTCCACACTATAGACACTCGATTAGCCACTTGTCTTAACTCAAAAGAATATTTGTCATGCTAAGTCACTGTCAAAAATGAATTCAGTTTATTAATTACTTACATATTAGTGCATGTTAAAAGTAAGCGGTCATTGTTGCTTTTAGAATAATTCATTTATGATTGTTCCAGATTTACATTTAAAGATAAACGTTTTCTAGGAAAAAAATAAAACAATCTAGAAGAAGAAGATTCTTTGTTCTTTGAACTGCTCATTTATTATTAAGTGCCTAATAAAGTGCATATAGTGTGGAGTAGAGTTGTTACGGAGTAGAGATGTTATGGAGTAGAGATGTTACGGAGTAGAGTTGTTGTGGAGTAGGGATGTTATGGAGTAGGGATGTTAGGGAGTAGAGAAATTTAGAGTAGAGATGTTAGTCTGCCGATACAAAAATATAAACTCCTGGCAATAAAGTATGTTTTTTTATTAAAATAGGCCAATAAAACCTTTCGAAATAAACTTAAACCTTCCTTAGCTCATTTTAAATTTTTTTCGTAGGCTAAATCGTATACTTTTCGCGATTTCGATGGTAACTTTTCTAATGTAGCATTTGCAATTTCGGAGAGATTTGTTGGTGTATAAACCATATCTTCTTCAATCATTTTTAATCAATTTCACACAAGGTTTTTGCACAGAATCTCGAGTCAACCACCTGTTTGGAGGTCAGAAATGATAACTTTTCTTAGCCTAAAAATGCAACTTTTGTATTTTGAATCCATGAAGTATGCAACTTTTTTCTTCGACACCAAAAAAGGTACCACCCTTTCGTGAAATATGTAACTTTTGTATTTGGATCCATAAAATATGCAACTTTTTTCTTCGACAGAAAAGTTAATGACTAAAAAAAAGCATGGTTTCACCCTTTCGTGAACTATGCAACTTTTTTTATTTTAAGATAGGTGGGGGGAGGCCCCCCCCTTAGCTACGGTACTGACGGTATGTATAAACTATTATAGCTAAGACTATTTAATAAATTCTTAAAATTGTTTTAAACTATAATAGCGTACACAGTGTAAATTTTTCGGGTCACTGATGCCATTGTTTGGGAAAACAATGTTAAATCGTGAAAATTGGGGTCACTCCATCCAGTGGAGATTTTTAAAACCGCTTTTAAAGAGTTAAGACTGCAGCAGCTGGATGGAGTGACTCTGAAATTATTTCAAATATTTTTTTACGCAAAAACTAATTCTTTTGGAACATTGCCAGGCGTTCGTCTATGCTGGTGACATGTTTGAAAAAACATTCCATTTCAGTAATTATTTTGCATTTAAATAAATCAGAGAGTTCTGAATCTTGGTTCTGCGTTTTATTCGAAGAGAAGCGCCAGGCCGATATGATATTGTAATAGATACCTACGTGAAGTGCGTAGGACTTCCTAAAAACGACAAATTGTTATTTAAGTAGTGTTGCCGCCTAAGGCCTATCGTCTCGCTATCGTCTCGTTATCGTTGGACAGAATGATAGCGAGAGGTGAAAAAATATCGTATCGTTGTAACGATAACGAGAGGCCTCTCGCACGTAACGAGACCGACACGAGAGCGATAACTATCGTACAGTTAGAGACAGTCGAATGTTGAAGCCACCTAAAATCAGATAAAAATATTTGACACAAACGTCATTATTTAATTTTTGAATTTAATGATTTTTAAAATGCAAATATATTCTTTAATAGGCATTATGCATCATACATTAGCACATTATATAAGGCTTTTATCTTTTAAAATCGTATCCAAGGCAGGAACCTCTTCAACATTGTCCTATTTTTATAGCAGATACAAAGGCAAACTAACATCTCTACTCTAAATTTCTCTACTCCCTAACATCCCTACTCCATAACATCCCTACTCCACAGCAACTCTACTCCGTAACATCTCTACTCTATTACATCTCTACTCCATAACAACTCTACTCCACACTATAGACACTCGATTAGCCACTTGTCTTAACTCAAAAGAATATTTGTCATGCTAAGTCACTGTCAAAAATGAATTCAGTTTATTAATTACTTACATATTAGTGCATGTTAAAAGTAAGCGGTCATTGTTGCTTTTAGAATAATTCATTTATGATTGTTCCAGATTTACATTTAAAGATAAACGTTTTCTAGGAAAAAAATAAAACAATCTAGAAGAAGAAGATTCTTTGTTCTTTGAACTGCTCATTTATTATTAAGTGCCTAATAAAGTGCATATAGTGTGGAGTAGAGTTGTTACGGAGTAGAGATGTTATGGAGTAGAGATGTTACGGAGTAGAGTTGTTGTGGAGTAGGGATGTTATGGAGTAGGGATGTTAGGGAGTAGAGAAATTTAGAGTAGAGATGTTAGTCTGCCGATACAAAAATATAAACTCCTGGCAGATGCACTAAGTACCTACTTAGGACTATAGTAAGTACGGTAGTATTTGACTAATACGAGGGGTAATTTAAAAGAAGGCAAAAATTCCAGATCTGGTGTTTGTAGGATTTGAGTGCTAAACATCAATTTTAACATTGTTTATATATTTTGCTTTCCCATGTTTACTTTCTCATAAAAAAAGGATTGTCATAGAAAACAAATTAAACATTTTTTTTGCCTAAATCATCTTATGTTTTCTTGAAAGGTCGAAAATAATCAAAAAAATATGTTTGTCGGTCTGTCTTAAGACTTAAGAAAGCTTTGAGCTAGAGATTTAAAATTTGGGATGCAGATGTAATTTTATATTATTTTTTTTTCCTTTTTCTTTATGAGAAAGTGCCCAAATTGTACCTAGAAACAGCTAAAATTGTTATTGTGCCACAGTCATTTCTTATTAGTTTGTTGATGTTTTGTACCTAAGTTTGAACCGAAAATTTATTTTTTTTTTGTGATGCGAGGTTTGGAAATTTACGTCAATATTTTATTATTTAAAATTAATGAGGATACAGTAGCAAAATAATATATTTATTTAACTCTCAATAAATTATTACTTTAAGGAAACTTATGAGTAAACTGGAATAATACACGGTGTATTTTCAATTTTGGCGAAGGCGCACACAATGCTTTTAACACTTAAGGGGTTGTTCTGATTTTTGAGGCAAAAAATTGACGATTTTTGGAATTTTTTTAGACGACCTGTATTATTTTTATGTAAAAAACTTTTTACAAAGTATTAGGAAACTCTAAAAGTTCACATATTTTTTTTTTTGTTTTTTTTTGCGTCATAAAAATATGTGCAGCACGCGCTGAAGTTAGACACCTCAAAAATAACATGGCAAACGGTTCTAGAGATAGCTCCGCCCCCAATGGTCCGAAACACAAAAATCAAAAACAGTCTTGTTAAAAATTAGGTCCTTTATTTCGCTAGTGAAATCAAAATTCCAAAAAAAAATCCGCGCGTATTTTAATGAAAAAAACAAAAAAATGCTATATTTCTGACAAAAAACGGATAAAAAGGGGGAATAAAAAATAAATTACAAGCCGACATGATTTTTGACAAAATGCCGAAAGATTTAAGTCAAAATGTTAAATAGTTTTTTTTTTAATCGTTGGAACTGTTTTGAAAAATTACATTTTGAGAAAAACGTTTTTTTTTACATTTTAAAGTATACAAAAAAAGCACCAATAAAATTTTAATTCTGCAGGGCGATTCTACAATAAAAACTAAGCAAAAAAGTATTCTTTACCGAAACAACTAAATTTAATATTAAAGGAATAATAGCAATTTTTTTTTTTTTGAAAACGATTGCTCCTACAGTGTTACACTATATGACATTTTTTATGTATTTTTACTCAAGCAATCTACATGTTTTACAAATAAGATACACATACAAAAGTTTGGGGCAAAAAACTGATAAGGTCCCCCCGTTTCGCACGCCCCTGGTTAAAATAAGTACATAAAAATAACATACAAAGATGGGCGTTTTTAAGGTTAGTTCATGTGCAAAACCTTTTTGCTGTATCTCAAAGGCTTCCTGAGTTATTAAATAAAAACCGAATTTTTTAGCCACATTCAAAGGGGCGTATCTCCCTTACGACGTATTTTTTAACATATGTTTACAAGAACTTTTTATCATATTTTATGATAAATGCAGAAATTTTCGTAACTTTTCACAGTAATTACCAGTAGGGTTAGTAGGGGGAGAACGGCGCCACCCTAAACAAGAATCGCTATAACTTTTATTATTATATCTAAATTAACTTATTAGGTTTAACTTAAACCTAATACCGTTTAAGGTAAACTTTAAGAATATTATATTTTAGTAAAGAAAATACAAAATAAAAATAGTAAATATTTTTTTTTTTTTAGCAAAAAACAGAACTCTTCAAATGGCGGAATTTACCGACATTCAGGGGGTAATGCCGCCACTACCTAAGAGGAAGGGTATTTTTTATATTATTTAAAATAGTTTTAACAAAAATTCGTATTATTTTATAAAAAAAAATGACTCAACTTACTAATAGTAAGTTACTATTTAGCATGAACATGTAAAAGTCCATTTGGTAAAATATAGTGTCTACTTTAAAAATTAGTTTTTTATTCAAATTTTTACGAACCCCTGGTAAATGAATACTTCGATTCGACTAATAATAAATAAGTTTAAAAAGCTCTCTTCTACATAACCTCGAAGTTTTAAACAAGAAATAAATAAAATATTCAAATAAAAAGTGCAAAAGAGTTAATAAAATCATACATTCTCCTAAAATATTCTGTTCGAAAACACAATAACACCTTTGATAATACATAAAATACATTAATTATTATCAGTCACAGCGCTATAAACACTAGACAACTATATAAGCACTATACCACACTTTCAACTAAATTGTCTGCAACCACAGCGCAACCTCAGTTATTTCACCGGCAGATGTCGGAACGCGTAGGGAAACTCGCCACCAGGATATTATATTTAAAGCACATTTCACCGCAGGATATACATGGTGTCTATACTCTGGGCGCCTGCTAGTCCGGGAAGCAAGGGTGCAATCCTGGCTAAGGGAAATTTCAAGTATTACGTAACGCAAATTTTGATCATTTTGGACCACCACGACTGATAGGACAACGCTTAGAATGTGACGCATAGTGTTGAAACTAATACAGTACGATCACAACCTAAGACTCGTTCTATCAGTCGTTCTACTCCCTGGGTTTGACAAATACGTCTCCTGGGTATCTTTTCTGGTTTCGAGCGGATTTTTTCCGCCTGATATTTTGGTTAATATGGGCGGAGTCTAGTCACTTCATCAGAAGAAGTACTATTTTTAATTGGCACCGATGACCTAAGAATTTTCTCTAATTGTTCAATGGCAGGGACAAAAGTTCTACCCAAAAAAGATAGAAGACATACATACACTCCCACCCAACCAATCAAATTCTGTATTTGTTCTTTGTTGAACAAATACAATATTTACTTGGCCGGGCGAAAAGTGTAACTATATTATTTTTATTAAAGAAATTACTGGGGCCATCTAAATTTTAGTAGAATTATCTTATTCTACAGATTCACATTAGCTATGTTCGTTCGTGCCGCTCAGTGCTACACTTTCCGGCCAACCAAATAAATACTGTATTTGTTGTATGAAAAACAAATACAGTATTTATTTGGTTGGCTGGAAAGTGTAGCACAAATAAGATAGAGATAGGGTAGATGTCTTTTGTTTCATAATTCTAGTTGTAGAGAGCTCCATTGGGAATGTTATACAATACATTTTTAGATATGCGATGATAATAATTATGCTTATAACTTGCGCTTAAAATGCATTATCTACATACGTATATGGCATGTTCTTAGAATTTTCTCATATCATTCTTCTGACGCATATTCTAAGAATTTATGTTCTGAACGTTCCTAGAAATTATGCTATAGAAGAGAAAAATATGCAAGTCGCTTGTAAAACTACGATATTTCAAAAACGCTTTGACCCAGTGACTTGAAATTTGGAACAAGGTAGTAAACAAAATTTGTTCCAAATTTCAAGTCTCTATGTCAAAGATTTCTTGAAATATCGTAGTATAAAGTTGTATTGCAAGCGACTTGAATCTCTTTCTCTACTATATGCTTGAATTTGCCGCTGTTCTGCAATGTATTGTTTACATGTTGATAACGCCATGGCGACTGTTTTACATGTAAACGGGTTTGTTGTTGATTAAGTCTGGTGTTTATAAGCCATAGAAGTTTGCCTAAGCAGGGAAAGGTAATTATACAAAGACAACTTAATCAAATGCATGAAAATGTAAATATTACCGAATTTCAAATATTTAAGACATTGTCTTACACGACACAAAATTACACATATCACTATTATGGATATTGACTAGATTTTACCATAAAATGCTTTAATAAAAGTTTTTTCCAAACTAACTTCTCTACACGTTTTCAACAAAAACGCCTTTTCCAAATTAATTTCTCTACACCTCTTTATTGTTACAGGTGTCTTTGTTTCAATTACCTCGAAATGACATATTTTGACATTCGTCATATTTTGATTGATAAAGCCAAATATAGCACAAATTCTTTCAAAAACTAATAATTTTCTTTGAAAACGGGATCAGATTAGATCCCGAAACGTTAGAAGTTAACTTTTATTCAGTTTTTCGTTCTTTTTTAATTATTTTAACGAATTATCAAGAATTTTATTGAAAATTCTTTATTTAGGCAAAATTTTTAAACTTTGATAAGGTATTGACTAATAATATTTTTTAGGTAAAGAAGATATAGCAGATAAGTATTATTTTAAACGCAATACCTTACCAGCGCATCTAGAAATAGGAGCGCCTGATAAGAACATTTTAATTTTCTTTTCTGTTTTAGATTTTTTATCGATATAAATAGTCATTGAGGCGAAATAATAATAATAATCGTTTATTTAGCACAGCTGGCTATACACTACAATATTTATATATTAAAGTTTCTAAATGTTTTTACAAATACAAATACCATCAAAAACTATTAAAAATGAGTTTTAACATATTGATACAGTAAACTTTTAATACTGTTAAGATTATCACAATTTTTAATACTAGTAGGTAACTGGTTAAAAGTTTGCAAGGCTTTAAAAAATATTGATTTTTCCGTTTTCTTTTGCTTAACTGGTTCAATGACAAAATCTAAATTATTTCTGGTAGCATATTCGTGAACCTCATGAACATACTTTAATTGACTTGATAAATATTCGGGCAGTAATTTAAATTTCATTAAGAAAATATATGTTAAAGTTTTAAATAATATTCTTTGTTTAATATTCATCATATTTAACGTTTCTAGCATAATACTAATAGGTGTAACCTACTACATTTAAGTATAATTCTCATACACTTATTTTGGACAATTTGAAATTTATTTATTTGATCTTTATTTAGTAAAAAAAGTATAGTTGAACAATATTCCACATGTGGGGCAATAATTGACTTATAAAGTAAGAGCTTAGTATAAAAACTTAAAGATTTTCCTATTCTACCCAGAAAAAACATTTTTCTCGACATTTTATTTAATATATAATTTGCATGGTTTATAAAATTTAATTTAGAATCTATTATTACGCCCAAATATTTAATTTCCTCCACTTTTTCCAAATTTATATTATTAATTGTAATATTATTATAATTATAATGACTCAAATTAATAATACTGTAAATATATATACGCCTCAAATAAATTATAGATTCTATGCTTTAGATAGTTTTGCAAGTTTTATTAACTGGTCGTATTCCGAAAGCTTTTGTTTAGAATCATCATAAAAGCTTTTGCATGATTAAAACGATATTCATTGAATATTCTTCTCTGTAAAACAGCGCATATTCTTGGAATCATACAACTTTTACAATATATATTTTAAGAATATTTTTATTAGGGAGCGTTCAAGTATTACGTAACGCGCTTGGGGGGGGGCGCGAAAACGTTACGCCGCGTTACAGAGGTGGGGTGGGTGTCAGTAAAAATGTTACGTAACACTTAAAAAATTATAAACTTTTTTATTGGATCACGTTTTTAACAATGATCTAGGCCTAACGAGACGGATTCCTTGCAAATTTTATTGCACAAGGCGTGGTTAACAGTTCGCTAAATCCTCTAAACAAAAACAAATTAGAAATGGAAAACCATAGCCAATAACAGGTTTTCGCTTAACCGGTTGCGGAAATTACATCAGACCGGTTTTGGGTTAAAACACGGAAGCAATAACCGGTTAAAATTTGTTTATTGTTTGTTTATTTGTTTAACCTCGTACTATTCTACTTAATTAAGCATCCCCTAAGTCCAGGACTTGTGTTGGCTAGTAGTAGAGGGAACCACCGGCTTATACTGACTTTCGAACCAGTTTCTAGGGAGCGTCCGTTTCACTTATCGCCTTCGCCAAATTTCAATTATTAATTAACTGAAAAAGGCAAATCGGCGCCAGTGAGAACCGAACTCACGATAGTAGACTTGCTATACATACGCGCTAGCCACTACGCCTCCCATAAACCATAAAGCAACATTTCCTTGCAAATTTTTTACTTTAAAAATAAAAACATAAATAAAGGATTGTCCTTAAAATATGAACTTATGACTTCAGCAGTCAAATTTATGGAAACTTAAAGCGTTTTAGAGAAAAAAATAAATACTATTAATGAAAATATGATGGGGGGCAATATTTGGTGTTTAGTCAGAAAAAGTACGTATGAACATAATAGGAAGAGTACAAGGCTTTATTTCTAAACATTTTTTTATAATTTTATTTACTAATATACATTAATCGGAATAAATTCAGTTATGACTCATCAACGTTGAAAATAAACACAGAAACATAGGCTTACGGAATAATTTTGCCGAATTATGAGGGAAATTTTTATAAATCGAAACATTTGAAGACTAATTTGTTACACACAACAATATTGAATACACATATTAACTATAAATATGTAAATATATCGGTGTTTTCGAAGAAAATAAAAATGTAAAAATTTAAAACCTCGCGTCAACGATAGAATCGACGCGGCGCCTATGCGAGCACTGGAAATTCGCCGATGACTGCTAATATAATAATTAAAGTTATTAAATAAATATAAAAGTATATTTTTTTGGTTTTTTTTAACAAATGAATGATTAAAGTCATAGATTATCTTAAATTTTGAAATAATCTCGTAAATAATGTTTTCCTGGCTACAACACGGAAAGAAATTAGTGGGCTCTGCGCTATACATTATAAGATATTTGGTAACAGTGGCAAATTATAGTGATTTAAGCTATAGATTATAAGGGACACAATAACTAATAATGTTAAAAATAAATTGGAAACGATTATATATATTATAGACACGATTATATTTATTACAGGCACTATTATAAATTTACAGAAATTTTATTATATTATAAAAATTATTAGCACGAACAATAATTAAATCTATTTAAGCTATAAATGCCATACTATTTGTTATATTTTATTATTCACTAAACAATTAAAGTATTTCATATAAATTTTTACACTGACTGCCATAATTGTAAGAGAAAGCCTTGTATTTATATAATAAGCGATTATAATTTGCTTGGTATGTGTGTTATAGCGCTCCTAGCTATAATTTTTTTTTCCGTGAAAAGCAAACTTTTTCGGATGATCATCACTAAACCTATAGTAATTACGTACACTAACCCCAGGCCCAAAATGCATGTTGACTTGTGTAATTGGTAGAATGGATCCTGATAATAAAAGTAATTTTTCCTGAAAAAGTTAGGTTTAATAGTTATTTATGGTACTAGTGGGTAAAGTAAGATATTAATTTTCGAAAGGGCAATATCGGTTTACCCATGAGTTAAAAATTTTAATGACATTTACAAGAAAATAATTTGACAAGTGACAGTTGGGTGGGTAAAATAAAGAATTATCCACTCAATAAAATAAAAGCCACGCGGGGGTTATTATTGAGTTTATCTATTTAAAATAAAGCTGGTAATTGTCTCATTATCTGTATGTATCGGATAAAGGATTTTTTTTCAGCCTTTTTAGATTTCTTATAAAAGGTTAACCCTCCATAGCGTTTTTGTTTTTGGGGGGATTACTTTCAAAAACAATAGGGATCTTTCCCACATAGAACTAGATTTTTTCTGAAAATTTCGAGTCGATCGGTTTATTCGTTCCTAAGTTATCGTTTCGACACAAAACGTGACAACGGACAGACGGACGGACGGACAGACGGACATTTCAAAAAAAAGTTGCTTATTTTTTCATGAAACAAATTTATATTCAAGAATTTTTTGTCTAGGAAGATTTTTATTTTTTTTTTATTCGAAACTACCCTATAATATTATTTTTTCTATTTTACGACTCTTATAAGCTCATAATCACACGCATTTTGCGTGTTCTTATAGGCCCATAAGAGGTCTCTACTTTTTGTTCTTTTAGGTTGGCAACAGACAAAAGCCTAGGCTTTAGCTACCGCTTGACGTTTTCCGTGCAAATGTCACTTTAAAGTTTAATTTTTTACAAAATTTTGTGTTTAGGTTATTTTTTACCGTGTTAAAATTGTGGTTTTGTTACTTGCAGTGAAAAAGAAAAGATATGACTATAAAATATATCAAAATAATATTTCTTCTTAGAATTTTTAACATGGCGAAAACTATAATGCCAATCCGAAATAAAAATCCCTAAATCAGGCATCAGTTTAAATGTAAGTTTTTTAAATTTTTTGAGCAAAATAGAAAAAATTGTATAAAGCACTCGTTTTATAACACGTTTTTAGTGCACTAGAACCTTAGAAAACTCGCCGCAAGCGGCTCGTTTTCTAAACTTGTACTCGTGGGCTAAAAACGTATGTTATGAAACTAGTACTTTAATATACTATTAGCGCATGCGCTGTGAATAATATAATAAGGGTCATCACCTCTTAGACTAAAAGTAGTGATATTTTGTAATGTAAACTACAAGTACCTATAAATTAGGCAAATAAATTGTTTTATACATTAATTTATTATTACATTACAAAGTCAAAGCAATTACAATGCCATTGTATTTAACTAAAATCCATGTTTCTTACGAGTGGATAGCATTTTGCTAAATACACGAAAAGCATAAATTCCTTTAATGAGAAAATAAATCTTTGTGTGCAAAATGATAATAACTATTTCTGTGTCATATAGAGATTACAATTTAAACTGAAAGTATTACACTCTAAGTAATGATCAGTCATCGGCGAATTTTCCATTGCTCGCATAGGCGCCGCGGCGCGCCGCGTCGATTCTATCGTTGACGCGAGATTTTAAATATTTACATTTTTATTTTCTTCAAAAAACACCGATATATAATTACATATTTATAGTTAATATGTATATTCAATATTGTTGTGTGTAACAAATTAGTCGTCAAATGTTTCGATTTAGTGACCTTTATAAAAATTTCCCTCATATTTCGGCAAAATTATTCCGTAAGCCTATGTTTCTGTGTTTATTTTCAACGTTGATGAGTCATAACTGAGTTTATTCCGATTAATGGTAATGATTGGAGTAATGATCAGAGAAATTATTAAAGTAATGATTAGAGTAAGAGTATTACATAACTAGTGTGGAAAGTGACATATTTCACGCGAGTGGGAATGTTTACGAACGAGCCGCCAGGCGAGTGAGGAAACCCCACGTGTGTATGAAATATATTTCACGCGAGTGGGAATGTTTACGAACGAGCCGCCAGGCGAGTGAGGAAACCCCACGTGTGTATGAAATACACTTTCCAACGAGTTGTGTACACTATTTTTCCTACGATCTCGAAAAAATATAAAGTTTCTTATTTTAAAATTTTCTAATTATTATTAATTTAAAAAAAAGCAAAGCACAAAATAATTATAAAGAGCATACAAATTTATATATGTAGGTATATCAAACAGGAAATTTGATTTTCATTTGGCTTTAGTTTTCTTGGTTTTATATTTAATACAATACATAGCTGTTTAATGGGTTGCCTATTCCTAAATAAATTAAATAAATGCAAACTTGAGTTTATTTATTATATCTAATTATATTTCTGTGGTTATGCTGCCATATAAGACAGTAAAATTGTACTGTTTTACATTTCATAAGAAAAATACTGTGTATTTTGATGTTTTTTATGTAATGTAAGATAACTAAATAAAAAATTAAATAATTTTTATAAGATCTAGACTGTCTAGACTAGACAGTAATGGTCAAAATAGTAACGTTATAACTACAGTTTCTATTTTGGACATGAAAAACAGAAATACTTGGATTAAAACACTTAAAAGATATAAAAGGCTGTGGTGAAAGGTGGGAAATGGTTTATAAAAGAAGGTAAATAAAATTCGTAGAATCCAAGAGGTAAATATCTAAATAAAATTAGGCTAACCTCCATACATAAATATCACACGAGTGTGATATAAAAATATCAAACTACTGCGATATGAGGCGTTTTCTAAAGAACAAAAGAGTGTGCCAAATTTAATTTTCATAGAGTAGCGTAGGCAAAGTATATTATTTAAATGTTTCAAATGTTATATTTATTTAAGTATTAACGGCAGTAACTGAATTTTACAGATTATTATTTTGTAGATTGAGACGGTCGAATAAAAATAAATAAATTAGTTTCATGAAAAAATAAGCAACTTTTTTTTAATGTCCGTCTCTCTGTCCGATCGACTAAATAAGCTAAAAGAAAATTTTGATAATTAAGGTACCTTTTTAGGTAAAATTATTTTTATCATAAGAATCAATTCTACCAATTTTTCAAGTAATCCTCCCAAAAACAAAAAAGTTATAGAGAATAAAACTAAAAACCCATTTCAAAAAAAAAATAATTTTTTCGTTTTTCGCAAAATAAAAAAAAAACTTGAACATTTTTGAATTTTAAATCCAAACCAAATGTAATATACCATTTACTGTGAATAATATATAAGGGAATGCGTAGCATTACATATCTTCATCACGGCTTGTTATGTTCTTATCCGGCACGAAAGTGTAACAAGGCATAAAGTTGCAACCTACTTCTAGGTAAGTCATAATATGTTTTCAAGAAAATATGTTTTTATTTTCGTGACTGACGAGCGGAAAACAATACTTCCTCTTTTTAACATCCTGTTATTTTTACCAAAGTCAGCATAGTTCAATTTCTACGTGTCACAGGTGGCATACTATATACGTAACATATTTTTACTTAGGTCAAAAAGGATCTTGTTTAACTTAATTTTTTGATTTTTGGGAAAAAGGGCTTTGGATCTGATCTGTTATCTAATTTTGATGTGACGTTTCGAGAATTAAAGCCAAAGATTAGTCATTGTCACTAACAGTAAACACTCACATAAACAAAACATTATTTAAACAAATAAATAACAGTTAAAAATAAAATTAAGACAGTATAGAAAAGTATACTGTCTTAATTTTATTTTTTAACTGTTAATATTTAGATTCTTAACAAAAACTTTTTAAGCATTTCGTTGTTAATTTTTAAAAATAAACAAATAATACGTTTATATATACTCTATTTTGTCATAAGTATACATACATAGATATAAAACATATCCCGCGTTTCCTTTTACTTTTGTATTGTACTAAATGTATTTTGTATTCTTAACAAATATTTGTGCCCAAAATAAAATGTAATTAGCTAGTACAAAACGTGATTAACATTGAAACTGTTAATAATTAATTATTATTATATTTATAATTCAATATTATGTTTATCAATCAATTAATAAAAGCGAAACTAATTTATTCCACGACTGTCTTAAAATATTGGTCGAATCGCACCAAAAACTTTTACGTTTACGTTTACTTTTGGGTTTTTGGGGTCACTAATCACAAATCTGTTATCAGATTTTAAAAAATCAACCCGCGTGCTTGTAAGGTTTAATACTCGTTCAAAAATTAACCCATTTAGCACTGCTGGGTAAATTTTTCTTGTGTAAAATGTCACTTAACTCACTTGTACCGTAAATAACTAATATTAAATATACAGAAAAATCCTCAGAATGACATACTTACAAAATACAACCCTATATCTAACACTAGAAGAGTCACCACTCTGCACTTACCCGGGTTTGAATTTCTTTGATAATTTGCTCTCCATCCAGCGAATTCTTCCTCTGGATGCTTCGTTCAAGTGAGCCATGTCTGGAAGCGTTGTCGAGGATTATGGTCTTGCGAATTTGGGGCGGGGAGGGGGCGGGCAGAATATCCTCATTCACATAGCAGGATTTCTGTAACAAGTCGCGTTTTAAGTGCTTAGGAAAATGCATATGTATGTATATTTGAGGCTGCTTTTCCGACACACTTACTGTTCCATCAGAGAAAGAATATCTTAA
Organism: Brachypterus glaber; assembly: GCA_958510825.1. Taxonomy (NCBI): domain Eukaryota; kingdom Metazoa; phylum Arthropoda; class Insecta; order Coleoptera; family Kateretidae; genus Brachypterus; species Brachypterus glaber. Next base: position 41,328,028 of record OY294048.1, on the reverse strand, counting down.
ATAAAATCATATACAGGGTGTTTACGGTGACCGTAATACGGTCTTCTGGTGTATATTTTAAAGGATGATAGTCCATAAAAGAGGAAGTATTTTTGCTCTTATACCCTTGGTAAAATATTAATGTTAAGGGAGTTATTAATTAAATAAAACAAAACTTAACGAAAATTGTTTGATCGGCTGATATAGTTCTCCGCATGAAAATAAGTCTCCGAGGTAAGGGGGAAGAATCATTCGCGCTCTCTTCTTTCCGTCAAAAGCGTTCTTAGGCGTGCGTGCCTACATCGGGCCTCCCACTTGCACACACATTCCAAACATATTTCCCGTAGCCACAGATCCGTGCGTCAAACTTTACTGTGCGATGCCTCTGGCTCTAAGCACTAACAGCCGTTATGTCAATTGACAGTTAAGTGTTGGTTTAGAGATAACTATAAGTTAAGATAAGAATTGGATATTTTAATTGTTGGTTTAACACAGTTCGATAGTAAATTCATGGTTAAAGTTAACCGGTAAAAAAGTATGGGTTAACTTCTAAACTAACACTTTCTTGACAGTTTGCGTAAAAAAGTGAGGTTAGTGCACTTGACGATGTAATTGTTAATTGCAGGGTTAAGGGTCATGGATATGGATGATTATTTTTTTATGTGTAGCCCACCGATGTTAAAGAAAAAACTTAAGGGGATTTTTTTTAACGCCCGTTTCGAAAATATGATTTTTTTAAATTTTTTTTTTTTAATTTTTAAATTTCTCGAAAATGTGACATTTCGAGATAAATTGTAGCGGCGTTTTAGCTCTTTTGCTATTTATTTAAAAAATATGCGTGAATAAATACAGATGTAATTTCCGAAACCGGTTAACCGAAAACCGCTTATTGGCTATGGTTTTCCATCTCTAATTATTTTTGTTTAGAGGATTTAGTTAACTGTTAACCACGCCGGGTGCAATAAAATTTGCAAGGAATCCGTCTCTTTAAGCCTAGATCATTGTTAAAAACGTGATCACATAAACATTTTATAAGTTTATAATTTTTTAAGTGTTACGTAACATTTTTACTGACACCCACCCCCCATCTGTAACGCGGCGTAACGTTTTCGAGACCCCCCCCCTAGCGCGTTACGTAATACGCTCCCTCCCTGATGATAGCAGCCCAAATAGGTGAAACATGGACTTTTATATAACCTATATATTTTAAATCTGGGTACAACCGAAAATAACATTTACAAACATCAAAGTTAGTAGTGAAAAAAATTAATTATATTTCTAGTTCTAGCTTCGTTAATGTTTGCAAAAATCAACCTTATAAAAGAATGAGTGAAAAATTACAAATGCCTTTGTGTATATGTACATTTTTTAATGAAGTAAATAATTAATTCTGGCAGAGACCGAAATTTTTCCTTGCATTCTAGCCTATGCCGCAATAACGCCCGTCCTACAGGCAATGAAAAAGTTTTTTTTTTAATAGAATGCATTGCAATGTAAAAACATGTTTTTTTTTTTAATTTGAATGTTTTTAAATTACATTTATCTTATTAAAAAAAATAATAATAAACCTAAAATCACAACTAGATTAGATAGCCTTCTTACCCTTACCCCTAAGGCAGTGTCGGACTGGACAGGTGAGATAGTGGGAAAATCTCCCACTTTCGGAAGCCCTCCATACGTTGGTACCCCCTTTATACTTCACAGCAAAAAAGGTTATCTTGGCAGAAAATAATAAATTATCTTGGATTTATATTATCTTAAATCGAGGTAATAATCTTCTTTTAAGATCATGTATCCTAGGTTTAAGATTATCTGTGACTTTGGTTTCCTTTAATTATTCTCTTGGTAGAAAAATCCTTGTGTCAAGGATTTTTTCCTTAAATGCATGACATTTAAAATAGTAACAGAGAATCAAGAGTTATTATCTTGACTTAAACTTAAAGAGTTTACCGGCTGGCTGGCAGACAATTTGCGCAGGAGTTCAAGGTATGCGCAGTAGTTCAAGATATGTGCGGGAGAGAAGTTAGGTTTGTTTTTTTTTGCCGTCAGTTTTCTTTAAATCAAGATAATTACACACTTGGTTTAAGATAATATGATCTTAAATAAATGGTTTAAGTGGCTTTGATTTAAGGAAATGTCCTTAAATCTAGGACCTGAAATGACAAGATCACGGCGGACTTGATCCAAGACAGTCATGGCGTTGAACATATCGAAAGCCATGGCGGCATTGGTTCAAGATCGTTTTGCTTTGATTCAAGATATCCTTTTTTTCTGTGTGATTAAGTTTATTCTTAAAACAACTTCTAAATCGGTGAAGTAAAGGAATCAAATGTGTGTGCACTGAAAAAACTGAATATTCATTTAGAACTATAGTGTTACTAACAAAAATTAAAGTACATTTATATAGGATCCTAAGTTCCTATCCATTTGTAACAAAATATTCAGTTCATATTTTTATTTTAACACGACATGATTAAGTGCATTGTTGCCAAATCGTGCAACATAATATGTACAAATATTATGTCTACATTTGTAATTATAGTTATTTATGTACCAAGGGTATTAAAAAATAATAATAAAAAGTACATATTTATGCCCAGAGGGCGGCGATCTTACAAACCCGAGGGCCTCTGGGGGCATACACATCTATTAATACCCGCGGTGCATACAAACTTTTATGTCATACTAGTTCGTTATTGCATCCACAATATAAATATTTAAAAAAAAAATCCGAAAATTCAATTTGATTTTAACACTATCGTTGGTAGGGAAATGTTGTATTAATAAGTTAATCAAAAACTTTTTTTTGCTTCTTTATGCCCGCACGGGTATAAAGTCTTTCTGACTAATGAACTACGATGACATAATAGTATATTATGAAGTGTTATGAAACGAGTGCTTTATACAATTTTTTCTATTTTGCTCTAAAATTTAAATAACTTACTTTAAATTTAGGAATTTTTGTTTCGGGTTGGCATTACAGTTTTCGCCATGTTTAAATTCTAAGAACGAATATTATTTTGATATATTTTATGGTCATGTCTTCTCTTGTTTACTGCAAGTAACCAAGCCACAATTTTAACACGGTAAAACATAACCTAAACTCAAAATTTTGTAGAAAATTCAACTTTAAAGCGACATGGACATTTGCACGGAAAACGTCAAGCGATAGGCTTTTGTCTGTTGCCAACCCAAAAGAAAAAAAAGTAGAGACCTCTTATAGGCCTATAAGAACACGCAAAATGCGTGTGATTATGAGATAGGAGTCGCAAAATAGAAAAAAAAATAATTAATCTATGTTCCGAGCCATAACAGGGGTCAAATTTTAAGAAAGTATCAATTTTTTATGTATCTATAAGTTTGTAAAATCTTATCGTTGTATGCGATTTAGCCCCTCCTCCACTTGGCATTGTCTATAATAAAACACCTTGTAACAGGTTGTTAAACCTTTATACCTAATTCTAACTCATTAATGCCTAAATATTTCTCCGTGTAGTCTTTTATCAGAATCCTAAATTTTCTTGCTGTCTAAATCCTGGCAAGAACAGCTTTGATTACCAACACATCCATGTATTACGGAAACTCAATATACATTAATTTTACTTTACTACATCTCAGAGACCAGGATCAAAAAATAGAAAGCTACAGTTTTTCTTTTGGTTGGATTTACACGAAACGTGACATGAATAGCTGACATACAATGTATACAAGGGGGCTTTTTATTTCTTAGTTGAAATGTCACTTATTGTATGTGAGTAATTGTTATTGTACTCTTTATAGAACAGATTTGGACTGGCTTCTTGAGGAACAGTCGGCAAAGAAGAAAAGGCCTGTAAAATGGCTCAAAAAATTGAAGGCCTGGCATAACCAAAACAGAACAAATTGCTGTGGGAGGATCCGTTTAACCCTTTGTTGCCTGACTAATCCAAAATACGATTATTTCACAATTTTTTTTGCTCCAAGTGATTAGAGTATGTGAATTTGCACACATTAATTTTTTGAGATTTTTTTGGAAAGGCTTTCCAAGAAATTTTGGACTTTCTTTTGGAGTACGTTGAATAAAGTAGGCAAATTAAAGCAGTCGGTCCATCCCCTTAACAAAAAAACAAGTAATTTTGTAGGTTTATGAATGTCCCCACAGGTGAATAATAATGCCTTACTTACCAAAAACTTCACACAAGTAAATAAAAAAAAATATACAAAAAAAAGCCAAACCAACTCACTATAAAAACGCAAACTGTCACTGCACGACTATAAAAATCATGATATTGTGTTGTATAGTGTTGCCCTCTTGCTGTAAATAGGTTATATCAACTATTCAAAGAGGACTTGAGAGTACCGGTCGACTATAAGAAGCTTTCAAGGCAATTTATATGTTTTAACAAAACCGGTACTTCAGGGTACCATCCGTCAACAAAGGGTTAAGGGTTAAATCACAAGATTTTTTTTTACTACGATTTTTCGCTAAGTGAATGTACCTGAAGATTGTTTGACACCCAACAGCACGAACAAGTTAAAGTATGTTGAAAATTATCCGGCAAACTTCCATTTGTTTTCCTCTCGGTTGGCTTTCTCCTGCGACTTCGAATTTTGTTAGGAACTCCATACATATAATTTGAAAATCTTCGTCGAGAATGTCTAACTATAGACACCCAGTCAATCATTATCACTGTTTATAATATTTTTTTTAATGTTCAATAACACTAGTTAAGAAATTTCAATTTTTGTTTTATGCGCAACTTTATTTACATGTTTTATTACACAACTTTTAATGAAGAATGCAAATCCCTCAAGAAAAAATAATGGTTGGTCAGATAATCGAGCCTTATAATATATATTTGGAGGTTTTGAGACTTGCTAAAAATGAATTTAATTTTAAAAAAACTCTATCCTCACCCCTTAATGGGGTAGAACCATCCCTTTTATATAATATATTTTTTTAAGTAATCTGATAAGAGTTGGTACCTGGGGTTTTTCGTCTCGCTGAAAACGAATTTGATATTTAAAAAATTCTGCCTTCCCCCCTTAAGGTAAAACCACCCCTATTTATATTTTTTTAATTAAAGTGATAAAAATTCGTACATAAGGGTTTTGTGACTAATAGAAACGAATTTTATTTATTCATATTTTAACAAATCTATCTCCACCCTCTAAAAAGCCCAAAATGATCAAAATTCCGTTACGGAATACTTGAACGTTCCCTCATATGATAATTTATTATGATAATTTATTATAATATGTACATATTACGTACTCGAACTTCAATATACATTTTAGATATAATAATAAAGTTATTATTTATGATCACTACATTACAAAAATGCTTATCTCCGACGCCAAAGGGCGTTTATTTTTTCTAGTGCTTTATTGTTTTATTTAAAAAGTCGACCGAAAAATAAAAAAAAAATTCATGAAAAGTCGAGAAAATGTGAAAAAAGTGGGCTTTAAAAAAATATCGGTCTGTCTGTTCTCTGACTATCAACCTTGTAACTTTTAAACGAAAGGTCCGATTTAAAAAAAAAACTTTCAATGTACAATTCAGGACCTTCGTAGTTTACCTGACGTCAAACATGGTTATCGCCCCTTAGTCTGAAAATGGATTTTGAGCATTGCAGTATAACCGCAGAACTCTACAGCTTAAGAAAAGACAAAAAGTTAATGAATCTCTGTTAAAAAATGCCCAAGTTATAAGCGATAAAGAAAAGCATTTAACTAAAACCAAGGCCCCCACTATTTTGCTTGGTGCCCCCTGAAATGGTAACGGATTTTCAAAAAAAAATGGCATTTACGTAATCCCACACCCTAGCCCCACGATTTAAATTTGTCTTCAGGTGAATCCGAAAAAGCTTACTTTTTTGAGCATCTCTAATAAAAACCGAGATTTACTCAAAATCTATGCGGTAGAAAGTTTTTTTATTTTATTTATTTGGTATGATATAATAAGGGTAATTTTTCCTGAAAAAATTATGTTAAAAACACGTTTTCTTTAATTTTTCGATTTGTTAAAGTTAACGACCATGTGTACCATATTGTTACATGGATCAGATTCCTGCAGAAATAAATTTTTAAAATTTAGCGCTGGTCGTTAACGCGTTAAAGGCCACTATTTTAGTTTTTGGGTTTTTTGCAATTTTGTTCGGGTTACTCTTTTAGTAAAAACTTGTAAGTAAAAGATGGCAAACTTAAATATATCAAAGATACAAAAAGATATTTATTTTAAATTTTAAATTCAGAAATAGCATTATTCTACCAATGCATGCATGCAAACAATGTTTTTACTATCGATCTTTAAAAATGTTATTGAATCATAGGCATTTATTGAATAAAAGCCATGTCGAATACGTATGGGAAATTGAATAAAATATTTATTCAGGATAAAAAACTTTAAAGAATGCTATTTGAAATTACAAGATCTATATATGGGTATTTCTCATTAAAGGGTACGAAGTCTTTTATTTAAGGGTACGAAGAGAGAAGGGCCGCAATATTTTATCTTTAATTTACATTATATTGAAATTTTTGTGATAAATGATAAGGAGAATTTTTTTTTGTATTTTTTCTAGGATTCTTGATGCCTATGTTGTCTTGTATTAATGTCTTTTACAAGTTTTCTTTGTCCCTTTTCTTTTTTGTTGATACACTGATAGAAATGTTGTTGTAATATAGACACCAACCATATTTTGTAATATGTTATAACATATATAATATATAACATATTATGTTATTTACCTTTGTATGAAAATTCTGTCTTTGACTATAGTTTGGGATTGGGCACAAGCCAGGGGACGCCCTAAAGAGAATTTTCTTATGTAAGAAGTTGTTTGACTGTACATAAAGAACACATATACAAAGTCTTAACGGTGAGGTGATGAAAAAAAATTCTACTGGGCGTGGGCTCCCGTACTGGGTGATTTGTAATACGTTAGGGGCCCCCGAGTTAAAAAAAATATATTAAATAATAATTATAACTATAACAACCATGCGAAATATCAATAGAAACTGAACGTCATACTGAAATTGGCAGACACACGCGTCGCGACGCGAAATACCTACTAAAACGCTTCACACGTAAGGAGGCATAAAACACCCGCACTCAAATTTAGAACTCGCGCTTAATTGACAGCTAAACAAAAAAAAACAGCCTACTTAAATTGTAAACGTATCAGGTTTTACTCTTAAAAAATTAAAATATATAATTAAAGATAAGGTGTGATTTAGGCAGAATACTTCAGAAAACATATTTATAGCCAGTGCTCGAAGTCTGGATTTTTTAGCAGGTTCGCATTAAGGAAAATGAGTATTTTCGTTAAAATTTCTTAAAAATAAATCAAAATTTTTTAAAAAAGATTCATTTTGTGATGCAAAAACTCAAATTATACTTCTAAACAAATTTTATTTGATATAAACAAAAATTTACAAAAAAAGTCTTAAAAAATCGAATTTTTAAGTAAAAAAAAAGTTAAAAAACTAAAACCTTAAAAAAAATAAAAAATATACAGTTGAATAGAGAATTTTATATACTTTAAAATTATGTATCACACCCCCTTTCCTTAAAAAACGCCCCCATGTTCCCTGCCCACATTTTAAGCGTAAAAAATATCAAATATATGTAAAAAGATAGTTTAAGTTGTCTGATTCACGAGTACCAAATTTAAAGGCAATATCTCAAACTCGTTCAAAAGTTAAAGGGGGGGGTGACTTTTGGACCGCACGATATATTAATATAAAGTACTATGAGTTATATGAGCTGTCATGAGTTTATATGGGTTCATAATGATATTATAATATATATATATATATATATATATATATATATATATATATAATAGTTTTTATTTTTATTGTAAAGCAAATGAGCTTTAGGAGCTAATAAAAATTATAATATGTATACCGGGTGTAACAAGACCAAGGTACACCCCCTTTTTTTCTTTATTTTAAAAGTTAGAAATTCCGAATTTGGATTAACTTTTATTTCCTAGAACGTCAACTTTTAACATAAAAAGTACATTTAATTCACTTCCGGTTTAACCGGAAATGACACCAACTTTTGATTTTTAAAAGGAACACCCTATATATTTTTACAAATTTCAATTCTACTCTTCATTCTGAGTACAATGATATTATAACTTAGTTGCACCATTTTAAAGATTGCAAAAATGATTTTGCTTAAAAACTCATTTTTTTTTAAATGGCACCATATTGGTACACTGGTACCATTAAAAAGTACCATCATTAAAGAATCCAACAACATATTTTATTTTTATTTATGATAAATATAGCCGATTTTATAAATAAAAATAAACGTTAAAAATCAAATTTTTGTTTATTGCGTGATTTTAGTAACAAAGTTGGCTTTGAAAACCAAGGAAGGCAGGATTTTTATCTGTCAAATTTAGGTTAAAAAAAAAAGTTTTTAGCGTAAATTCATTTTTCTAGTGTTACTTAGATCATTTCGAGTAATCGTGGCCTACCTATGATAAAAATTAAATAGACAAACCAAAGAACTTTTACCTCAAAAAGGATAATGATGAAATTTACCGTATGCTTTGTTTGAAGCGTGTACGGTGAGGGGCTGGTGGGGAGTGACTACTGTTTACACTTAGTACGCGTAACGAGAGAGAATGAATGTGTAAACTCACAGTCTAATGTCGTAAAATGACTGACAGGGTTACAGTGTTGCCGATTGAAAACATATACTTTGGATATTTTATTGTAAATTTTAAGAAACATTAGTTCTGTACGAGTTTTATATGAACTAGCAGTTTAATTTTAATAGATTTAAATATACTATATTATTAAAGATAATTATAGTATACACAATGAGGTTTTTTACATTTTTAATTTCAGTATAATGATTTGAATTCATGATAAGGTAGAAACTACGCAACATCGCTACTAGGTAGCGTGAAAGTCGACTAGCAACATCTACATTTTACACCACAAAGCTGCATCGCGTTTCTGTTAGTAAATAAACAAACAAAAAGATGACACCTTCATAAACATTGGTCTGAAATTACTTCTTGAGGTAAAAGTTCTTTGAGACAAACATTTGACACAGTATCATTGTACTCATAACCAAGCGTATAACTGAAATATCTAAAAATGTATGGGGTGTCCCATTTAAAAATCGAAAATTGATGTAGTTTCCTATTAAAACGGAAGTGACATAAATGAACTTTTTATGTTAAAAGTTAACGTTTTATGGCAATAAGCGATGTTCCAAATTTGGAATATCTAACTTTCAAAATAAAGAAAAAAAGAGGGTGTACCTTAGTTTTGTTACTATAGTAAGCATCTTTACAAAATAATCTTTAGTCAAATCCAAAGACTAATTTTGATCTAACTTTATTGGACCATAAAGTCAAAATAATTACAAAGCAGTGGTTAGGCATGACCCCATTTGCTTGCAAAGTTGCCTCTCGTGGTCTAGAGCACTACAACGAACAATGTATGTATGCCAAGTTGGCCATGAGCTTAACACGATTAACTCTCAAGAATCTTTGAAATAAAGTTCGGAGTAAGCGTTTTTTTATTTTTATTTCGAGACAAAAGGTAAACAAACAAGTCAAGAAAATTGGTTTCTTTATCATTTAAAAAACTGCTTTTATAATTTCTGATTTCAAAATAGTATATTTTATAACTAGTCTGGAATAGATAATATTCCGCGCGAGCGGCAGGCGAGTATGACGGTCCCGCGAGCGCGGAATGACTATTCCATACGTGTTGTAGACTATACTTTTTCTTCGACTGCAAATATGAAACACTGTGGGGCTTTAAACTGCGGACAAGGTTAAAAACAATGTTTTTTGTGACTCGACATTGTAAATGCAACAAATCACATATTGTTGTGACAGATATCAGGTTTAAATATTTAACAATAGATGGAGCAGTTTTAATTTTTTACGTGTTGTAGACTATACTTTTTCTTCGACTGCAAATATGAAACACTGTGTGGCTTTAAACTGCGGACAAGGTTAAAAACAATGTTTTTTGTGACTCGACATTGTAAATGCAACAAATCACATATTTTTAAATAAAGCAATTTATGTTATTTAATAATTTTATCAAATCAGTACTTAAAAAAGATTTTTATTTAATTTTAGCACATATTTACAAATTATAATGCAAAAATTGAAGGTTATGTCAGATTGTTGTGACAGATATCAGGTTTAAATATTTAACAATAGATGGAGCAGTTTTAATTTTTTACGTGTTGTAGACTATACTTTTTCTTCGACTGCAAATATGAAACACTGTGTGGCTTTAAACTGCGGACAAGGTTAAAAACAATGTTTTTTGTGACTCGACATTGTAAATGCAACAAAACACATATTTTTAAATAAAGCAATTAATGTTATTTAATAATTTTATCAAATCAGTACTTAAAAAAGATTTTTATTTAATTTTAGCACATATTTACAAATTATAATGCAAAAATTGAAGGTTATGTCAGATTGTTGTGACCGATATCAGGTTTAAATATTTAACAATAGATGGAGCAGTTTTAATTTTTTACGTGTTGTAGACTATACTTTTTCTTCGACTGCAAATATGAAACACTGTGTGGCTTTAAACTGCGGACAAGATTAAAAACAATGTTTTTTGTGACTCGACATTGTAAATGCAACAAAACACATATTTTTAAATAAAGCAATTAATGTTATTTAATAATTTTATCAAATCAGTACTTAAAAAAGATTTTTATTTAATTTTAGCACATATTTACAAATTATAATGCAAAAATTGAAGGTTATGTCAGATTGTTGTTACAGATATCAGGTTTAAATATTTAACAATAGATGGAGCAGTTTTAATTTTTTTAACTAAATTTATAAAAAACTGGTGAAATATTAAGAAAAACTAATAAACTTTATGTAATTTTAACGCAAAACTTTAAATTGCACTAAATTATTCAATATTTCATGGTAAAATATATATATTTTTCCTATAGTTTTCTTTACTTTTATAAACAAGAGATGGCACTACATGTGCTTATTCTAACACTTGATACGGAATATTCATACCGTATCTAGAGCTAGAATGGATTCATTCTGTGTTTAAAAAGTGTGTGTATTTGCTTACATTCTAAAGCAGTCGTAGAAAAATAAAATTTCCGTAACATTTATAAGGTGCCACTCATATCAAGTTTTGCTTAGGTGCGCACCATTCTTCCACTTTCGCCTATCCTCTTAAAAGATTACTTTTTCTACAATAAAACAAAAATACGTATATATGTATTTATGTATGTATGAATGTATAATACATACATTTTTTATGCACGAAAACTTTAAAATATAATCAATAAATTGTCTCTTTCTTGAAGTCAAATTTTCCGTTTAATGATAAAGTCAGTAATCAAGGTTACAGATAAACATCGATTCTCAATGAATTAATAAATAGAGTTACAGGTTTAGTTTACTACTTTTTTCTAATTGTTATTCATATCATTTTAATAAAATTCAAGGAACAGGGATGGAGCGAGAAATTATTATTTGGGGGGGGGGGGGCAGGTCAAAAACTAAATATTTGAATATTTTTCACCCTTAGAAAAAAGCTATACCCCCGATGAAAAAAAAGCCCTTACCTCCTACAAATTTCACAACTGTACCGCTCCAATTTTCCCAACTAATAAATATACAAAAAACTGTCTTCGCCTCTACCAGTTTCCTAACTCCATGCGGGAACAAACATAAAAAAAAGGTCTCACGTCGAATTGATAACCTCCTCCTTTTTGGAAGTCGGTTAAAAAATAAGAAACATTTTTTCAAATAACTTTTTTTGTAAATCTTAAATAAAGTCAACTTTATCTGAAAAGTTATTACGTGTTCGGTAATAACTAGAGCCCAGGCGCGCCCCTAAAACTTTTCGATAGAAATTAGTTTCTAAACAAACAGGACTTGTTTAAATAAAAGTTTTGCAAAATTAGAAAAGTGCTATAGTTCACTTAATAAATGTATTCGTCTAGGTATTATGGTTAGAAAGTTTATAATATCACATTATGCTTAAAGTTTCATTCTAATTCAATATTATGCTTAGAGTTTCATTCTAACAATGCACGTTAATTCCGTACTCAGTGTTATATAATGAAAGCATAAACTGTAGATATATGCTTTAAAGACAATGTTGTAAGTGAACCTGTTGGATTAAACAAAAGCATGTCAGTATGGAAATATATACTAGGGTAGGGACTATTTGTTTTTTACTTTATACTCTGAAAAATCGGTTGCTAGACACCTCTAGAAAATTCTCACCAAATATGAGCTCTTAATTTTGATAAAAAGGTTCCCCGCTTTACAATTTTCCATTTTTTCCTGAGTATTAGAAACAAAAATTTATTTCTCTTTGACAACTGTTCGTTAAAAAGTATCTCTCCTCATATTCTTGTAGGAAATCGAACGCTCTACAAAAAAGGTCTCTTACAATTTTTTCGTAAACCTCACCGTTTAAAAGATATCAAAGGTTAAAGTTTGATTATTTTAAGAGACATTTCTGTTTTGCTTATGAATTTTATAACTCGCTTACAAAAAATTGCTATGAGTTGCACAATTCATAGTTTTGTAGGAAATTAACTGCTCTACAAAAATGGTCTCTTAGGATTTATCGATTAAATTAAGCGTTTAAAAGATATTCATCGTCAAACTTCAATGCATACTAATTTTAATAGTTTGTGATGAATAATTCGAAAAATTTCAATTTAATTTAAGAGTTTCACGAAAATTTATACAAATTTGAGTTTCTAACGTAAGAGTAACTCTTATAGAAGTTTCCCTTTCGAAAATTTATTTGAAACTTTTTTATTTTAATAATATTTTCATAATTTTTTTTTCTTCAAAATCAATACTTTTCATATTTAATTCATAACGAAAACGTTATTTTTTTCAAAATTTAATAAATCATTGACTCTGAGTTAGAAATAATGCACTAATTTTTTTTCAATACATACGTAGGACTAAAAAAAAACAAGACAAATAGCTTAAAACATTTCTCTTTTCATTCGGTTTTTTTGACCCACCATAATATATACATTTAATTTTATTTGTTATCACATATACAGGGTGTCCCAGATTTTTTCCAAAATCTCTTAGGGCTGTAAAACACTCGGTTTATATTATAAGTAATGATTTATAATCCTTCACAATCCAGGTGTATACTACCAACTGCACATATGCGGCATAGTAGAGAAAATTAGAAAAATAATTAGGTTTCAGTCTGGATTGGACTGGGTTGGATTGAATCTTAACTAGTTTAAAAGAATTACCACACGACATGTCACAGTTACCCTGATGTCACAATTAGCCCAACCTACAGTATATAATTCTGGTGCATTTTCAGGCATGTTAATTTTATTTTAGTAGATAGTAAGATTGCAAAAAAGCATCAGATGATTTATTGATGGCCCCTAAGACTACCTTCTTAATAAAAGCGGTGAATACAATACAATTTAAAATATTAAATTTTCCGATTTAATCAAAATAAATGGTTATTTTCATGAAATAATTCTTAAATGCGTCGTAAATAATAAAATTGTCATATTAATCCTATTCATTTTGTGCAAACACTGCACCGAAAAGATAAGAAACTTTTGTGCTAAATTTGAAATACATCCTGACAGAATTACCTCCGAGTTTTGATAAAGTTTTGTTTTGATATAAGACAAAATCTTAAACTTAGTAACACAAATTTCAGTTTTTTAAAAGTATGATATAACCAGTAGTCGGCGTAAACTCAGTTATGACTCCTCAACGTTGAAAATAAACACAGAAACATAGGCTTACGGAATAATTTTGCCGAATTATGAGGGAAATTTTTATTAAAGGTCACTAAATCGAAACATTTGTTACCCACAACAATATTAACTATACATATTAACTATACATATTTATATATATCGGTGTTTTTCAAAGAAAAAAAACGACATTCGATTTTTATCTTTTAAGAATACCAAAGTTTTTAATTTTTATTTATCGATAACTTTAAATTTTTATTTATCGATAACTTTAACTCGTTTAAATGGAATCATTAAAAAAATCAAGATAAAAAGAAATAAAAATGTAAATATTTAAAACCTCGCCTCAACGTTAGAGTCGACGCGACGCCTATGCGAGTACTGGAAATTCGCCGATTACTGGATATAACAAGACGTAAAGATATGTAATGCTTTGCATTCAATTATATATATACTTTTTACAGTGGATGGTGTGTTGCATTTTCCCAGTTACACAAATCGCCAAAATTCTTGGCCCCCAATTCATTTCAAACGCAAACAAAAATTATTCTAGCAAATATGTGGGTTCAATTCTACATTTTATTGAAATGCTTTATCACATGTAGGGTTATTTTCATGGAATGAGTACACGGACAGGAATTAAATTTAAAAAATTGTATCAATTAATTTTTATTTAAAAAAATCAGATCAAATCAGTCACCAAATGTGGGAAACAAAGATGTCAATAACAAGTATGTCCCCGAAACATTTACGCCCAAAACTTTATTCAACCATTCATTAAATTTTAACAGTAATTTATCTTGAAAACCACAAATCAACTTTTGACAGAAGCTCTTTCGTTTGAGTCAGAGTTTATAAAAATTGTTTTTAGCAAGCGCTTTTTAATAGTATATTAAAGTACTAGTTTCATAACATACGTTTTTAGCGCACGAGTACAAGTTTAGAAAACGAGCCGCTTGCGGCGAGTTTTCTAAAGTACTAGTGTCTAAAAACGTGTTATGAAACGTGTGCTTTATACAATTTTTTCTATTTTGCTCTAAAATTAAAAAAACTTGATGACTGATTTAGGGATTTTTGTTTTGGGTTGGCATTACAGTTTACACTATAATTAAACTTCTAAGGACAAATGATATTTTGATATATTTTACAGTCATCTCTTCTTTTTTCACTGCAATTAACCAGTCCACAATTTTAACACGGTAAAAATAACCCAAACACAAAATTTTGTAAAAAATTAAATTTTAAATCGACATTGACATTTGCACGCAAAAAGTCAAGAGATAGGCTTTTGTATGTTACCCAACAGAAAAAAAGTAAATACCTCTTATGGGCCTATAAGAACACGCAAAATGCGTGTGATTATGAGCTTATAAGAGTCGCAAAATAGAAAAAAATTTAAATAGATTGGCTTGATACGCAAAACTAAATAACTTAGCACAAAATTGCATGTACATGTAATAAACATTTGTTTAAAATATGGGCAATGAAATTTTCAGAAAATTTCATTACCTCTTGTGTAGATAATTATTTATAAAGTGTTATATTGTTTAAATTTTATAATATTAATTATACATAGTAAATGTTATATTAAAATAAAAATATACAAATTTTGTAATAATATTATTATGTGATATAATACGGTAGGTACCGTCAACGGAGATGAAACCGGTCAAAATTTACTGTACCTCCCAAACCATTTAAGAAATAATGTAAAAAGTTTAAGATAACATGTACCTTTTTAATAACAAATACACGTTATGTTACTAGTTTTTTAATTTTTTTCTTTATTTAACTATCTGAACTATCTATCTCTTTCTAACAGTGGTCCAAAACCATGCGTTAGTAAAAAAATGTTATTTCTTTTTTTTATGTTTCTCAACAGTTTATATAAAAAATATGATTTCAGTCAAAAAAAATATTCTGACTGTTAAACATTCGTTATACACGTTTCGGCAAGTAACGCGCCTTTGGCCCACAACCCTTAATATCTATAAAGTATATTTAAAAAATATATATCATAACAAAATACATTTATAACTAAAAAGTATTATTTATTTCGCATTGAATGGACTGAATCAACAGAATGTGACTTAAAATTGAAACTCACTTAAAACAAATTAATTTTTATCAAATCTACGAGCAAATATATCACAAAAAATATAATACAAATATATTATTAAAATAATAAATAATAAAAATTATTAATTAAATGCTTATTAATGCAACGACTTTGTTCCGCTAGGGAAAAATCATCTTAAGATATTGAGTACATAGTTCATGGCCTATCCAGAAGAAGAAAGAAAGAAGATAAAACATTAGAATGCGATGCCGTGATTGACTTACAAGATACATGGCGGCCCATCAAGCCAATCACAGCATCGCATTGTTATATTTTATGTTCTTATGCGAGCTTGTGAATAGGCACTCACAGTAGCAAGTTTATTAATTTTGAGATTTCCATGAATAAAAGTTTCTTTCGTCCTCTTTGATCGAATTCTAGCAACTGGTCAGAAATGGTACATTTATAAAACAGAAATCTGCCGATATAAATGCGCAGCAAGCCTCGATCAAGTAGCTACCGCCATCTAAATAATTTGACTAAATTTCACGTGCCAACTGCGATTATTGATTAAATTTAAAACTTTTAATTAAAAACTTTTTCCTACGATTACACAGTACCAACAACAGAAAAACAAAATTGGCTTCGGATTTTTAAAGTCAATTTTGGGTCGTAGAAGTGAAAATTTCGAATGTATCTAATATACAGAGCGGTCCAAAAGTCACGCCCCCCTCTTAACTTTTGAACCAGTTGAGATATCGACTTCAAATTTGAAACTTTTAAATAAGACAACTTAAGCTATCTTTTAGCATATATTTCATACTTTTAGCTCTTAAAATGTGGGCAGGGGGGCATGGGGGCACATTTTTTTAATGGAAAGGGGGGTCCTGTAATACATCATTTTAAAGCTTATAAAATTCTCCATTTAACTCCATATTTTTAAATTAAAAAAAAAATTGGGTTTAAAATGGGATGAAAATGGGTATTAATGTCAAAATTCCTCTAAAAAAAACAAATAATTTTTTAAAAATGCCTAATTTCGTCATAAAAAAATGTTAATTATACTTTTAAACTAATTTTAGTTGACATAAATAAAAATTTATAAAAAAAAACTTAAAAAATCGAATGTTTTAGCACAAAAAATTGAAAAATCAAAACCTTAAAAAACATTTTTAAAAAATTTAAAAATGTTAGTTTGAATAGAGAATTTTATAAGCTTTAAAATGATGTATAACATTTAAAAAAAATGTGCCCCATGCCCCCCTGCCCACATTTTAAGAGCTGAAAATATCAAATATATGCTAAAAGATAAGTTGTCTTATTAAACAGTTCTAAATTTGAAGTCGATATCTCAACTCGTTCAAAAGTTAAAGGGGGGGGGGTGACTTTTGGACCGCACTGTATGTCGAATCTGGATGTGTTTTTGCAGGACTATTTTTTACCAATTTAAATCTTAACAAGTAATTTAAATAAATAATTAATAATAATTAATTTGATGTAAATTTATTTTGACACAATAAATTAATGTTTAACATTTCTATTTTTTGGAATAAAAAAGATCTAGGTAAGATCATTAAATTTTATTAATATTGAACAAAAATAAACTAAAAACACATGATAATTACCTTAATTTTGCCTTTTAGTTAATATTTTGTTATAATATTACATTATTAATTGATTTCAAAAAGCTACAACAGTGGGGTATTCGATTTTCTGTGGTATATTCGATGCGAAAAGATCCCGGCGTTATAGTTATGCCTAGTTTTTTATTGGTTGTAACCCGCATTATGATAGTTGAAAAAAATAGTCATATATTACGAGGTTTGTTAACGATATATCCAAATTTTCAGGAACTGAAAATTTTGGATGTATCGTAGATAACCCGAATCTGGAGGACCAATACCTTAATTTTGCCTTTTAGTTAATATTTTGTTACACTAAGAATTCTTTACCTTAGTAAATACTAAACGCTTTTGCCTATTTGGAACCCCAGGCAACATTTTTTATTAATTAAAAGTTGTTACAGTAAAACATAAAAGAACAACGTTATGTAGTAATACAATAAAGCCTTACTGGGCTCTGGGAAAAAATAGCGCTGGTCAAAATAGCGTGTCCCAAAATAGCGCGTACAAAAGAGCGCTAGGACAAAACAGCGCTGGTCAAATAAGCGCTAGGACAAAACAGCGCTGGTTAAATGAGCGCTAGGATAAAATAGCGTGTCCCAAAATAGCACGTACAAAAGACCGCTTGTTCAAATGAGCACTAGGACAAAATAGCTCATCATAAAATAAAGCTTTGATAAAATATATCAAATAATTTAATTGAGAACAAAACAATAAAAATAAAAAAAATACAAAGAAAATATGTTAACGCAAACCATTTTCGCATTAAAAAAAACACCAAACCAGAAAAAAAAACCAAACCAGCAAAAACCAAACCAACCAACGTTAACGCAAACCAACGCTCCCTACTAAAAAACACCTTCTATTAAAAAAAAAAACACCAAACCAGCAAATTATGGTTATGCCTTGTTTTTTATTGGAAGAAACCCGCATTATGATAGTTAAAAAAATACGTAATATACCGATATCCCTGACTCTCTCTTAAGGCCTATCCAAAAACTTGCATAAGAACATAAAACATAAGAATGCGATGTCGTGATTGGCTTACAAGATACATGGCGGTACATCAAGCCACGGCATCGCATTGTTATGTACTATGCTGTTAAACGAGCCTGTGGATATGCCCTTACATGACCATCTAAAGAAGAGGACAATTCCTTCCATTGATGGTCATTCAACTACCTAAAAGGTAGAGGAAGGGTAGCAAATGTGGGCTAGGTCTTGTAATATGGGCTAGGTGGGTTTCTCAGCTATCCGATTCAGTTCTCTGCATCCGACTATCGCAAATCGTAAATGGTGAAGTTAAACTTCCACAGTAAAGATTCATTAATTAATTCATACATTCGTTGACGTTTGAGAATTTATTTTTATTTTCCGTCCTTTTCAGCAAGCCACAGAACTTTTTTAGGTAAGTTTATAAATTCCGTTACCTGATAGATAACAACGTTTTCAAAACCATTTCTGCAACAAATTAAAGCCACCTAATCGGGCTTTGATGTGTGCTTATTAGTTTTCTTCTGAGTTTTAGACATAACCTCTTTTGCTGTATACACCGAGTATTTTTGCAATATGGGCCATCCCTGTGTTTCTATTATGGGCTATATAGAACTATGTACTTAAGCCTAGAATTTTTTTAGTAGGCCAAGAAAAGATCAGCAACAGCCAAGAATAGAAGAAAATGGAACGAGGGCGATATGGAACGCGCTATAATAGCGATGAGGCAGTACGAGATGGGTACCTTCAAAGCTTTAAAAATGTTTAATATACCACGTTCTATATTAGGAGTTAATTGATTTATTATTTCATTTTAGATATAACTTTTATACTTTTAACTTATTGCGACCATTAAGATTGATTGCCACTTCAAATCTAATATTTATTACACAATTTTGGGGGCAGCCCGTATTTAGGGCCAATTTCAAATCGACACAAAAGTGCACCTTCTCACTATTTACGAAATAATGAATTTATTATTTGTTTTAATCAATATGAATTTATAACAGGTTGTGACTAATTAATATAGCTATCGTTGGGTACGTTTGGTATTGGAACTAAACTTTTATTTATTTTTTTACAAGAAAAAATAAAATGGGTAGCCCATATTTGCTTCCTTTCCTCTATACAAATTTTGAGTAGGTTCCAAAAATTTTATGTTATCCCTAAAAAAAAAAGTTTTCGGACCCAGCGTACTGTGTAATACTGTCTAAATATTGAGCATAATTCGCTAATAACTTATTAGTAATAAGCGGATTAATATTAATATTAAGCTAATTGGCTTCTAATTATCCTAAAGTTACTCTTTAGTGTAGACTAATTATTACCAAATCCCGAGTAAGTTCATGAAATTTGAAACCTACACCATTTAGTATAGCTATAGTGTTGAGAAAACCTGAACAGACATTATTATACTATTCACAGAGCTAGAATAGTATAATACGGTAGTTTCGAATTTCCCAAAATCGCCAAAAAACGTGCTAGAAAAAAAATCTTGCCTACAATGTTTAATGAAAAAATAAGAAACTTTGAAATGTCTGTCCGTCCGTCTGTCCGGGGGTAAAACTTTTTTTAAAAATAAAAAACTAACTTAACAAAAAAAAATTCAATTTTTTTTTCGCGTTTCGCAAAAAGAAAATAATAAAATAAAAAATTTTGAATTTTTTTTTTGAATTTTTTTTTAATTTTTTTTGTTTTTCGTTAACTATTTTCAGACGTTTAGTATTACTAAAGTTTTCAGAATGAATGCAAGAAAGTGGCTTTGCGAATTTACGAATTATAAATTCTTCTCAAGTCTTTTAAAAAGCAAAAAAAATCGGTGAAAGAAAGACAACAAAGATTATTTAGCTTTTTTAGGAAGAAAAAAAAAGTACAGAAAAAAGTTACGGTGGCCTTAGTGAATACATTGAAGTTTCGGAACAATACAGAAGTGGTAGGAGTGAGCTGTTAAGTGGTAAATAAGTGGTAATAGTGAAAATGAGAGCAAAAATTATATTGAAAATGAGAGTGAAAATAAGAGTAAAAGCAAAAGTGATGGCAGTGAGGAAGAAAATGAATGTGGGAAATTAATTTTTTTAACAAGACCTATCCAAAGTGTGCTGTGATACAAGTATGAACCACAAACAAATATATTATACCCATTTTGATTCTCCTGACTTCAAAAATATATACCTTTCTTTGCGGAAATGAGCTGTTTTATTTCTAGTTTATAAACTAAATCAAAAATATACTGCTTAACTAGGTAGAAAATTGCATGGTATTTTCGAGCTTGGATCTTTAGGTCATAAATAGCATGCTATTTAAAGCTTATTTGGATTGAAAATAGCATAATATTCAGAAAATATTTTAGGTCGATATCTTTGATCTATTATGTCGAAAATATCATGATATTTTAGGCTTCTAAATAATTCAAAAAATAGGAATAAACATGAGCTATATTATGAGGCCTAATTGTGTGCATTTGGGGACATTTTAAGGATGTTTCCAGATGATAATATAAGCTCGCATTTAGTGCACTAGTTTCGAGATATTTTGGTTTTCTGGGAGAGCGAGAAAGGAGTTTTAGACCAGGAACTCAATACTTGAAATCATAGGAATTGATTCTCATGAGAATTCGACTGTCAAATGACGTAATTTTCTCTCAATTTTTAATTTTGGTATTCTTGAAATATTTTATAGGAAATATTTCTCTTGATATCGTAGGAAAATATACCTAAGGGTTTTGGATGGTGTATTTGGAAATTCTCTTCGGAATCTTTACATTGTAGGTTATAATCTCAAAATTTTGACACTTGTGTGGTTAATTTTTATACTTTTTTTTGTTCTTTTGGAAAAATATCTAATTATGGACAATCTACACTTACAACTAATGGTTTTACAAAATCAAGCAGATGCTAAGGATGCCATGCAGAATGAAAGACATTTTATTAGGGATCAAAACCCATTTAATTTAAGTAACCACCTTTTTATTAAAAACTTTAGATTAACTAAGGTTCTGGTGAGGTATTTAATAGATATTTTGGACGATTATTTAATCGAACCCACTAGGGAATCGTCAGTTAAAAAAATCAACAAAGGTGCTAATAGCTTTAAATTTTTTTGCGACTGGAAGTTGCCAAACCTCTGTGGGAAGCTCTGTCTATTGTTCTGGTGTAAGCCAAGCTACAGTAAGTAGAAGTATACAAGAGGTGGTTGAAGCTTTGAACAACCCAGCAATATTTAACACATGGATTCACTTCCCCAGTACTTTGGCTGAACTTCAACGAAATAGAATACAATTTTTTGAAAAATACAGGATCCCAGGAATAATTGGTGTAATCGATTGGAAATCGACGTAAATACATACAAATTACTATCTTTTGGCTTTTATAAATATAACTCAAATCGAACAAAACCAAACACATGTCAAAATATAAACACTCAGTGTTGCCAAAATAATAATATATGAAATTATTAATTGAATCCAATGATCTGATTGGTTATTATAAATATCAAACGAACTTAGGCTTCGACGTACGTCTCTTAATGAGAATTGTGAATTTCTCATCGGAATTTGATTCCTACGATGTTCAAGAATAGAGATTCTTATGATATTTTGATTCTCGTGAGAATTTCATCCAGAGAATATTTTCTCGAGAGAATTAATTCCTACGTTTTCAAGTATTGGGTTCCAGGCGGTATCTGTTTTAAGATGGGTAAAACGGATATGATTCTATATTTTTAAATGAATGGGTCCAGAATATCACTTAAAATTATATTTTTACTATGCCGTGGGATTCACTTTTTATTTAACAAAATGTTGCAAAATCGAGAAAAATTCCATTTTTTTATGTTGCAAAATCGAGAAAAATTCCATTTTTTCTCCTTTTCGTTTGGACTGTTAGAATTGTTAATTTCAGACAAATATTGAAGAGGAAAACAAATTTTGTAATTGAATTTTATTTATGATAAAATTGGTTCCAAATCGAAAAAAAAAAATAGTTATTATTGCAAAAATAGTAAAAATCACAAAATAGAAATATCGAGTTTTTTTGGGATTTTTTTTTCCGCATACTTAAAGTTTACGTAGGACCTTCAAAATTGGCCCAAGAATACTTTATGGTTTGGTGCTTAATCATCACACCAAATTTCATCAAAATCGGTCTAATAGTTTTTGCACAATTATTTTGAATTCCAGATTTTAAAAAAAAATTCAAAATTATGCAAAACATAAAGCCCTTAGATACTTGAAAATTTAAACACATATAGAAGAGAGCTCAAAATAATTTTTGAAAAATTAAAATACGTTAATTAAAAAGTACAGAAAAAAGTTACAGTGGCCTTAGTGAATCCATTGAAGTTTCGGAACAATACAGAAGTGGTAGGAGTGAGCTGTTAAGTGGTAAATAAGTGGTAATAGTGAAAATGAGAGCAAAAATTATATTGAAAATAAGAGTAAAAGCAGAAGTGATGGCAGTGAGGAAGAAAATGAATGTGGGAAATTAATTTTTTTAACAAGACCTATCCAAAGTGTGCTGTGATACAAGTATGAACCACAAACAAATATATTATACCCATTTTGATTCTCCTGACTTCAAAAATATATACCTTTCTTTGCGAAAATAAGCTGTTTTATTTCTAGTTTATAAACTAGATCAAAAATATACTGCTTAACTAGGTAGAAAATTGCATGGTATTTTCGAGCTTGGATCTTTAGGTCATAAATAGCATGCTATTTAAAGCTTATTTGGATTGAAAATAGCATAATATTCAGAAAATATTTTAGGTCGATATCTTTGATCTATTATGTCGAAAATATCATGATATTTTAGGCTTCTAAATAATTCAAAAAATAGGAATAAACATGAGCTATATTATGAGGCCTAATTGTGTGCATTTGGGGACATTTTAAGGATGTTTCCAGATGATAATAATAGCTCGCATTTAGTGCACTAGTTTCGAGATATTTTGGTTTTCTGGGAGAGCGAGAAAGGAGTTTTAGACCAGGCGGTATCTGTTTTAAGATGGGTAAAACGGATATGATTCTATATTTTTAAATGAATGGGTCCAGAATATCACTTGAAATTATATTTTTACTATGCCGTGGGATTCACTTTTTATTTAACAAAATGTTGCAAAATCGAGAAAAATTCCATTTTTTTATGTTGCAAAATCGAGAAAAATTCCATTTATTCTCCTTTTCGTTTAGACTGTTAGAATTGTTAATTTCAGACAAATATTGAAGAGGAAAACAAATGTTGTAATTGATTTTTATATGTGATAAAATTGGTTCCAAATCGAAAAAAAAAATAGTTATTATTGCAAAAATAGTAAAAATCACAAAATAGAAATATCGAGTTTTTTTGGGATTTTTTTTCCGCATACTTAAAGTATACGTAGGACCTTCAAAATTGGCCCAAGAATACTTTATGGTTTGGTGCTTAATCATCACACCAAATTTCATCAAAATCGGTCTAATAGTTTTTGCACAATTATTTTGAATTCCAGATTTAAAAAAAAAATTCAAAATTATGCAAAACATAAAGCCCTTAGATACTTGAAAATTTAAACACATATAGAAGAGAGCTCAAAATAATTTTTGAAAAATTAAAATACGTTAATTAGGAGAGCTTAGGCAGTTGTTTAAACATTTGTCGAATGTTTGAGCTTATAAACAATTAGAATAACTTTATGAATTAAAAAGTCCAAATTAATTTGTTTTTTTTTTTTTTAATATATATATATATATATTGAAAGTACTCGTAAAGACGCTGCCTTTGAAAAAAAAATTATGATGATTCGTTTATTAGTTTCGAAGTTATGATCGTTCATATTGACCGCCAAGTATCTAAGGGCTTTATGTTCAATTTTGCCTGGTCTATTTGGACTAGGCAGCCTTAGAATAGAATACTGCTCACAAATAACAAACAATGTAAAGTGTATAAATTTTAGTGACATGAAAGAATTACCTACACCACATATTTTTTTCTAAAACATGGATAATATTACAGCCCTATTCGTGTGAATACGGTTAAAATAAGTACCTATATGAAATAATAATCAAACATTAAAAAACATCCTTTTTAAGTATAATTTTCTTCCGCATGATTACAGTATACCCGACACAAAAAGTTAATCAAATTATTGTTAAAATATTGTGTTATATCATGAATATTTATGCTTATATTTACATATTTGCTAGGGCTGTCCAGAAATGTTTAGTATGCGTGTGGTTTTAAAGCAAAGAACTTTTACCTAAAGAAGTAATTTCAGACCAATGTTTGTGAATGTGTCATCTTTTTGTTTGGACTTTGTGGTGTAGATGTCGCTAGTCGACTTTCAGGCTACCTAGTAGCGATGTTGCGTAGTTTCCGCCTTATCATGAAAACAAATCATTATACTTAAATAAAAAATGTAAAAAAAATTATTGTGTATACTATAATTATGTTTAATAATATAGTATATTTAAATCTATTAAAATTAAACTACTAGTTCATATAAAACTCATAGAGAACTAATGTTTCTTAAAATTTACAATAAAATATATGTTTCCAATCGGCAACACTGTACCCCTGTCATTCATTTTACCACATTAGACTGTGAGTTTACACATTCTTTCTCTCTCTATTTACGCGTACTAAGTGTAAACAATAGTCAATCCCCACCAGCCCCTCACCATAGTTGGTTCACGCTTCAAACAAAGCATACGGTAGATTTCATCATGCTCCTTCTTGAGGTAAAAGTTCTTCGTTTTAAAGGCATAATTTCGGGCTAATAGGGATGCCAATTCCCGTCCCTATTTCATAGTTTTAAAGTCTAATTTGTATGTAATTTTTCAGATATATATATATAGGGTGTCTCAGCAAAGCAGACTCGGTCGATATATAGTAAAGTATCCACTTTAGAGAAAAACTTTAAAGGGAAAAGTTGTATGGTTTTAAAAAAGGCACATTCTAAAAATATTTTGAAATATACAGGATGGTCCTCCTAGGGTGGGTAACATCTGACTTAATTTTTTTAAATGGAATGTTATATTTTTTATTATGTCACCTTACTTATCATAAAAATACCTTTATTTTAATGTTATATTATATGGGTCTATTGTTTATAGTTTTTGAGATATAAAATAAGATGGCATATTAAAAAATATACAATTCCATTAAAAAAAATTAAGTCAGATGTTACTCACCCTAGGAAGACCACCCTGTATATTTCAAAATATTTTTAAAATGTACCTTTTTTTGAAGACTGCTTTCATGGTAATAGAAAAAGTAATAGTATATAACGCACCGAGTACGCGAACCTAGTTTTTAGTCGATGTGCACTGAAATGGTTTGCGTCGAGGTGCGTATACTATTTTTCCTACGACCTAACACCTAAACAAAAAAAAACGCAAAAATTATCTTAAAATTAGTTTGTCAATTTGAGGTTATGTGTTTGACATTTACAAATTTTCTGACAGTACGTATGTAAAATCAGCTGATCGTCACTTCCCATCCGTTGTCATAGGCAACGGATGGGAAATACGCACTAACTACTAACTAGGTCGTAGAAAAAGTACATTTCAAGCTGTAAAGCAATTACGCACCTGGGAAAAGTTACACACTCGTCTAGATATTCAGTTACAATGGAGATTTCTCCCGTTAGATTAGACGGGGACAAAAGTTCTACCCAAAAAGGATAGAATACATACATACACTCCCACTTCCACCCAACCAAACAAATTCTGTATTTGTTCTTTGTTGAACAAATACAATATTTACTTGGCCGGGCGAAAAGTGTAACTATATTATAGAAATTACTGGCGCCATCTAAATTTTAGTAGAATTATCTTATTCTACGGATTCACATTAGCTATGTTCGTTCGTGCAGCTCACTGCTACACTTTCCGGCCAACCAAATAAATACTGTATTTGTTGTATGAAAAACAAATACAGTATTTATTTGGTTGGCTGGAAAGTGTAGCACAAATGAGATAGAGATAGGGTAGACGTCTTTTGTTTCATAATTTTAGTTGTAGAGAGCTCCATTGGATAGAAAGTTATGGTCCTATACAAATGTACTTTAATTTTTGTTAAAAACACTATAGTTCCAACGTCAAGTACTTAATAATTAAGGACGGACATGAAATGTTGCCTGTTTTTAACAAAAATTAAATAACTCTGGTACCCTTTAAGCTAATGCTACGAGCTTTTGCATGTATACTAGTATTAATAAGCGCAATAAACTTATGTTAATTTATTTTTTTGAATTTATCCAGGGTCGTCCCTAGACGGAAAAATTTATTAGGCTTAACACATTTTTGCCCCAAACTTTTTTATGTGTATTTTTTGTAAAAAATATGAATTCCTTGAGTAAAAATACAAAAAAAAATGTCATATAGTGTAACACTGTAGGAGCAACCGTTTTCAAAAAAAATGCAATTAAGAGGGGGTAACATTTTGTGCCACCAAAAACATTACTTTTTAAAAGCGTATTACTCCTTTAATATTAAATTTAGGTGTTTTGGTGAAGAATACTTTTTTGCTCAGTTTTAAATGATGAATCATCCTGCAGCAATAAAATTTTATTGATGCTTTTTTTTTGTTTCCCATTCAATATGTCATTTTCGAAGGGCCGTAGCTCCCTTAGGGCTTATTTTCGGACCAACCTTAATAAAACTTTGTTTCATATTTTTAGATGTAGAATAACTTCTTAAATTTTGGCATGGCAGTTACTGATCACCCTGTATATTTTTGATTTCTTTTTTACAAATTTATTTTATTTATTATAAATTTATAAATACTTAAGTTAATATAAAACAAAAACTAAATATTCGATATATCTGAACTTTATAATGCGTTATCTCCAAATATAAAGAAATTTTCAGCGAATAGAGCCAAAGTTTATATTAAAGCGTATATACTCTCAGAGTTGAATGGTTAATCTATAAGCAATGTGTTCTGCGATGGTTTGTCCCTTTTACTGAAATGCTGAGTGGTTTATGTATATGGGGTATATGTATTTTTGTATTTTACCTAGTGGTTATTATTAAGTTAAGATGGGCTAGGGGAAGAATGAAATGTTGGTAGTATACCTGCATTTTAATCTAGTCCTTTGAGTCAAATATACAAATATAGTGTAATATTATATATTTTCAATGTAATTTTTTATATTTGGTTCAATAAATGTGTTTATTATTATTATTACTATATAAAAACTAAAAACTAAATATAAAAACTAAAGTACAATTTTATGGGATAATAACTTCCGATTTCCTACCCATTTGTAACTGAATATTCAGTTTACTTTTTACAGTTATGTTATGTGGACATGTTTAGTCAAACTTTATACGAAAAACTGGTCACCCA
This sequence comes from Brachypterus glaber, assembly GCA_958510825.1. NCBI lineage: Eukaryota > Metazoa > Arthropoda > Insecta > Coleoptera > Kateretidae > Brachypterus > Brachypterus glaber. Next base: position 41,300,320 of record OY294048.1, on the reverse strand, counting down.
GAAACTGGGTAGCCCTGAAACAAGGGGCATGTTAATAAATGTAGATACCAACCTGTGATAAATTTTCTCGGCTAACTGTATGACTCTGTAAACCATGTAGAACCGTTGAAATTGTCATTCCGCACTGCAACAGAAAGAAAAAAAAGTTATCAACTCTGAATATGAGTTTCACGCTTGTACATTAACATAGACCAAAAACAGGGTTTTTTACTTCGAAAAACTGTAAATACAATACCATTACTAACGTCTACGTCCCACATTCAACTCGGTCTTTCGCGCTGTTGCCAAATTGTGCATTTTAATATATCTTTGGTTTTTGGTTGTTTTGGTGTTTTTTTTTGCTTTGGTTTTTGGTTGTTTTGGTGTTTTTTTGCATTGGAACAATAAAGCTGTATCTGTCACAAAAGTGGTTTTGAGATATAGCGATTTAAAGGTTTAAATTGCTTTGTTTTAATCATGTTTATACTTAAAGCCAAATAACTTTTATCAAAGATAACAATGTATTATGTATCTTTATTAACAAGTTTTTAACTTATACCATCCATAATATTAATAATTATTCTTTATAAATGTGATGTTTTGTAACTAAGTGCATTTTAAATCAGAATAATTAAGCTGTAAATGAAAATCTATGTTTTAAGCCAAATATCTTTTACGGCGATCGACTTATACATAAAAGACTATGTTTATTTGACTAAATAGGCCCTTCTGAACTCAAAAATGTTATGCTACCAAAATTATCTGTTTTAATTATCTAAAAATTCGATGTTATGTAACAGCGTAATTTCGATTGGAATAATAAAGTGGTAACTGGCGAATATTGCTTTTATGCCAAATACCTTCTGCGGTGAGGGACTCATATATGAAAATTAATATTTTTTAGACTAATTGGACCCTTCTGAATAGAAAATTAATAACCATAACAAAAAAAAGTATAGTTACTTTCCCCAACAAAGTTCTTGAGTTAGCGAAAAAAATGAAAATGTTTAATTTTTTTACATTTCTCGACGTATTATATGCAAAAAAGATGATTTCCGTAAAAAAATCTGCTGTCGGTCTGTCTGTCTGTCCGAGAAAATTATTTTGGTTAAAATCGGGGTAAGTAAGATGGTAAAATGGGATATAAAATTTTTAAACTTTTTTTTTTTGAACATTGAATTCGCTTGTTGCGGTGTTCTAAACGCCCAAATACTTATTTTTATGTTTATTTGACAAAAATCAGACTTTCTGTCAAAAATCTGATCCCCTGTGCACTGTTGCTCAAGTGTAAATGCCGCTTATTTGATCAAAGTTTATTATTATTATTATTATTATTATTATTATTATAAAAAAAAGAGTTGAGGTTAAAAACCTATTTAACTCTAAACTTTAAGTTAAAAAAAAAATTATGTAGCATACAAAGTATTAAATAAGTCTGTCCAACCGGTTTTTAAAAGTGTTTATAGTTGGCGCAAGCACAACATCATGTGGCAAAGAGTTCCAAGTCGTAAATACTCTGCTACTTAAAAATGTTCTTCTGTGGGCAGTCCTGTATATTTCATATTTTAGCTTTAGGCTGTGTCCTCTAAGGCGTCCATCGTTGTTTAATGAAAAAAGTGATCGCAGATCAATGGAAAATGTATTATGTAGTAATCTATATGTCATTATAATGGAACCTCTTTCCAACCTGTCCATAACACTGGGTAGACTAAATAAAATGAGGCGGTTTTCGTACGATGGTCGAGTTCTTCCGTATGGTAATCTCGTAGCACTTCGTTGAACATTTTCTAATAAATTAATATCACGCACCAAGTTAGGGTTCCATACTGAGAATCCTAATTCCAATATAGGGCGTATATAAGTTTTATACAAGCAGGCTGCCGTTTGAACAGAGGATCTACAAAACGCCTTTTTAAATAGAAATATAGTTTTTCTAGATTTACTACACACTAAGTTTATGTGTTCAGACCATGTTAAGTCGCTTGTTACTATAACTCCAAGATCAGTACGTTTTTCCACTTTTGTTAGGTTACCATTATCTAAAACATAGTCCATCCGAGGATTGTTTTTACCCAGGTGCAGCACAACGCATTTACCGATATTTAAAGTAAAGTAAGCCAATCATATCGAAAAAATCGGTAATTTAAAGGAAAATTTGAAAATTTGGTAATTACCAAATTAATTTATTAATTATTTAATCAAAAAGTAGGCAAAAAGTTAGATCACTTGTTTTTATAAAAAGTTTGTAATTCTTCAATCGACAAAAAGTTGGTACTTTTTTAATAAAAAAGTTGGCAAAATTATGAAATATGCATTGCAAGCTCTTCGGCTCTGCATTTAACTTTTTTTCTACTAAAAAATATGCAAACATTGCTCACTCTAGCGTTCACGCAGTAAATCGTGGGTTTAATGTTCAAAACTGGTGTACTAATTTTTGATATTTTATACAAAAAAAATAATCCTACGGACGCTTTACTACACCTAAATTAATCCAACCTTTTACATTCGGATATAAAAATATATATGTTTTAATTACGAGACGCATAGCGTATATACAGGGTGATCAGTAACTGGCATGACAAAATTTAACATCCAAAAATACGAAAAAAAAATCCCATACGGCCGGCTACGGCCCTTCGAAGATTGTCATATTGAATGGGGACAAAAAAGCACCAATAAAATTTTAATGCTGCAGGGTGACTCTTTATTTAAAACCATGCAAAAAAGTGTTCTTCACCGAAACACCTATATTTAATATTAAAGGAGTACCTACTAGCGTTTTAAAAAGTAACAGTTTTGGTGGCACAAAATGTTACTTCCTCAATTGCCTGTTTTTGAAAACGGCTGATCCTACAGTTTTATCATATTACATTGATATGACATTTTATATGTATTTTTACTCAAGAAATCAAAATTTTTTACAAAAAATTTAAAAAAATACAGATAAAAAGTTTGGGGCAAAAATGTGCTAAGTCTCACATGTTGTCCGTCTAGGCAAGTCCCCGGAGAGATTTGAAAAAATAAATTAACATAAACTAATTACCCTTATCAATACTATTATACCTTCAAAACCTCGTAGCTGTATCTTAAAGGGTACCAGATTTATTAATTAAAACCCTTAGTTTTAGTACAAGACAGGCCAAAATATTCATAAAATATGAACCTGAACGAACAAGAAAGTTACTCGATCTCAGCAAGGCGGACCTAAAGACCTATACAGGGCTGTTAACGGGACACTGCCCGTTAAGATATCATCTCAAAAAAATGGGAAATCTGAAATCGACATTTGCCATCTATGCTAAGAAGCACTAGAAACGACCGAACACATTATGTGCTTCTGCGAAGCCATTGCTTGTAAAAGGCTACAATATCTAGAACAGGTATACCCAAGACCTGCAGATATATCCCAAAAAAACTCTTAGACTTCTTTGGAAGCCTAAAGTTTGATGTGGACTAAATTGCAAAGGGGATTCACAATAGATCTCATTGGTCGCAGTGATTTGAAAGGCAGTAACATGCCTCACAACCCCACTTATATTGTATTGTATTCTATTGTAGTTTTAGTACAATTTTAAAGGGCTCATTTTTGGACCAACCTATATAGGAACTTTTTTTCTATATTTTAGCATGCCAGTTACTGAGCACCCTGTATACCGTATACGCTATAACTTTATACATAAAAAACAAAACATATTAGATCTATAAAATAATTCTTGTTTGGATTATTGTAATTTATAATACTGACATAAAATATAGACTACCTACACTAAAAACTAAAAAAAGCCTGGTTGGGTTAGACAGATCAATAGTTATAAATAAAACAACAATTTTTCTGGTTGCTGCAACCAAAAATCTGGCAAGGGCAACAACATTGTTGTTGTGATTACCAGATGATTAAAATATAAGTTAGTTTCTAGTAACCACAACAAGATACAATATATTCTAATAATCGTACATTGTGATATTGATAGATTTCAGTTTTGGGCTACTGGCCCTCTTGAGTACCAAATTGGACCCTGTAGGCTGATTGAGAAAAAGTTTAGACTTTATTCAGTAAAGAAGTAAAGGCATTAGATTGATGTATACTTGTGCGCCATCTATTGCTAGATGTAGACAACCACTCATACTTCTACTAATCTGGAGACTTTGAATGGTAAAAAGTTGAAGACTAATAACTAATAAAATAAAATATTAAATATAAAAAGTTAAATAAACATTCAATCATACATTATAGTACCTTGTGTATGATTTAATAACAAAAAGTCTATGAATATTAGAAAAATAGGTAATAACTAGATGAAACGTTGCAAGCACCCTGTCAAAACATCGGCACTATTGTACACTAGAGCCATCTAGTTTGCAAATTTCAAACTAGGTGTTTTGTTTGATTTTAAATTCTGTATCTTTAAAACATTATATTCTAGCAAAAAACTGTGTATAACATTTTTTATAGGGCTTAAAAAGAGCTTTTATTTAAAATATAATTTTTTGAAATCGGGTTATAAATATGTGAGATATGCTAGGAAAACCTTTTACTGCTTTAAACGCCAATATCTCGAAAACAATGCGTATTAGGACCAATTTAAAATTATCTTTTATATAAGTGCTAAATTAACCAAATACAATAATAATTGCCTTAATTATAAACAAAAAACGCTAAAAATAGGACTTTTACCCTATTTTTACCCCCTTACCCCCAATCGTTTACCCCCAAAATCTAATCATCTCTTCGGAATACGATAATAAACAATATGCAAAAAACCGCAAGTCGATGTCTCATGTAGGAATGGAGTTAGAAAGTTTACACCCAGACAGACAGACAGACAGACAGACAGACAGATAGACAGACAGACAGACAGACAGACAGACAGACAGACAGACAGACAGACAGACAGACAGACAGACAGACAGACAGACAGACAGACAGACAGACAGACAGACAGACAGACAGACAGACAGACAGACAGACAGACAGACAGACAGACAGACAGACAGACAGACAGACAGACAGACAGACAGACAGACAGACAGACAGACAGACAGACAGACAGACAGACAGACAGACAGACAGACAGACAGACAGACAGACAGACAGACAGACAGACAGACAGACAGACAGACAGACAGACAGACAGACAGACAGACAGACAGACAGACAGACAGACAGACAGACAGACAGACAGACAGACAGACAGACAGACAGACAGACAGACAGACAGACAGACAGACAGACAGACAGACAGACAGACAGACAGACAGACAGACAGACAGACAGACAGACAGACAGACAGACAGACAGACAGACAGACAGACAGACAGACAGACAGACAGACAGACAGACAGACAGACAGACAGACAGACAGACAGACAGACAGACAGACAGACAGACAGACAGACAGACAGACAGACAGACAGACAGACAGACAGACAGACAGACAGACAGACAGACAGACAGACAGACAGACAGACAGACAGACAGACAGACAGACAGACAGACAGACAGACAGACAGACAGACAGACAGACAGACAGACAGACAGACAGACAGACAGACAGACAGACAGACAGACAGACAGACAGACAGACAGACAGACAGACAGACAGACAGACAGACAGACAGACAGACAGACAGACAGACAGACAGACAGACAGACAGACAGACAGACAGACAGACAGACAGACAGACAGACAGACAGACAGACAGACAGACAGACAGACAGACAGACAGACAGACAGACAGACAGACAGACAGACAGACAGACAGACAGACAGACAGACAGACGGACGGACGCAAAAATTTTTTTTACTGATTTCGACTCGAATGGTCTAAAACGTCGAGAAATGTGAAAAAAACGTGGTCAAAGATTTTGACTTTACGGCGAAGATTTCAATACATCGGCACTCTTAGTAGCACTAAGTGCCGATGTAATAAAAGATCTAAGTCTATGAATATTAGAAAAATAGGTAATAAACGTGTTTACTACAAGTAAATATAATTTGTCAAGAACTTGTACTAAATTATCCAGTTTGTTGATTTCACGTATAAAAGGGGTAAATTGTCTTTAAACCTATTAATTTATATTAACTCAATTAATTAAATTCATATTACATTGTGAATATTACACTCTTTGCTAATTAACTTTATGTCCTCTTGCAGCGTCAAATTAATTTTCTCTCTTTACGAAAAAGAATATAAATAGCTTTTTTCAAGAGCCCATGTTTCTTTTATTCACGACGGAAATTAATTGTCAGACCAGGATTTGTTTTAGAGAAGTTCATTTTTTATTCTTGTGTGTGTTATAGTTATTTTTCTATTTTGCGACTCTTATAAGCTCATAAGAAAACGCATTTTGGCGTGTTCTTATAGGCCCATAAGAGGTCTGTACTTTTTGTTCTTTTGGGTTCGCAACAGACCTGGCCTATCGCTTGACGGTTAGTTTGGACTTCTGGCTTCACATAAAAGTAGGGTTATGCAGATACACTACTACACAGAAAAAAAGGTTATCTTGGTAGAAGATAATAAATTATCTTGGATTTATATTCTTCTTAAATCGAGGTAATAATCTTCTTTTAAGATCATGTATCCTCGGTTTAAGATTATCTGTGACTTTGGTTTCCTTATTATTCTCTTGGTAGAAAAATCCTTGTGTCAAGGATTTTTTCCTTAAATGCATTTAAGTGCTTTTTCCTACGACCACCTATGAAACCAAATTTCACACGATTAACAAAGTAGGAAGTATCATATTTCATAGGCGTGCGAAATAATATTATACATGTTTGGGAAATTTTTTCAAAATATTTACCATTCATTAACCCTGGAACCTGACTGTGGGGTCTCAAAAACCCCAATACTGCTTCTATTAAAGTGAGCAGATTAATTCAAAAGAAGGTTGAGTACAATGTAAATATTAGTGGTGATATACATTATATTATCTTACTCCAAGTCATGGTTTAAGATAATATGACCTTGAATCAAGAGAATCATAATCTTAAATCAAGATTATAATTCTCTTTATTCAAGATTATATTATCTTAAACCAAGATTTGGTGTAAGATAATATGATCTTGGATAAAGATAATATTATCTTGAATCAAGATAATTACATACTTGGTTTAAGATAATATGATCTTAAATAAACGGTTTAAGTGGCTTTGATTTAAGGAAATGTCCTTAAATCTAGGACCTCAAATGCCAAGATCACGGCGGACTTGATCCAAGACAGTCATGGCGTTGAACATATCGAAAGCCATGGCGGCCTTGGTTCAAGATCGTTTTGCTTTCATTCAAGATATCCTTTTTTTCTGTGTATCCGAAATTAGGAAACCATCCGAAATTAGGCGTCTTTCCTATATTTGATTAAAAAAATAGTGCCTTATAAAAAATATATATCATTTTTAATATTTAATTAACAAAAAAGTGGGGCGTACCCTAATTTACTTTTTTTGAGCTAAACTTTGGTACATATTTTTTTATGGTATTTTCACGAGATGAGGGCATTTTAAAATGCCCGACTGTGTATCCTGAGTGTTATTAACCTGTAATTTTTATCTAAACTTTTGGATATAAAGGCATGGTGTCGTTTATTGATACTTTTTCCCAAAAGAGAATTAAATTCCCGATTCCCCGATCGAACAGCTGCAGCTGGCTAGATATATTTCGACAAAAAAACAGTAATTTTTTAGAACTTACAGTTTTAATTACAAAATTTAAATTGTTTTCCACATAATGTATTACAATCCACTTTAAAGAATATATATAAATGAAGGTTCATTTAATTTTGCAGTTCACTAGAGCCTGATTATCTTTACTGCGTAGAAGGACCTACACTGAAAGAAATTACATTGAAAAGGCGTAAAAAAATATACTCTATAAATGTGTAAATTTTACACCTTTATATAAATGTACATCAACATTGATGTGACCTAGAGTGTGTATTTTTACATCCATACCTTCTACAACAATACACTCGGAGCTCAAAAAAGTGTATTTTTATAAACATACCTTTAGCAACAATACACCCGAAGTGTAAAAATCACACTTCTGATGTACAAGCCAGCTAATCGCGGGCGTTAAGCTAGTCACGTGACTCAAGAAGCCAGAATTCCTGCTTCATCGAGTCTGGTGGCTGTCGACCATTATAATTGTTTACGTTTGTAAGAGCGTACGTATAATTTTGTGTGTGCTAGATTTTTCAAAAAAATTAGTGGTAAGTGTTGATTAAAGGTAAATATTTAAAAAGTGTGATTAATACAATATCCTTAAACATACATTTTATAATATTTTACTTATTTAGGCGGTAACACTGGCCTGCAAATTTTGAGTTGTTAAGACTTCTGTTACTATTTTATATTGGTATTTTTTGTAGCACTGATTACGAATATACGTTTTATTTTTCTGTTGCGTAGTTTTTCCATTAAACACTATTCATAAATAGAAATATAACAAAATGGTTATTCTATTTTTTTTTAATAAATTGAAGGGTTTTAGGTAAAAAGTATATTTACGCGTTGGTGTAAACTTTACACACTGGATGTAAAAATATAATACACACCGCATTTATATTAACGCTTCGAGTGTAAATTCACATCAGCAGCAGCTGCAAGTAAATTACCCATGCACGTGGATGTAAAAATTTATCTCAGTGTAGAGTTTTCTATGATACCAATCCAAAGTTGCGGTTATGGTTATGTTTGGTAATTACCATTATTAGATTGATTCAAACTGTTAGTTGCATTCTTTATATGATCAATTAAACTTAGTCTTAGGTATAAGATGTATCTTATACCTAAGACTAAGTATACCTGTTTGTAAGGTCCTCGTATGACAATACATCTATCTATCTAGCAACTGTGACCCACCAAAATTTCAAATTGAAAATTTTGGAGGTCTCACCATTTAAATTTTTTTATTGGGGTAAGAGTATCATCCCTTATTTTATTCAGAAATTTTGAAAAAAATCTAGAGGTCGCTAACAGCCATTTTTTAAAAAGATATGTTTCTTTAGCTTTTTTATTTTTCTTTAGCTTTTTAATTTTTTTTAAGTCCAAAGAATTTTGTATTTAAATCTTTTTAACACGGAACGATATAAAGGGATAGGAGTTGGATTGGTTTGGTCCAAACCTCAAAATAAATCAGAATGTTTTCTTTCAAAATGGCGGAGCTGTGCCCTTTTAAGTTCGAAAATGCACTACATTGCTTCATTTTAGGCGTAATGACAGGCACAATTTTTTTTTTCATTGTTTTAAAATATTGCGCCTGTAGCTCAATAGGTCCACACATAAAAACCACTATAATTTTTTTATTGGATATACGGTGTATCCAGAAAAAATAAAATATATATATATTTTTAACGTTTTTGAAAGATAAATTGCCTAAAAGCCAAACGGCACGCCCCATCGAAAAATGCAAACAACAAAGAAAATTTAAAATATAAAAAAAAATATTATTTTTTTTTGGATAAAAATAAATTTTTTATTGAAAAATTTCTCGTTCTTTGCATTTTTTTTATATAGTATCCTTTTGATTTTACAGAATTAAAAATATGTTTCTATCCCCCTTTTTGGGTATATTTGGGAACGTCCCTAAACATCTATTATACATGTATGTTTTAAGGACCAATAAATTGTGTATATTTTAAAATGTTTGCTTAGAGTATCAAAAAGCCTTTTGGAAACAATTGTTTTCAATAAAAACTTTTCAGAGTCGCATAATGGGTTTACATGTATTTACACTAGAAAGTTTTGTCCTAATTGAAAAAGCACATTTTCAGTGGGTGGTTCAAGCTGATGTTTCTAAAAACACATTTTGCCATTTTATCTGACAAAGATGTGCTTCAGAGATTGTAGAATTTTCCGTTTAATTTCTTTTATTTAATAGTGGCTAATTAAAGAATGCATTACATTACATCTACACAGAAAAAAAGGATATCTTGAATCAAATCAAAACGAGCTTGAACCAAGGCCGCCATGGCTTTCGATATGTTCAACGCCATGACTGTCTTGGATCAAGTCTGCCGTGATCTTGGCATTTGAGGTCCTAGATTTAAGGACATTTCATTAAATCAAAGCCACTTAAACCATTTATTTAAGATCATATTATCTTAAACCAAGTATGTAATTATCTTGATTCAAGATCATATTATCTTAAACCAAGACTTGGTGTAAGATAAAGACCCCATAGTCAGGTTCCAGGGTCAGTAGAATGGTAAATATTTTGAAAAAATTTCCCACACATGTATAATATTATTTCGCACGCCTATGAAATATGATACTTTCTTACTCTGTTAATCGTGTGAAATTTGGTTTCATATGTGGTCGTAGGAAAAAGCACTTGTTTTTTAAGAAAAACTTGTTGCAACGCCATTGCAAAATGGCGCTTATAGGTATAAATTATTTAAAGCTACTTACCCGTGAATTTAAGTAAATTTCAAAATCCTCATCTGTTGAGGGTAACAGATACAAATTCGTCCATTTTAAAGCAGATAAAAACAATGATACACCTTTAAAGACAACTGACGGCAAAAAAACAAACCTAACTTCTCTCCCGCGCATATCTTGAACTACTGCGCAAATTGTCTGCCAGCCAACAATAACAACGGGCGAGTCTACAAATTGTCACATTTACCAACACCCCCTGTGTAACGCGTAACAATATAAAAATTTTGTTTCGCAATAAATTTAACTGTATTCTCACTATTGATTCGTTTTTCTCGACAAAACAAACATGAACCTAAAATATAGTATAACATAACCTTAAAAATAATTTACACGAAAAAATCACTCAAACTTTAAAAAAATATTCATAATCAATATCACACAGGGAAAAAATACTAGGTACCTCTTTTTACACTGAGTGTCACATATAACACGTATATTGTTTATGCACAGGTACACAAAATAGTACACAGATTGGTGTTCTGTGAGTACACATTCCGCGCGAAAATTTATCATCGCCGATGATTCATTGGCAAGATCACGCAAGAACAGGGCCGTAAGATTTTTTTTTTAATATCAATGTCAACAGTTTTTTTACTGATTACAATATTATTTAAATATGCATAGTTTCGTCAATTTTTGTGTGAAAAAGGGAATTATGGGCCACTAAATAGTTATTTATGTTGAAATAAAAATACATCTGCCAAGCTTAGAAATAAACGTTAAATTTATTAAATACCGTTTCGTAACGTTTACCTAGACCCCCCTCCCCCCTGTCACAAACGGTAACAATTTCTCTGATCCCCCCCCCCCCTAGGCGCATTACTTAATATATGGACAGCCCCTAATGTTGATTGGGTCACTGGAAATGAAAAATATATATATGGAAAAAGAAGGTTAAGGACCCATAAGGACTCAAGTACCAATTACTGTGAAATGTTGTTTTTGCATTTTAATTTAATTAATAAAAACTTTTCGCAAAAAAAAAATGATCCAACTTCTGTCTCTAAAAAGTAAAAAATAAAAAATAATTTCACCACTCCCTAAAGCAATTATTTTTGTTGTTAAATTGTTTGCTGTTTGCTGTCCAAAATGATCAAAATTTGCGTTACGTAATACTTGAACGTTCCCTTACATCATTATATAAACTATAATTTACCCTAATAATATATATATATATATATATATATATATATATATATATATATATATATATATAAAGGAATTTGTGTACTTAATTCTTAGGGTATTTCTTTATTGATCTTCTTAAAACGTGGTGGCTTTTTGTCGATTTTTTGGTTTTGCCAATAAATAAAAAATAATACTTAAAATGATGCACGGCTGAATATTAAAAAAATGGACTATGACTTTATCTTACATTTTTCGAACGGGAGGTCGTAGAAACTTGAAATTTGGTATGTAGGGTGGTATGTATTTGGTATGTAATGACAAATAAAAATTAACAGAACAAAAAAACAAGATGGATGACCTGTACATGTATATCTTTAGAACGGGAGGCCGTAGAAACATGAAATTCGGTATGTAGGTATTATATAAGTATTACTGGCGCCATTTTGTATACGCCATTTTGTATTTTTTATTTAAAAAGCACATTACTGATTTAAAGTAAAACTATTTATAAATTTAATTATTATAAAGGCCATATTGGACCCGCCATTTTGAATTTTTAACTTTTAATGCCATATTCGGTTTAAGCATTCTAAAATACCTCCCTACACCAATTTTTATACCTGTAGCGTAAACCGCCGAATTAATGCCATTTTTGGGTGTCGCCTGGACCATAGTGCGCTGTTTAGGTCTAATTAAAAATATGCCGACATCATTTTAGTTGATTCTAGTCCTATTTGAACTTAAAGCCTTCTGCTGGACTTAAGGCCTAGAGCTAATTTTTAAAATAAACAGGCACTGGCTTAGTTTTGTTGTATCTTAAAAGAAGATTTACTCTTACAGTGTTGCGAAACCATGTTTTATAAACTTAATTAAATTTTAAATAAAACAAAAACGTTCTACTGTACAAGTAAAGCAAAACCGTGATAACATTAATATGTTTTAAGCCTCCAGTTACGAGACACGGTTTTATTTACTTGCATATTTCTTAATATCGCAAGCGTCACATAACAACAATGATCCTAGCCGAGAACTTTGTTGATATCGTAAGCGTCACATATTTTGGGACACTTTTTGGGACATTTTGGTTTTAGACCCCGTCCCCCCGTCGAAAACATATTAGTGTAAAAAAAATAAATAGAGTTATATATAACAATATTATAGTATAACATACTATGAAATAACATGAATGCCTAAAAATAAAAATTCCACAGTGTTGGATAAAAAGGCGTATTTTTAAACATTGCTTTTTGTATGCACTGGCATGTTTCACTTTGATATTTTTTGTTTGTAAAAGATTTAAATTATACTTACTTTGATTTTTTTCATACAAAGCTTTGTGCTAAAAACATCGAAAAAATATGTTTGCAATTATTGATTTAAAAAAGTAGTTTAGGATACAGGGAGGTTACCAGCCGAGTTTGGACAGCGAGTTTGGTAACCGTAATTGCCCTTAAAACCGGTTTCGTCCGTGTAATATACACTATTTTTTATTCGATTGTAATACGTCTAAAAGTTCTAACAAAAGTCTTGAAAATAGTATATTATGCACCTAGTATGCGAATCAAGTCTCTTTCCAGTGTTCTAGAATGAAGTTTTTTTGCTGAGACGGAGTCGAGGCTTAAAAACAGTCGAGTACGCTTAATTATGGCAGTAACTGCCATGTCAAAACTTAAAAGGTGATTCTACATCCAAAAATATGAAAAAAGGTTTCTATAAAGGTTTGTCCGGAAATGAGCCCTAAGGGAGCTACGGACCTTTGAATGGGGAACAAAAAAAAGCATTAATAAAATTTTAATGCTGCGGGGTGATTCTTCATTTAAAACTGAGCAAAAAAATTATTTTTCAACAAAACACTTAAATTTAATATTAAAGGAGTAATAGCCTTTTAAAAAGTAACGTTTTTGGTGGCACAAAATGTTACATCCTCTTAATTGCATTTTTTTGAAAACGGTTGCGCCTACAGTGTTACACTATATGACATTAATTATGTATTTATACTCATATTCTTGAAAAACATCCAAAAAAAGTACACATAAAAAAGTTTGGGGCAAAAATGTGTTAAGCCTAATACTTTTTTCCGTCTAGGGACGCCTCTGGATAAATTCAAAAAAATAAATTAAGAAAAACTTATTGCCCTTATTAATACTAGTATACATGCAAAGGCTCGTCGCTCTAGCTCAGAGGGTGCCAGAGTTCTTATTTAAAAACCTTATTTTTATTACAATTTTAAAGGGCCGTGGCTCCCTTAGGGCTCATTTGCTGACCAAGCTTTATAGAAAGTTTTTTTTGATATTTTTGGATGCAGAATCACGTTTTAAATTTTGGCATGCCAGTTATTGATCACCCTGTATAGTATTTTTTCTACTACCTAGTAATTCTAAATATCAATTAAAAATATAGTTTAACCCTTAATCAGTCGCAATATATATTACATACACCTAAAATATAAAATTAATCGCCTTTACTATGTTTCCTTGCCTACGTTCTCCTCCCTTTAAGTATTCCTTTACATCAATACCCACCACGTATCTATGCTAATTGTACCACGGTTTGTTGTGTGTCGTAAACTTTGCGATCCGCTAAACTGTGAGATACATTGCGACAAGTCACGTTATGTCGATATAAATGAACAAGCTAAGTAGAATATGAGTATGGGGCATGTATGATCAAAAGGTTGTTTGTTAAAAATTAGATTTCTATAAGAACCATTCAGTCTTTGTTTAATTAAACTCTTAGGTATAAAATGCCTATTTGTTAGGTCCCCGTATAACAATAAATCAATCAATCAATCTATCTATCTATCTATCTATCTATCTATCTATCTATCTATCTTTGTTAAAGTGTTATTTTTTAACGATAAAAATCGATGTTTGGATAACATAATAAGTTCATCCGTTGGGTTATGGGGGTAGAAAGGAGTTAAAATTTTGTTTTGGTTTTAACTTTTTTGATATTTATGAATGAAGAAATTCCTTAAACCGGTTAAAAGGGAAATAAAAACAAAAACAAACCTAAATAAAAAAAAATTGTATATTTGACTGTACCTAGGTACATATATGTATATTAAAACGCTTTGGCGCTACCACCAGACAACATCCGATGGCACACTAGTATATCATAATTTATTATTTATAATTCATAAAATAACGTCAAATTTTCCTGGTTATTTATTTAGAATCAATAGAAAATCAAGCCGAACTTCAAATAAAGTTACTCACATTGGGAAAAAAACAAAGCATACGTACAAAAAGAATGACACTTTTTGCTGTTTTTCAAAAGTTATCTAAGTTGGGCTTATTACCTTTTGATTCTACATGCCTCTACACATGTATACACGGAGCCTACACGGTGTTTGCAGTCTTTTGGTTTGGTTTTTCATGTTCTGTGATGTAGAATCATCATCCCATAATTTTCCGCCAAATCAAATCAAATCAAATCAAATCAAATCATTTATTACGTTCGTAGAAACAAGTTTTTGAACATGTCAAAGAGAATTACATAAAAATGTTAGATATGTTAAATTACACAATTGTTAACTTACAGATTAAAAGCTTATCATAAGCACAAAAATAGGTACGTCACAGATATAAAATTATAGAATGAGTATATACATGTGTTTATACAGTATACTATCACTCAACCAATGGCCATTTAAAATCATTTACTTTATAGAAACATTCTTTTAATAGAGTTTTCTTTACTGTTTTTCTAAACAGGTGTACGTTTTTAATGTTTTTTTATGTCACAGGGTAACAAATTGAATAGTTTTAAGCCAACATGTATGGGAGATTTGTCATAAGTTTTATATAATCTTCGATAATGCATATGAAAGTTATTAGCATTTCTAGTGAAATAATCATGAACTTGGTTGTTTGTGACATAAGTAGTTTTATTTTTATAGGCATTTGTTAGCAGTTCAAGAATTAGGATACACGGTAGTGAGAGAATGTTCATGTTTAGAAATAGAGGTTTACATGGGTGATCATATGAAGCCCCAGCTAGGCAGCGTAAAACACGTTTTTGTGCCCGGAAAACATATTCAAAGTTTGTTGAGAGACCCCACGTTAAGATCCCATAAGATAACCGTGATTCTATATTGGCGTGGTAAAACATGACTAATTGAGGTCTTGTCAGTATACGCTTTAAGGCTCGTACTTGATAGCAGGTTGTGTTAATTTGTTTGATTAGTTTATCGCATTGGGCGTTCCATGCTAAGGTTTCATCAATTGTTACACCCAGAAAAGGTACTTGATCAACTCTTTCAATGTTTTTGTCATTAATTTCTAAGTTAATATTATTTATATTCCTCTTTTTATTGGTGTGAAATCTTAGGTATTTTGTTTTAGAAGCATTTAATGTGACTGCAAACACCGTGTATATTATCTAATGAGGCATTGGATTCTCTGTCCACTTCTTCGGAATGAATCTAGTGCCAAAAGAATATTCCGGACACGTAGAATTGTTCCGGTGCGAGGTAAATTGCTTGGAAATAAAATGAAACAGGTGATACTTATAATATAATGAATTATTTATTTTCCTTTCTGCGAAGTAAACAGCAGAAAGCAAAACAGTCAATAGCGTTTCAGTGGAGGACGGGGGAGGTACAATCCATTATTTTATAAAAAGTTTTTAAATTTTTTATTTTAACAGTTGGTAAATTTTTGGTTTAAATTTTTTATTAGAACAGAAACTTTTTAATTAATTAAATATTCCATGAATTTATTTTCTAACCATCGTACAGAGTAATATTGGTAGACCGCAGTTTTGAGCTACTTCAGTACCAAGAGTCAACCCTGTACGCGGATTGAGAAAAAAGTTACTTTATTCACTAAAGAAGTAAAGTCATTAGTTTGATGTATAATTGAGCGCCATCTATTTTTAGACGTAGACAACTACTTATATTTTTTCTAATCTGAAGACTTTGAATGATATCAAGTTGAAGACGTAGCACATAGTACCACTAACGTGTGGTTAGACGTAAAATTTATTAGGACAGACATTTTTAATTTTATTCAAAAATATAAAAATATTAAATATTCTACAAAATTATTTGTCAAAAAACTGTTACTAGTTTAAAGTTAACAAGTAAATTGCATACCGCTTATCGAAAAGGAACTAAGCGACATTTTTAACGAAATTTTCTTTGACATGGGAATAGGTTGTACTAAGCCTAAAGAACCTATTCCCATGCCTCACAAAATTTAGTTAAAAATGTCGCTTAAGCTACATTTGGTTCCTTTTCGATAAGCGGTATCCAATTGTGACATGATTGGCTTGAAATAACATACAGATTATTATTAACTAGCTTAATGCGTTCATAGTTATCGCGAATGTAGGTATAGTACTTATAAAAATCTAATTTTTAACAAATGTGTACTATTAACCTTTTGATCATACATGCCTCATACTTATACTCTATATAGCTTGTGTATACATCTGTGAAAGACAAGAGAACCCTCTTTTGGGTAAACATATAAAAAAAGTTTTCTAGAAGCGTTGGCAAACAAATAACCTTATTATAGAGCTATATACGAGTTTTTGCATATTATATAATACGAATTTTGCAAATTATATAATATTTCTTACGAAATTATATTAAGAAGGCCCTGTTAGGTATCTATATTAATATATTATTACTCATAGTATAAATAATAATGTATTAGGTTCAGTTCAAAAGTATTTTTTAAATTAATTAAACCCAATGCCGTGAAGAAATAAAGTTTTTATTTGAAAACTTATAAAATGAAGTTTATTAATAATAAATAATGGAATTTATTGCGATCAAAATAAACGACGAAAATTGCAGGCCGTAATGATTATAAGTTATAATATAACTCAAATCGTAAAACTTTAACCATAGATCCCGATTAATCACGAGAAAGTTTTATGAAAAAAGTTTTCTATTGAACTTAAATTATTTACCGGCAATACAAGAAATATTATTAAAATCACAATAAAATAGTGCAACAGTGTTTTGATTTCGATCTATTTAAATAAAACTGGAATACCTGTATATTTTATTTTATTTTATTCATTTAATTTTATAACCAATTCTAGGGTGACTCACATCGAGAAATTTTAACTAAAAATGTTTACTAACAATGATTCTAAATGCTGATTCAGCTATAATTATCACTAACTAAACTAAGCCATTTTGTTTTATTGGTACAGAATGGATAAGTTTATAAACTAGCTGTAGCTAGTGACAATTATGCCTGAATCAGCCTTTTAAGACTGTACTTAGAAGTACAAAATACAAAATAGTAGTTTATAATACAAGGACGAAAAATACTGTTTTTCTTCAAGCGTACTAAAATGTTCATATTTTAACTGAACACACTAGTTAGAAGTGATGTATTTTTTTACAGTAAAAAAATGAGTTCATTGTTGTACGCCGTAAAAAAAAGTTATCAAAACCATCACTGGCGGCAGCACTCTTTGACTTTGATGACAGCCATACTTCAACTTGTTTATTTTTTATGTGAACAGGTGGTTGACTCGAGATTCTGTGCAAAAATTTTGTGTGAAATTGATTTAAAATGATTGAAGAAGAATATATGGTTTATACACCTACAAATCTCTCCGAAATTGCAAATGCTTCATTAGACAAGTTACCATCGAAATCGCGAAAAGTGTACGATTTAGGCTACTTAAACCTTCCTTTAGCCTACTTAAACCTTCCTTAGCTCATTTTAATTTTTTTTCGAAATGGTTTTATTGGCCTATTTTAATAAAAAAAAACATACTTCGCGTAGTCCGTAAATTCTACAGACTAGTAAAAAAAGCTTCACTTTTCATACAGTTTTATAATACAAAAAGTGGCGCTTTTAGATATAATCGCATAAAAAGAAAATTAATCCAAGCTTGATTGGCGAAATGTATATTTAATACGGCTGGAACTACAGTTAAAAATATCGACGTATTATTGAATTTTTTGATACACCGGCTCACAAAAAATATAATTTCTATTAGTCCTAACCAGACTATATTTTATATTCGACTGTATATAGAAGAGCCACTTTTGTATAAAAAACCTGTACGAAAAGTTTAATTTTTCGTCCTGACCGAAAAGTAAAATAGTCGACATTGATTGGTTGATTGTATTAACCACGTTTACATACTAACTACCGTATTTATAAATCCAGATAGCGGTCTGTCTTTTTCTATCAGGTTGTTTTAGAGAAAGAAAGATTGATACAGAAGTAATAACTACGGTAGTTAGCGGGTATATGTAAACGTGGTTATTGAAGCTATTGAAATTTAAATTCTCAAACTTGTTATCAAATATACAAATTTATTTATGTTTTCGTTTTCTTTTAAATTTCAGCAGGCTTCGTACCCTTTCCAAGGTTTTTCCTAAAAGATTTAAATCGATCGCTTTTTTCTTTCTTTTGCGCGGACATGAAAGCGTGTCATACAGACAGATGGATGGACAGACGGACGGACAGACGGACGGATAGACAAACGGACTTTTATAAAAGTTGTTTAGAATTGTATGAAAAACATTATGTATATATAATTTATATTATATTATAATGCATAAACATTTTTGACTTTTGACATATTTTTTTTTTTTGGGTTTTGTAGTAAACGTATAATTTTCCTCTGTTGTAAAGCTACGAGGAGTAGGTATAATAAATGACCTGATATAAAATTATTCTGTATTAAGTTGAGTCCACCTGTTAAAAATTTGCCATACGGTGCATTTTTATTTTAATTTTATCAATCAAAATACGCTGAAATATATTTGCTTTAAATATTTGTATATTATAATCAGCAATATTCAAAACATTTTGTGCCACGAAAAACTAGAAAACTTTGGGACTAGGGCTCATCCATAAATAATGTCACACTTTTAACAGGAAGGAGTGAGGGTCCTCGAAGCTGTGACACTTTTTGATAGGGAGTGGGGGTTTATAAGCTGGTGTGACTTCACAAAATATGTTTTTTAAATATTTACAAAAAAAAAACTTTTTTTAGAGATCCTTCCTTCAATGCAGGCATGCCTTTATTCATTTTAAATTACTTAATATAGTATATATTTTTTATATACGAAAATGTTGTTAAAAAATTAAACTAGAAACGAGAAACAATTTTGTCAGGTTTTTGAAAACATAAATTTATATTGATTTTGAGAGATTTGGATTCAACTATAACGTCAAATATCTTAAGAATCAGAATCGGGCGTTGTATCGGTAAAACATATTTTAAAGCTTAGCGACGCCTACACTTCCAGGCGTCTAGTTTGTGCGAAATGGAGCTCTCTACAACTAGAATTATGAAACAAAAGACGTCTACCCTATCTCTATCTCATTTGTGCTACACTTTCCAGCCAACCAAATAAATACTGTATTTGTTTTTCATACAACAAATACAGTATTTATTTGGTTGGCCGGAAAGTGTAGCAGTGAGAGGCACGTACGAACATAGCTAATGTGAATCTGTAGAATAAGATAATTCTACTAAAATTTAGATGGCGCCAGTAATTTCTTTAATAATGCACTTTTCGCCCGGCCAAGTAAATATTGTATTTGTTCAACAAAGAACAAATACAGCATTTGTTTGGTTGGGTTGAAGTGGGAGTGTATGTATGTCTTCTATCCTTTTTGGGTAGAACTTTTGTCCCTGTCTAATCTAATGGGAGAATTCTCCATTATAGCCAAACATATCTATAGACCTTAAAAATCTCTTATAGTTTTTGAGTAAAATATGTAGAGTATATTATATAGTTTAATTTTTTTAGGTATTCATTTTTTTTCTACATCCATCAATATTAGACACAATAAATGTATTACTTGCGTTTGTACTTTTTATTGCTTTTTTTTACGTTTCTGAGCGTTTTATATCCAAAATATATTATTACCGTAAAAAAAATGTATGTCTGTCGGTCTGTCTGTGTGTCCGGGAAATTTGTAATTTGTAATAAGTCAAGAACGCTTCTGGCTAAAGACTTCAAATTTGGACCATGGGTTGATTATCCAAAATTCTAGGCTGGGATTGTTTTTGGTAAAAATCGGATTGGGGTAAGGGAGTAAAATGGGGTAAAAACTATTTTTTTCAAAAAAAATATTTTTTTTTTAATTTATTTTTCGTTTTACCAAAAAAAAAATAACTTTTTGTGAACAAATTGTTTTTTTTTTTAATTTTTGATTTTTTTTTTTTGAATTTTATTCGTTTTTGATTATAATGAACCCAGGCCTATGGGGGAAAGTATTATTTTGTTGGCAGCCGTATTTTTTAACCAATGTGATGTGAAAAGGGCGGCTTTTGAGACTTTGACAGGGGGGGGGAAGAGTAAAAAAGAACCAAAAAATTATTACATCATTTATGGACGAGCCCTTACTGTATGCGTTGGGTAAAAGACTATAACATTTTTAGTATTCCAGCATTAACATTTCTCTAACAAAAAAAGTATAAGCAATAGGGTTGTGTAATTGCAAGGAAAAACATAATTTATTCGTAATTAGAGAGAAGTTAATTAAATCTAGGAAGCTTCAACGTGGAAATTTAAACGCAAACGTGACTCAAAAACCTCGCGAGAGAAAAGATCCCAATGTGATAAAAATAATTTAGCTTTTTGACAACAATATTAATAAAATATTAGCAGTTTAGATCTTAAAGCTTCGTTTTCCTCCAAAAGTCGCAGTCGCTAACGACTGCGGCCGGTTAGCCGCGACCGAGTCGTTGAGACATCTCCAATGCATTTTAAATGTCCCTATTTTCCTAGCTGCTGCCGAGTCGTTACTACTAACTACCGGTCGCCGTTCGTTTGGTCGCCGGTCGCTTGACCGCTCCGGGAGCAGACTAACGACTATTTCGCCACGAATTTGACTGTGAAACAGGTGTGACAAGTGTCTTTCACTGTCTCAGTCAATTATAATTGCTTAAAATCCCTCCACCTCTCTCAGCCGAAACATCTCATCAACATTTACCATTTTTTCTTCATGATGTAATGTTAATAAGAGGAGGAGATTCTCCTCTTCCGCTTGATAATTCAGCAACATTAGAAGAACCGACTTTTTAGAGATATTCTTACTGATTGAAAGGCATAAACTCGCAAAAAAAAGCAGCTGTTTATAAAATGGCCAGCTAACAGAATGGCGATTGGCGAGACCGAAGAAAACAGGTAGGGTCGTGACAACCTAGTCGCGGTAACCCGGTCCCAGTCGTCAGCGACTGCGACTTTTGGAGGAAACCTAAGCTTAAGGTGGGATTATACATTTTTTTTTTAAATTATAAACTAATTATACTAATAAATAATTAATTAATATTAATATTTATAAACTAAGAAATATAATTTCCTCCAACTCCAACAACTCTGTAACTCCAAAAATACTTTTCGATAAGTACATACAACTTAGTTCCTAACATTATACTAAAGGCCACTTGCACCAACTTTTGTTCTGGACTTATCTCGACTAAACCGAGTTTAAGTTAAAAATGCTGAGTTCTGATTGGTTTTAATCCAAGTTTAAACTATCGTTGGTGCAAGTGGCCCTAAGAATAATTCTTATTATCAGTACTCGGCGAATTTCCCATACTCGCATAGGGGAACGTTCAAGTATTACGTAACGCATATTTTGATCTTTTTGGACTTTCGTATTCTTAAAAGATTAAAATCCAATATCGGTTTTTTCTTTGAAAAACACCGATATATATATATATATATATATATATATATATATATATATATATATATATATATATATATATACATATCTATAGTTAATATGTATAGTCAATATTGTTGTGTGTAATAAATTAGTCGTAAAATGTTTCGATTTAGTGACCTTTATAAAATTTCCCTCATAATTCAGCAAAGCCGTAAGCCTATGTTTCTGTGTTTATTTTCAACGTTGATGAGTCATAACTGAGTTTATGCCGACTACTGCTTATTATTTAACCAATAATAAAGATTGTCATCAGAACAGATTCTGTTTATAATCTTTCATTAGTTAAATTCTTAATTAGTTAATTAATTTAATTACTATAGATTTATCATTTCTTAGTAAAATTATCGCACAAATAGAACTTTAAGGTTAGGATTTTTAATTTAATTTTTAAGAATTAATCACATCAGACTTTTTAATAAACTAATTAAAAACTTTTGTTTTTGGTAAGTAGTAAAATTAATAATGATTTGCAGAACAAAAAGTTTCTGCATAAAAGGCACTAAGTACGATCATGAAAACAAAACGTGCAATTGCATAAGAATAAAGACAGATTACTTAAGAATTTCAGCTGTGGCATGAATTATGAGGACGCTACGATGGTGATACGATAGAAAGTAGTTATCAGTAACACAGAACAATATTATAGTGTATTACGTGTCAAAAAAATTGAAAAGTGACATATGACTGTACTTAGAATTAAATTCTGAACCAAAATGTGTAAAATATACAGGGTTTCTATTTAAAATTTAAAAGTTAAGGGCATTTCCTGAAGTAATATTATCAAATTAATATTTATTTCATGATTTATTTACATCCTTCATATTTAATTTTGATAGGCTAATAATTAAACAATATAAAGTTATATTGGTGTAGTATTATTTTGTGGCACCCGGTATATTAAAGCAGTAAACGGTAAAAATTACAAATTATTTATTATTATTTAATTTTTAGCATTTTGAGCTTTAATAAAGGCATGGACAAATATACTGCCGTCCTATGAAAGACCCTCGTATCTCCATTTGTAGAATACCAGCGTTTTCAAAATATTACACCGAGTTCCCATTTTGAAAATTTTTAAAATTTCGGAAAGCCTTGTATTCGTGCAAAAATTTTCAATTTTTTTTGCGTATTTTTGCGTTTTTGTGACGTTTTATGTCAATATAAATCAATTTCAAGCAAAAAAAAATATTTCGATCGGTCGGTCGATCGTTCTGTCCGGAAAATATTGTAAGCACGATAACTTAAGAATGCTTTAAGCTAGAGACTTGAAATTTGGTACACAGTTATGTTACCAAAAGTTCCCTCTCGGGATTGTTTTTGGTGAACATTGGGATGCGTCAAGGGGGGAAAATGGGGAAAAATACATTTTTTTTATAAAAATTTGAAAATTGCTATATAGGGGTTTTTAAGGTTGCTGAAACTGAATCTGATAATAAAAAAATTCTGAATCTACGCCCTGAGTTCACCCCTCATGAGGGGTGGGGGGTAGTTTTCGTGAAAATTTGTATATTGGAGTTTTTGAGGTCGCTGAAAGTGAATCTAATTATAAATAAAATCTAACTTCACCCCCAAAGGAGCGGGGGGCAGTTTTCGTGAAAATTGGTGTATTGGGGTTTTTTGAGATTGCTGAAAGTGAATCTGATAATAAAAAAGTCCAAACTCCACCTCCTAAGAGGCGGGGGGTAGTTTTCGTGAAAATTGGTATGTTTTTAAGTAAGTAAGTATGATAAAAGTCAATCTAATAATAAAAAATCCATGTTACGCGCGGAGGTGAAAAATGGGAAAGCTCTTTTACTGGGCAGTCTATTTTTAGAGCTCTATTTATGGTTACGTCGCAAAATATTAGATTCCAAACTTTCAGAATATTTATATTTGTATAGGTTTTAAAATTGCTGAAATCTTCCAACTTCCCAAAAATCAATTAAATCAGAATCTTACCTACAAGGACAAAAAATACTGTTTTTAGGGCGCTTACAGAGATTTCCAAGCGAGCTCGGAGAGCGTCGTGAATCATACACTATTTTTTATTCGATTGTATTATCTTAATAAATACATTTGTATTTTAAACATAAAATTAGAGGTTAGAATTCAAATGTCATAAGTTTTTAAAATAATCAACCAATCACCGCCGACTATTCGAATCTTTGCACTAGTGCGAATAGTAAAACTTTCTTACAGATTTATTTTAAAAAAAAAGTGGCCCTTTTAGATACAATCAAATAAAAATAGCACCATAATTTATAGAAAGTAAAGAAAACAGTATATGATGGTTTATCAGCTCATAATAGGGACAGCTAGAACTTCTGCAATGGTTGATGGGAGATTACCTCAGCGGTCTAAGGCATCGATATAGCATTGACACTGATCTAATGATCGTGAGTTCAAACCTCACTGGCGCTGATTGCCTTTTTCAGTTAATTAATAATTGAAATTTGGCGAAGGCGTACTCCCTAGATATATTGGTTCGAAAGTTAATTAAAGTAGGTGGTTCCCTCTACTACTAGCCCACACAAGTCCTGAACTTAGGGGATGCTTAATTAAGTAGAATAGTACGAGGTTAAAAAAATAAAAAATAAAAATAAATATTTGAATTTTTGCACTAGTTCGAATAGTAAAACTTTCTTACAGATTTATTGTAAAAAAAGTGTCGCTTTTAGATACAATCAAATAAAAATCTCACCATAATTTATAGAAAGTAAATGAAACATTTTAAGCTTTCACGGCCATTAAGATATAAAGAACTTTCACTTTCGGGTTTAGACCGTGTTAATGGATTTTCACTTTCCGACGTTTCAGATTAATCCCTGAAGATGTCTCTAGTAGTAAGAGACGAAACGTCGGAAAGTGAAAATCCATTAACACGGTCTAAACCCGAAAGTGAAAGTTCTTTATAAATGAAACAGTTTATGATGGTTTATCAGCTCACCGAATATACTAAAAGTTGTCCAGTGGATGAACCACGCCCGCCTTACTTTCTGCAATATTCGGCATTGACATACTTAAATTTTAATTGAAATGTTAAGGATACCACAATGCATTTTTAATTTTGTTTTGTCTGATATACTTTTATTATAAAGATAATAATGCTTTCCCCTAAAATACTTTTTTGGAATAAACAATTATGTTCTCCAAATTATTAAACTCAAAGTTTTTAGAAAACATTACTCTGCAGTAGGGTGGGTCAAAAAAACCGACTATTTTTTTTTACTTAATACTCTGAAAAATCGGTTGCTAGACACCTCTAGAAAATTCTCACCAAATATGAGCTCTTAATTTTGATAAAAAGGTTCTCCGCTTTACAATTTCCCATTTTTTCCTCAGTATTAGAAACAAAAATTCATATCTCTTTGACCACTGTTCCTTAAAAAGTATCTCTCCTCATATTCTTGTAGGAAATCGAACGCTCTACAAAAAAGGTCTCTTACAATTTTTTCGTAAACCTCACCGTTTAAAAGATATCAAAGGTTAAAGTTTGATTATTTTAAGAGACATTTCTGTATTGCATGTAATTTTAAAGTTATCCAAACCATTAAAGTTAATAGGGACACTGTCCCTGGGACAGCTAGATCTTCTGCAATGATTGAATGTTCTATCTGTTTAAAGAAGTATAACTATAACTTTATATAACTTATATTGTAACAACTTACATACATTAATAAGTTTCTATAATTATAGTTTAGCTTCAGATAATAGTTTATAAACGTTTTGTGTTCCTTAAAACTGTGACTATTATTTGTATAAACAATACCCTTTGATGTGTCAACATGCACACACACTTGGGGTAGTTGTGGAAGAATGTACCTTTTTTTTTAATGCTCTTAATAAATATTTTTGAATATTTTTTTAGGTCTGGTTTTTATTGTATATTATTATTAAACCTTTGTTTCGTATAAAATTTATCTCACTTATTTTTTTTTATGGAACTTAAAAAAAATTGTGCTTTTTGAAAAAAACTGTCCATATCCGCCCCCCATCTCCCCTATTGTCGCCAAAAAAAAAAGTTATGGGAGGCTAAACTTAAAAAAAAAAACGAAAAAACTATCTTTTTCAAAAAAAACTTGTTTTTTTGGCTAGCGCGTCTACATGACAATCCAACTAGCCAAGCTGGCGTGAGTTCGATTCTCACTGGCGCCGATTTGCCTTTTTCAGTTAATTAATAATTAAAATTTGGTTGCGAAGTGGATGCTCCCTATAAAAACTGGTTCGAAAGTCAGTATAAGCCGGTGGTTCCCTCTACTACTAGCCCACACAAGTCTTGGACTTAGGCGATGCTTAATTAAGTAGAATAGTACGAGGTTAAACAAACATGTAATGTAATGTAATGCTTTTATATTTAAAATATTATATTTTACTTTTTAATCCATAAATTATTTTCCTCCTTTTTGGTTATTGTCATTGTTTCCGCATGCAGTGATAAAATGATAAATTATGTTTCTATAGCATGATTTTATTATTTATTTCACATAAAAAGAATATAACTTTGGTGTTTATACAGAGTATAAAAAAGTACACTGTATATTATATACACATACTTCTTTAAAATGTTAAATACAAATTCCATTATGATTTTAATATGCCATTTCGTATTGCACAAAGAAATTTAAAAATGAAATATAAAACCTTTTGAATATAGAATTTGTACGTTAGGGTGAACTTTATATTGCTTTCCCGTTTTAAAAATTTTCAAATTTTCGGAAAGCCTTCTATTCGTGCAAAAATTTTCAAATTTTTGTTTTGCGTATTTTTGCGTTATGCGACGTTTTATGTCGATATATATCAATTTCAAGTAAAAAACAAAAAAAATTCGGTCGATCGGTCGGTAGAACGTTCTGTCCTGGAAATCTTGTAAGCACGATAACTTAAAAACGCTTTAATCTAGAGACTTGAAATTTGGCATACAGGTATTTTACCAAAAGTTCTCGCTCGGGTTTGTTTTTGGTGAACATAGGGGTTCGGCCAGGGGGAAAAATACATTTTTACACAAATTTGAAAATTGCTATATAGGGGTTTTCAAGGTTGCTGAAGTTGAATCTGATAATAAAAATTTTCTAACTCCACCCCCCAGGGGTAAGAGGGTAAATATTTTTAAATATTTTCCTTAAAATTAGTATATAGGGGTTTTTGTGTTCGACGAATATGAATCTATAATAATTTTTTCTAATTTCACCCTCTGAGGGGTGGGGGGTAGTTTTCGTGTGAAAACTGGTTTATGGGGGTTTTTGAGGTTGCTGAAAGTGAATCTGATAATAAAAAAGTCCAAATCCACCCTCTGAGGGATGCATCCCCCATCCGGATGGGGGAAGTTTTCATGAAATTGGTATATTGGGGTTTTTGAGGTTGCTAAAAGTGAACCTGATTATAAAAAAATTCTAACTCCACCGAAAAAGGAGCGGGGGGTAGTTTTTGTGAAAATTTGTATATTGGGGTTTTTCAGGTCGCTGAAAGTGAATCTGATAATAAAAAATCCATTTTAAGCGCGGAGGTGAAAAAAGGGAAAGCTCTTTTACTGGGCATTGTATTTTTTTATTATCTTAAAATTTTCATTTAGTTTTAACTAGAAAATTCCAAAAATATGAGAGTGATCAAACTTCGCTAAAGGTCCTAACTGGGTATAAAATACCTTTTGTAAATTTCCCTGTGACGAGTATAAATGAATAAATAAATAAATAAATAAATAAATAAATAAATAAATAAATAAATAAATAAATAAATAAATAAATAAATAAATAAATAAATAAATAAATAAATAAATAAATAAATAAATAAATAAATAAATAAATAAATAAATAAATAAATAAATAAATAAATAAATAAATAAATAAATAAATAACATTCTTAAAATTATCCATAAATCGTAAAAAATCGTTAATTTGTATAAGTGAAGATTTTAACTCGTGCTGAAAATCCGCCAAAGTTGTCCGACACTAAAATTTACGAATTTCTACCATAAACGTTAAACAAAAATTTTAAAATGTATCAAACCGAACTGAATTTATTTTTTTTAATGCATTCTAATATTTGTTCATAGTATGAAAATGATTTATCTAAAACGAATCGAGCTAAGCGCCAAATAAAAGCTCCTAAATAAGCCACTTTGAGGAGCTCTTAGTTGGCGCTTAGCTCTTTCTTATTATGAATAAATATCAGAAAGCATTAAATAATAATAAACTCAGTCCGATCTGATATATTTTAATTAATATATTAATATATTTAAAATGTTTGTTTACCGTCTGATTCACATGTATGGTAAAAATTCGTTAATTTTAGTTTTGGGGCAACTTTGGTGGATTTAGAATCTTTTGATCATTTGGACTTTTTGGCACATTATTTTGTATGCTTAAACGAAAAAAAATAAGATTTTAAACCCTTTATATTTTTCAGTTATAAAAAAAATTCAGACAATTTTCAACGATTTTTTTTACGATTTATGGATAATTTTAGGAATTCTATGTCTAAAATTAGGAACCTTAGAGAAGTTTGATCACTCTTATATTTTTTAAGTTTTCTAGTCACACCTAAATAAAAAATTTATATTTATTAAAAAAAAGGTCCACCCTAATGTACACATTCAGAACGTATAGCTGTACAAAGCATAAAATAAAAACCTGCTCTCTAAAAATAACATTTTCAGCAAATTTCGATGAAAGAATAAGGTACAAGTTTCCCATTTTAAAATAAAACCCCTGATTTTTTTTAATACCTATAAAAGTATATTTTAACTTTTAGGGGACCCCTAAAGGTCGTTATATACCTACCCCTAATAGGGGTAACTATTTTCAGATAATGTAGTATAACAAAACATTTTTTGTATTGGGCGCCGGTTTTGTTCTCTTGGGGTGTAGTATTGGTCGGCAAAGAAATATTGGTAAATTCTTAATAAAATCCATCTTTATTTTCATAAACAGTAAATAATGTTCTTCCTAATAGACTAAGTAACTACATAACTAATGTAACGTTAACTGGTAACAAGCGTTACTTTAATAATAATTTTTAATATATTTTAAGAAATATTTGTTTTCATTTTAACGGTATAATTTTGACCCTCCTGCGAGCAGGAAACCATACACTTCAATT
Source organism: Brachypterus glaber (assembly GCA_958510825.1). Classification (NCBI taxonomy): domain Eukaryota; kingdom Metazoa; phylum Arthropoda; class Insecta; order Coleoptera; family Kateretidae; genus Brachypterus; species Brachypterus glaber. The sequence goes on along the minus strand of OY294048.1, from coordinate 41,271,030 downwards.
ATCCCCACTACATATGCGTAATTTAAGCAGTTGGGGCTGCTCAAATATTACGTTACAGTAGTAATAGGATTATTTGCATTTCGGACAATATTTTATAAAGTATATTAAATAAAAAAAAATTTCTACAACCTGAGACCTTCCGAACACTTGTCTCAATAACTTATAAATTAGTATTAATTAATAATGGATTATTAAATTAATAATTTATTATTAAATATTTTTTTAATTTTCAGATAAAACCAACAATAGCGATTGTAAGGGAACAACTCCACTGTAAAATCACTATTTTAAATTTTTTACACGTACACAAACAGAGAAATAATTACTAAAAACAAGTGGCTCAAATATTTGTATTTGTATTTGTAATACATATGTATTACTTTACTTTTTTATGATCATTTTAAAATACTTCAACATTGTTAACTACTTGTTTTTAATTTTAAATAAACCTAGATTCAATGTTTTAATATATACATTTGTAGGATATAAAATATAAATAAAAAATAATTAAAAACTAAAAAAATAAGAAATATTTAACTAAGAAAAAAACTAACTATGTTAACTATTTTATTTACCAGCAAACTAGAATCCTACACACATGGACAACAGTTAGGGATATTTGTAAATTATTAACTTTACTTATAGGTTAAAAGGAGGTACAGATATTTTACTCCACAGCCCCATCTTTTGCATAAAAATGGTCGGTGCTGTAAGCGTTTTTTTTATGCAAAGAATGTACCACTAGTACAGTGGAGTACAATATCCTATGTACAATATCGGTAACGCCTATGTACAAACTCCCATGTAAGTTCATAATTTAGGACTTTTTCATGTTTATCTTCAAATGAAAATTTATTTATATTTTTATTAAGTTTGTTGCGAACTAGTTAACTAAAATTGGTCTAAATATTTTATGTTTGTAATACAAGTTTGATATTTAGTTAAGAAATTAAGGTTTAGTTAAGATATATTAAAGCTCGAAGCTATTTATGGTTTAAATAGTTACAAAATAATATTCCTGAATACTGTTATAAAAGTTGCAACAACTTTTTGGAAAATTATATAACACCAATAATTTTTTGCTAAAATTATAAAGCAAAACTAAAATAAAATGCCGTCAATAAATAAAAAAGTCCAAACCAAACTATTTACTTTAATTGATGTTTAAAATTTCAAATTCCTGAATGAAATTTCTTTCTATAATATATTGGACAATTTTAAAATTTTAAAAATTTCATTTACAAGTCCTTTTTTTAAAATATTATTTTACCAAAAGATAAAATGATCCAAGTGTATATCGAAGTGTACAAATTGGAATTAATCTGGAGGAAATCTTTGAAGGTTACGAGGTAATCTTTAAAGATTTTCTCCTTTTCGGAGGAAATCTTAGAAACTCGAGTTAATCTTTGGAGGTAATCTGGAGGAAATCTTTGAAGATTTCCTCCTAAAGGTGTACAAAATTGTTATCAGCGGTTTACCCCTCGGACCGAGGGCCTCGGTGTATATTTACGAATAAATATTTTTTTGACCAATTAGTAAAATAGCTTAATAGGTTTTTTAAAATAACTCTTAAAGTGATAATTTTTCAGGAGTATTAAATAATATTTAGGTTATTTGAAAGTAAAAATAAATCTTCATTCCCAGACACCATGAATTATTTCTTATACGTCAAGTATTCAAGGATTCACCAGACCAAGACTTTAAATAAACAAGAGCTGTCATTGAGACATGTTTACCAGGTAGAACATTATTTTTCTCTCTAGAGAGGCACACTAGGAAAAGTCATTTTAAATTACAAATAAAGATCGTTAACTCATAATTTTTAAAAGGTTTGCTGTAAATTTCTACTTAATTACAAGATTTTGTAAATATATTTACAAAATTACAATAATTGTAAATGTCATGAAAATACAAAATACAGGGTGTATTTGAAATAGCATCGGAAATTTTAACAGGTGATTTTACATGATAAAATATGACAAAAAGGTCCTATAAACATATGTCTAAAAATGCGTGATAAGGGAGCTACGCCCCTTTGAAATTGGCTAAAAAAATCGGTTTTTATTTAATAACTCAGGAACCCTTTGAGATGTATTAACGAGGTTTTGCACGTGAATGAATCCTAATAAGGACCATCTTTGTATGTCATTTTCACGTACATTTAAACCATGGGTGTGCGAAACGGGGGGGCCTTATCAGTTTTTTGTCCCAAACTTTTTTCTGTGTAACTCTTTTGCAATTTTATTTTTGAAATATGATTTCTCAGGTCAAAATACATAAAAAAGGCACTCTTGTTTTCGAGAAAAATTCATTTGAAAGTAAAATTTCACGGTTCGAGGACGAAAAATTAAATACTAAAATGTCGAAAACCAAAATTTTAACCTACCGTAGGCAACAAATCGGTGTAAAAGGTCCAACTTTTTTGTTTTGAACCATCCTAGTGGAGATACTAGTTAGTAGGGAAATTGGGAATAGAAAATTTTAGAGTAGGGATGTCTGCCCAAGGAAAACATTTTAAAATTTAAAAAAATGTCTAAATTATGTATGAAATACAACCTTTTATCGATATGATAAATTCATCGCAATTAATAAATTTTGTCCATGTATTCAAACATAAAATCAATTATTATTGTCATATAATTTATGATACGGGAGCGTATTTACTGGATGTGGATAATATGTACTGCATATATCAAGATTTTACATGCAAACAAGGCTATCTATTATATATAATTATATTATATATTATACATCATAAAGGTTTCAAAATAGTATGTTGTATTATTAAGGCATATCCAGAAGCTTGCATAAGAACATAAAACATAAGAATGCGATGCCGTAATTGGCTTACAAGATACATGACGGCTTATCAGCCAATCACGACATCGCATTGTTATGTTTTATGTTCTTATGCGAGCTTGTGAATAGGCACTTAAATAATAAAGTTCATGCGTTTTGAGGAAATCATGTTTAGTTAACTGACGCAAGTGTTGCTTACTTTACCAAAAGGTTTAACGATTGAAGTAATGGCTGCACTGGTAAGGGAACGTTCCAGTATTACGTAACCCAAAATGTACCAAAATTCATACACTTCATACCTCGGTTCTAGCCTTATTCACAGCTGTAGAGATTTCATAATAACGGGGTATGAAGTGTATAAACTGTATGAATTTTGATACAATTTGCGTTACGTAAAACAAATCTATGATTAAAACAATAAGTATACGTTACAACTTGTAGTCGTGTTATATGCGCCAACCATTTAGAAATACAAATACAAAGTAGAAGTTACATTTAAATATTTAAAACCAAGACTAGTTGTATAAAATACAACTACAGAAATGTAACTATCTGATCTGACGTTGAATCGTGGATTTATAAAAAAATCAGTCCTCCGGAAGTGAGTATCGAACCCGGGCATCCTGCTTCGTAGAAGGATACTTTATCGTTTGACCTCTAAAGTTACATATATATATATATAAATATTAATGATGTCTGTAGCTTTAAGCTACTAGCTTTAAATAAGAATTGCCTATCAAATTATTGTAAAACACCTGGTCCAATGCCCAACAAATGGAGGCGGTCTTATAAGGGTATAAGCATAAGATTTCTATAAGATAACTTACTATAAGCTTAGGGGCTGTCCATATATTACGTAACGCGCCTAGGGGGGGGGTCAGAGAAATTGTTACAGTTTGTGACAAGGGGGAGGGGGGGGGGTCTAGCTAAACGTTACTTGACGGAATTTAATAAATTTAATGTTTATTTCCTAAGCTTGACAGACGTATTTTTATTTCAACATAAATTACTATTTAGTGGCCCATAATTCCCCTTTTCACACAAAAATTGGAGAAACTATGCATATTTAAATAATATTGTAATCAGTAAAAAAACTGTTGACATTGATATTAAAAAAAAATCTTACGGCCCTGTTCTTGCGTGATCTTGCCGATGAACCATCGGCGATCATACATTTTCGCGCGGAATGTGTACTCACAGAACACCAATGTACTATTTTGTGTACCTGTGCATAAACAATATACGTGTTACATGTGACACTCAGTGTAAAAAGAGGTACCTAGTATTTTTTCCCTGTGTGATATTAATTATGAATATTTTTTAAAGTTTGTGTGATTTTTTCGTTTAAGTACATTAAGTGCTATATGTATTATTATAATAAATATGTATCATTTTTACACTGTCTTTTTACCGTCTTGCATTATGCGGAATTCTGTATCAAGTTATGTTAGAAAAAAAAAATACAAATTTTTATATTGTTACGCGTTACACAGGGGGGAGGGGAGGGTGTTGGTAAATGTGACAGTTTGTTACACAGGAAAAATTGCGTTACGTAATATATGGACAGCCCCTTAAAACAATAAGTAGTTATAAAAATTATCTGAAATTATGTAGTTTTATTTATTATTTTAATATCGTAGGCTTATAAGCGAAAGACACTAAGTCAGTTTAGTTGAATAAAACTACTTATTTTTTTTATCAAAAATGGGATATTATTATGTTCAAACATGTAATTGTTATCTGCAGTAGTTTTTTTTTAAATAATTAATAATATTACGAAAATAAAATAAAAATAAAAATGAAAGTCAGTATCTCAAAACCATGTTTTATAATACTGTGTATATTATACAAAAAGTCTATACTTTTTCAGTGTACCTTCGACTGAAATAATAGCTCTTAGTCTCAAATGTTACTATGGAAACACCTCCCAATACAATTCGTGTTCGGATGAATATACCTTTAGCAAAGGTCCCTAAGGCCCAAATTATAAATACTGATGTCTTTAAAGTACAACTTAGCATTATCTGACTGTTAACGTCAAAATTACAGTTTCTGATTGGTTCATTCAAGATTAGCAAAGACTTTATCCTTCTGTTAAATTTACCAGCAGATTATTAATTTAGCTCAAGTATAAGTAAGTAATTAATATAATATACAGGGTGAGTGGGGAGGATAAAGATTAAAAAAAAACTCATTTGTTGTTATCCGATTTTTATTTATTTTTTGCATGTTACAGCTTCATTACAAAAATTTTTACTTTTTATGGAGAACTTGACTGAGTTTTGTTTTACGTGGGTAGTTATGCAAAAATATTTCTTATTATTTAAGACGTATTAACTCGAAAACAAGTGAAAATTTATTAAAAACGACTAGATTAATACAAAAATTTTATGATGCCATAACTTAAAAATAAATAAAAATAGGATAACAATTTAATATATTATAAGTTTTTAAAAGTTATTTTTATGTGTACGATACACTCCTGGAGTTCCTAAAGTTCCTCCCCACTGACCCTGTATAAATATCACCCATTTTAGCAGACTTTTTATTCCCTAGGCAGGCATTGTATGGCCACATTGGAATATATTTAACTCTAAACATAATACAAACTTTAGGATCGAGTTTAGGATATTTTAAAAGGGAATGGCTCCAAATGTAACCCGCTTTCAGTTATAAAATAATGGCAAAAGTATTGTTTTGTTTCTTCCGTGGAATTTCGGTCCCAGACTTACTTTATCCTAATATGATTAGAAATTATATGTATTAAAAATAAATATGGAGAAACGAAAGTATGATCCAATTTTCATTAAAACTACGTATTTGCATTACCAAATTAACCGCTTAGTATTCATACACGACAATTAGACGCTTATGAAATGAGTATGCATGACTTAGTATATAAAGTCAACTTGTCTATTGTTTTCTTATCAGTCATTCGACATTGATTTACCTAAGCAGACAAACCATGGCCTTTAAGGTAATAGAAGAAGAACCAAATCATATTTTAGGTGACAGCAATGATACTATGTTTAAAATTGTGTTTGTGAACAGTGAAAATTATAACAAGTCGTGTAGACATGTTTGTTCAGAGTGAATCGTTTTCTTTCTATATACTTTTCTGAATATAATTGCTTTGATTTCGTGCGCGTACTTAAACTATATAAATGAAAATAAAGTTTAGTGCCTTATAGACGGCAAACTATTAAAATCTTGTGAATTGATCATTGATTGTGAAAATTTTGTAGTAGAGCAGTGCAATTTCTTTATAGATTTTAATAGTTTGCCGTCTATAAGGCACTAAACTTTATTTTCATTTATAATTTGATTTGCCGTGTCGGTACTAGGTGCTGGCTTCGAGACAAATTTTTTGTCCGCCTGTGTATCTAGATATAGATAATTCTTATCAGATTACAGGTCTGCCAACATCTAACGTGTAGTACTTTTGTGCAAATATTAGATGGCGCCACCAATTTGTACGCTCTCGATACAGTTATACTTATTTTTGATAAGTATTTTAAATTTTCAACAATCGGTGCGAAATTCACCATACCAGTATATACTCACTGATGATCGCAAAAAAGCGTGAAATAGCAGCTATATGACATTTTGGTAGGGATTTTCTCATTGATTGTGAAAATTCTGTAGTAGAGTAGTAAAATTTCTTTATAGACTTAAACTTTATACTGTATTAAAAAGTGGCGCTTCTATAAATTTTTGGCAAATTGGCAGGATCAATCCTTATAATAAAATTATACGAATTTTTTGAATTTTTTAAAAAATTACCCTCCATAACGTTTTAGTTTTTTTCACGCATTATTTTTAAAAACTATGGGGATCTTCCTCTTATAGAACTTAATTTTTCCTGCAAATTTTGAGTTATCGTGCTTGCAAAAACGTGACATCGGAAGAACGGACAGACATACGGACATTTTTAAAGTTACTTATTTTCCAATATTTGTATCCAACAATTTTTTGTCTAGGGCGTTTTTTGACGATTTTGGAAAATTCGAAACTACCTTATTATACCCTTCTAGCGCTTGTTCGCTGCTATAATAACAGTGAATACATGCATATTATTACGCATATTATTCTGCATATTATGCATTCTGAAAATACATGCAATAATAATATTTTTTATTCGCAACTGTATATGTAATACATACATTACATGTATTAATAAAGTTTGGGAAGTACGTGATTTCTTGTCCCACTAAAAAGGATAATAAATGTTATAAACGGTGCCTTGTGAGCTATCAACAAATGCTTTTTTGTTTGTTTTTTTAGGTTAAGCGTATATGAAACTAGTGCAAAAAGTAAAATATTGATTGTTTTTTTTACACTACCTAAACTAACTTATTTCTATTGTTATAGCTTTTCGTAATCGCAGCTTTGGTAGCTGTCGCTAGAGGTGGAATTATCGGAGCACCATTAATAGCAGGACATGCAGTAGCAGCACCGGTAGTAGCAGCAAAAATATCAGACGCAACATTTGATCCAAACCCTCAATACTCCTATGCATACGATGTACAAGATGCTTTGACCGGTGACAGCAAATCCCATGTAGAAAGCCGCAACGGAGACATAGTTCAAGGTCAATACACTGTAGCTGATCCAGATGGTACCCGTCGTATTGTGGACTACACAGCTGATCCAATCAACGGTTTCAACGCTGTTGTCAGAAGAGGACCACTCGTAGCTCCAGTTATAGCAGCTAAGGCTGTGGCCCCAGCTGCCCCTGTGGTCGCTGCTCCCGCTCCCGTTTTTGCTGCACCTGCTCCTGTTGTGCAAAGATTAGCCGCTCCTTATGTAGCTGCCCCAGCTGCGCGATTAGCTTATCCAGCGCCAGCAGCTTATGCAGCTGCGCCGTTTGCTTATCCTAGGCTAGCTGCTCCATTCGCGTATAATACCGTGGTTTAGTTTAGAATTATTGATGTACATATTATGCTAAGTTAAATAAAATATTGTAAAAAGCCTTATATTGATATTTTTAATTAATACTTATTAACCGATTTAGATATACAATATTTAAAGCAATTTCAAATAAAAAGGAACCTTAATATGCATTAAAAACATTATTGGACATAAATCAAATTTTGACATGTGATCAAAAATAGAACAAAATGTGAGATCACCTTATTTTTAAGGAAAAAAGTACAAACAGTTCGTGTCAAAAGTTAGCCTCCCCTTTAAATTTTGAATGGCTTAAGATATCATCTTAAAATTTGAAAAACGTAAATAAAGAACCCAAATCATTAATAAATAAGTGTTTAAATTAGTTTTGAGTGGCCTGATCTTATTACCAAAATTCAGTTAAATAAATTAAAATTTATGAATATCAGTAATTTAAAGCTTTTAAGATGGAAAGTGCATAAAATATAATATATTATATGAAATTAAGTAGGGTTTATACCTAGGATGTTTTGGTAATAAAATAAGCATTTATATTGCTTATCAATAAAAATAAATCAACTAAAGGTAAGCTTCACAAATTAAAAACACATTTTGCAAAAATATAACATTTATTAAGATGTCAGTAACTTTCAGTTTCTTGTTTTCATAGTAACCAAGTGATAATTACACATGTGCAAAAATTATCAGATTGATTTTGATCTGATTGGTCAAGAAACTAAAAATATATTGTTTTGATTGGCCTGTATATTGTTTGTGAAATAGTCTATGATATTTCAGAATTTTCTAGTTACATCTAAATTTTAAGATAATAAAAAAATATAAGGTTCATATTATATGCGAAAATGCTGCAAACACACTGTATATCTCCACGGCTTATTTAATAATTAAAAATTACTGAACCCAACAAATCTTTACACTAAATATTAAAGTTAGATAATTCATTTAGTCCTAGCTGGAAATCATAGACGTAAAATAATAGAGATTATAAAAGGTCGAGGGGTCTATCCAAAGAATTTTTACCTCAAGAAGTAAGTTCAGACCAATGTTTATGAAGGTGTCATCTTTTTGTTTGTTTATTTACTAACAGAAACGCGATACAGATTTCTGGTGTAAAATGTAGATGTCGCTAGTCGACTTTCAGGCTACCTAGTAGCGATGTTGCGTAGTTTCCACGTTATCATGAATTCAAATCATTATACTTAAATTAAAAATGTAAAAAACTTTATTTTGTATACTATAATTATGTTTATTTATTAAAATTAAACTACTAGTTCATATAAAACTCATACAGAACTAATGTTTCTTAAAATTTACAATAAAATATTCAAAGTATATGTTTCCAATCGGCAACACTGTACCCCTGTCAGTAATTTTACGACATTAGACTGTGAGTTTACACATTCTTTCTCTCTCTTTACGCGTACTAAGAGTAAACAATAGTCTCCCCACCAGCCCCTCACCGTAGTTGGTTCACGCTTCAAACAAAGCATACGGTTGATTTCATCATGTTCCTTCTTGAGGTAAAAGTTCTTTGGGTCTATCACTGCTTCATTCGATGTACAAATTTGTCTGCATTAATAATGCAAACCCTCGCAGTACCTGCATTACCTGCATTAAATGTGCATTATCTGCATTATCTGTAAATTACGTACATTATTTGCATTCAATCAAATTATATTAGTGTCCTTCAATTATACAATTAATAAACAAATATCGGGACTAGGAGTTTAAATAAAAACACTAAGTTTTATACACTAGCGACGTTTCGTCTTTAATCAAGATTTTATCAAGCTAAAAGAGAGAAAAAGACCTTATGTAATAACACAAAAAAAATAAATAACTAAAAAAAAATTAAAAAAGTCTACTTTTTAATCTTATCCTAGATAATACGAAAAACATTTACTAAATGTAGTGTTTTAAGTATGCTAAGGTAAATGTTTTTCGTATTATCTAGGCATAAGATTAAAAAGTAGACTTTTTTATTTATTTTTTTTTAAATTATATATTTTTTTGTATTATTACATAAGGTATTTTTCTCTCTTTTTGATAAAGACTTGATTAAAGACGAAACGTTGCTAGTGCATAAAAATTAGTGTTTTTATTTAAAGTCCTAGTCCCGATATTTGTTTATTAATTATTTGCATTACTGTGCATTATTCTGCATTATTGTGCATTATCTGCATTATTTTGTATTATTTAGCATTAGTTTTGGTAAAAACCGTCAGGGACAAAGCTTTTTTTGAAGGTGAGGATCTTTTTTATTTTAGTCATAAAAAATGTAGGGGAAAATTTTTTTTTGGAGCTGAGGACCTTTTTTTTGGTCATCAAAAATTTTGTCGGGAAATTTTTTTTTGACTGCAAGAATGTGTGCATTACTTTGCATTATTCTGCATTAAAAATATCGTGCAGTACGTGCATTTTTCATGCATTTTTTGCAGCAGGTGTACAAAAATTTCCCAGTGAGAGACCCCTCGTAAAAGATAGAGGCTTTCAAATACAAAACAGTCCTAAGAGTTTTCCCTATGGAGATTGAAAAGGATTACTTAGTAGAAGGAAAATTGTAATATAATGTAAATTTATATAACATAGAAACTGGAAATTAAATATTTAAATTTAATTAGTTTAGGTATAGGCGCATAAAAATTAATTAACAAACTTTGCGCACAAAATTTTACCGCAAATCAAAATGTAAATTTTATTGGTAAAATTAAATTATTAATATATATATATATATATATATATATATATATATATATATATATATATATATATATATATATACATATATATATATATAATATATAAATTCAACATGTAAAACATGCTGAAATTGGTACTCTTTCTAGTTTTTGGCAGGGTGTCTCGGTTTCGCCTGGGTATCATTTCTCGGCCTCGAGAGAACGTGAACAATTTACGTAGGAAGGGAACTGATCACATCATATCAAAAAAAAAATAAATACTTTTAAATTTTATTCAGGACAACCCTCCTGTCAATAGTGGGCTGTTTAGTTCTGAATTCACTATAAATTTTTTGTTGGAAAGTTGGAAGGGGTCGGTCCTAGCCAACACTTCCCGTTCTTCGTTCTCCATTTGGTCTTCCGCATCTTGCAGATCTCTCAAAAGGGCAACAGCCCCCACAACTTTCAAATCGTCCATGGTTATATTATTATTATTATATTTATAATAATTTATAAATACAAAAAAACTTTTTATTCAGGGTATTTAGAAACCGATTGATTAAAAATACAACAAAATAAAACTTTCCCCTATATATAGGCCAAAATAAAATCAAAAAATTAAAAAAAAATAAAAAAAAAGTTCCTCTCAATTTTTTTTTAAGTTTCTTTTTTCGTAAAACAAAAAATAAATAAAAAAAATGTTTTTACCCCATTTTACCCCCTTACCCCAATTCGATTTTTACCAAAAACAATACCAGCCGAGAACTTAGGATAATTAACCTATGGTCCCAATTTGAGGTCTTTGGCTCGAAGCGTTCTTAAGTTATCGTGATTACAAATATTTCGGACAGACAGACCGATTTTTTTTACGGAAATCATATTTTTTGGTTATAAAACTTCAAGAAACGTAAAAAAAGCAATAAAAAAAATCGATTTTTTTTACCAACGCAAGCCTTTCCTCGGGAAAAGTAAAATGATATGGGTCCTCAAAAAGCTTCGTACTACTTGTTATTAAAAAGAAAACAGTTTTATATTAATAAATGTTTTTTTATTAACTATACAATTTATGCAACATAAGTCAGTGGTTGCTGAAGATTAGAATAAGTTGCATAAGCAGCTGGAGCAGCATAAGCTAAATTAGCTGGGTTTGCTACATAAGAGGCGGCTAATCGAGGTACAGCTCCGGCTAAAAGCGCACCAGACCGTACAATTTGCCCATTGGCAACCAACGGAGCAGCTAACGTTCTAAAAAATTGAGCAGCAGCAACAACTGGTTCAGGTGCAGCTACCACTTGTGCCGATGGAACTACTTGAGCAGAAGGAGCTAGATTTCTAGGAACTAGCGGTGCAGTAATAGCTCTAGCTACTAAAGAAGCTGGCGCTGGCTGAACAAGTCTGGCTACACCAGATACAGCTCTAGCTTCGACAATAGTTGGAGGTACAGGTTCAGCGTCTGATACAGCTGGAGCAACAGCTTTGGCTTCTACTACAGCTGGAGCAGCAACAACTAGTGGTCCTTTTCTGACAACAGCGTTAAATCCGTTAACTGGGTCAGCAGTGTAGTCCACAATACGACGAGTGCCATCTGGCTCAGCTACAGTATATTGACCTTGAACGATGTCACCATTACGACTTTCTACTTGGGATTTGCTGTCACCGGTCAAAGCGTCTTGGACGTCGTAAGCGAAAGAGTATTGTGGATTTGGATCAAAGGTTGAGTCAGATATTTTTGCTGCTACTACGGCTGCAGGTTCTGCTATAACTTGGGCTCCGATAACTCCACCTCTTGCGACAGCTACTAAGACAGCAATTATGAATAGCTAAAATAAATTACAATTTATGTTAATGGAGCTCTCTACAACTAGAATTATGAAACAAAAGAGGTCTACCCGATCTCTATCTCATTTGTGCTACACTTTCCAGCCAACCAACTAAATACTGTATTTGTTTTTCATACAACAAATACAGTATTTATTTGGTTGGCCGGAAAGTGTAGCACTGAGCGGTACAAACGAATGTGAATCTGTAGAATAAGATAATATAATTCTACTAAAATTTAGATGGCGCCAGTAATTTCTTTAATAAAAATAATATAGTTACACTTTTCGCCCGGCCAAGTAAATATTGTATTTGTTCAACAAAGAACAAATACAGAATTTGTTTGGTTGGGTGGAAGTGGGAGTGTATGTATGTCTTCTATCCTTTTTGGGTAGAACTTTTGTCCCTGTCTAATCTAACGGGAGAAATCGCCATTAAATTAAATTATAAAAGATATTTATTATCAAAATACATGATACAGACCTAACATAAAGTTATTAAATTACAAAAATTAAATATATAAAATATAATATATAACTATCAGTATATATATATACTAGATGTTAAATAGATAAAAAAATGTAATATAGATTTTAAAAATGTTGTACAATATAAATTTTATGAATGAAAATATTTGAATTTTTAGTTGCTCTCAAATTAAGTCTATGTTTCATATTTAGAATAGTTTACATCAAAAACATAACTATTTATTAATAGCAGGAGAAAATATTGGTAAAATGTAGTTACAGATCTATACCGGGTGAGTTTCAATCCATGTACACCCCCTAAAATGGGATTGTTTTCAGTCCGATCAAAGCAATTTTTTTGTAGCTTAAATTTCTTAACAAGGGCTACAAAATAGCGTACAATTTTTTTTTGCAACTTTTTATAATTCATATAAAGGACGTTTTTCTGTATGCTTGTGAATAAAATACATTATTTGAAGAATTTTTGATTTTTTTGTAATTTCTTGATTTTCTTTTTATTTCAAAAAATGTATTTTTTATTTATTTTTTTTTTGTTTTTGTTTTTTTTCAAAATGACGCACCGTTTGGCTTTTACACCATTAAAAATATGTGTGGTGTCACCTACGTGCACCACTTTTAGGGCTCGATGCTCATTTTTAGACAATTTGAAACAAAAGGGCCAGCCTAATATTGCACCAGGTATATGCATATATGATATTTTTTTAAAATAATCTAAACTAATATTATTATAAAGTACTAGTTTCATAACGTTTTTAGCGCACGAATACAAGTTTAGAAAACGAGTCGCTTGCGGCGAGTTTTCTAAAGTACTAGTGCGCTTAAACGTGTTATGAAACGAGTGCTTTATACAATTTTTTCTATTTTGCTCTAAAATTAAAAAAAAACTTACATTTAAATTGATGACTGATTTAGGGATTTTTGTTTTGGATTGACATTACAGTTTTCGTCATGTTTAAAATTCCAAGAACAAATATTATTTTGATATATTTTATAGTAATGTCTTCTCTTTTTCACTGCAAGTAACCAAGGGACAATTTTAACAGGGTAAAAATTAACCTACACACAAAATTTTGTAGAAAATTAAACTTTAAAGCGACTTTGACATTTGCACGGAAAACGTCAAAGGATAGGCTTTTGTCTGTTGCCAACTCAAAAGAAAAAAAAGTAGAGACCTCTTATGGGCCTATAAGAATACGCAAAATGCGTGTGATTATGAGCTTATAAGAGTCGCAAAATAGAAAAATATATTTTGTTTACCTTATATGCCATGGCTTCCAATTTAAAGGATCAATTAGATGGAACTGATGACAATTATTTTAACACCTTACGTTTTTATAGTAAGTAGAACAAGTAAATTTCATAAGTATCTACATTGTTTTTTAGGAGAATACTAATGAACTATGACTAGTGCTTCTAAGAATTAATGGTGACAATATTATGTTTTTAATTAAGTATGCATTTAGTGCAAGAAGTTAAACTTAGGTGCTGATTCGAATGATATAGCAAAATTTTGGCTTTTACCTCATTTTGTAAAAAATACTGCTGCCAAAAAAATAATACTTTCCCTATAGGCTTATGTTCATTGAAATCACAAACGAAAAAAACTAAAAAAAAAATCAAAAAACATTATTTCAAAAAAAATTCTAAAAATGTTTTAATTCTTTTTTAAAAATCTTACCTCTCATTCTGTTGTAATCAGCTCTGACGAGTAAGTACCCCTTGTAAATTTACTTATTTATTATTTATTCCTAACCTTACTTTCATAGCCCCCTAATTTTTGTTATCTTACTTTTCAGAGCTAAGCCCTGAAGATGATCTTTTGATCGAAAGCGGTAGGCATATTTTAAATACATATATATGCTGAAATACAAATTCGTTTTACTTTATTCTACACACTTTTTTCGTAATACGAACAATAAATTTATTTTTTTTTAATTTGATTGATACCAAAAACAATCCCACCCTAGAACTTTTCAACCTATAGTCGAAATTTAAAGTGTTTAGCTCAGCTTTCTTGAGTTAACAATTTCCTGAACAGACAGACAGACGGACCGACAGACAGATTTTTTTTTACAGAAATCATATTTTTTTGGATATAAAACGTAAAACAAGGCAATAAAAATTTTTCAATTTTTTTTACTAACCCTAGACTTTCCTCTGGGAAAGTAAAATTGATGTGATACCAAAATATGAATATAATTTTCGGGTACAGCACGTTAAAATTTATTTAAAACAAACGATCTTGTTCAAATTTTTGTATGTAATCATTTGCACTCCTAAAAACCCTATAAAGTAATATTTTAAAACTAGATTGCAAAATTATAGGTTTGGAAGGAAGTGAAAATAGTTATTTATATACCAAGGGACTAAACTGGCTGTTTTAGTCCCGCAGCATGAATGTTTCCTAAGCGAGCGTAGCGAGCGAGGGAAACGGAAATACAAGGGACTAAAACAGCCACGTTTAGTCCAGAGGTATGTGCACTATTTTTTGCAGGACCCAACATAATTTGGGTAGGTAGATAAAATTAAAATTAAAAACCATGAGTCTAAAATCGGTTGTTTTATTTTCGTAATTTAATCATGATGCCTGTAAATTGCGAAAAGTCAGTTTCATGGCTATCGCGATTTCAATTGTATTTTAATATGGTTGACACAAACGTCAAAAAAATGGACGAAGATGATAAATTTTAAGTTATGTATAAGTAATTGTTATAACAATGTTATTTTTAAAGGTTTTCTTTGTTAAAATCAAATAAATTGGTTTGAATCGCTAATTTATTACAAAACACCACCAAACCAAACCAAATTTTTGAACCAGCAAAGTACATAGTAAGTATCATATTTTAATATTATCAAGGTTGCCGTGATTTTTATTCCCTTGGGAGAAAAACGGCAAGTTTAGTCCCGAGAATGAAAGCGTAAAATTAGGTTTTAGTCTTGATCGTGTAAAAAATGTTTTTTTTTTATTTTTTTTTTTATTTTTTATTTTTTCGTTTTTGGTTTTAATCCCTGCTAATCTAAACAACAGTAACTCCATTTGTCCCATAGCGACGTTTTCCTGTCAATTCTGGTGTAATATTTTTAAAACGCTGCTTAGTAGGGAAGTATAGGGGAAAGTATTATTTTGTTGCCAGCAGTCTCTACTTTTAGCAGCAGATGTCTCTAGTCAATTTGACTATTCCTTAAAACAACTTTCTACTCCATATAGACATGGAAAGGGTTGTTGATTTATCTATGACTGGTTAGGAAAATACACACACGTTTCAAACATGGATTAAATCCATTTCTTTCGTTATATGTTTGTTTGTTTAACCTCGTACTATTCTACTTAATTAAGCATCCCCTAAGTCCAGGACTTGTGTGGGCTAGTAGTAGAGGGAACCACCGGCTTATACTGACTTTCGAACCAGTTTCAAGGGAGTGTACGTTTTACTTATTGCCTTCGCCAAATTTCAATTATTAATTAACCGAAAAAGGCAAATCGGCGCCAGTGAGAATCGAACTCACGCTAGTAGGCTTGCTATACATACGCGTTAGCCACTACGTTATGCCCCCCACTTCTAGCTCTAGATACCATATCAAGCACATGTAGTGCCATAATGCACAACGATGTCGTGATTGGCTTAAAGTGCAGTCATGTGTCTTGTGTGCAGGCTTATAATGTTATGTTTATGGTTATGCGAGCGCGTGGACGGCGCTTCAGACAACTGACTTAGTTAATAAGTAAAAGAATGACCTTGAAAGTATTGGCCAATGAATATTGTGTATACACTGAATTATGTAGTAGGCGAATACATTGCATTAAATTTTACGTAAAGAATATTAAATAAAGTAATAATTGGAAAAAAAAAATTAAATAAAAACTTTTATAAAAAAATAATTGTTTTTTTATTTAATATTGGCAGAACGTATTTCAACTTGTAACAGCCATATATTAATATTAATTATTATAATAATTAATTATGTATTATTATTGTTTAGTTTTAGCGACCTCAAAACTCTATACTGCCCTACTACTCCAGAAAGCAGTAACTCCATTTGTGGAATAGCAGCGTTTTCAAAATATTACATCAGAGTAGGCGACAAATGGAGTTACTGCTTTCTAGCGTAGTCGGGCAGTATATAGGTATTAATTTTCATTTTTTATGTATTAAATTTTCCATATTGAATTTTAGATTTTTAACATCGTTTGGTTTTAGCTACCACAAAAACCCCTAAATACCATTTGGACTTTTTAAATTCCATCAAAATTGTTCAAAATTTGCCGCCATATTGGATTCGCCATTTTAAACATAGTTTTATTCGGATTTGGCATCCTCAAAAATCCCCGGACTCCCAAATTTATTATTGTAGCATTATAATGCTAATTATAAGATAATTGTATACAATCCACAAATACCGACTTTTTTATATAATTCATCAACATTTTTCAAAATTTGCCTCCATTCTGCTATTTTCAATTTTGAATTTTTAAAAACAGATTCAAAAACCCCAAATACCAATTTTTATTAGAATCCAATAAAATCTAACAGATTTGGCCGCCATATTGGATCCGCCATTTTTAATTTTGAATTTTTAAATACAGATTCGGTTTTAGCATTCTCGAAAAAACAAAGCTTCCCTGACCCATAGACTATGGGTCTATGGGCCATAGTGGTCTCTAAAGAATCCTAGGACAAGTATTTTAAAATATTATTGTATAGAGTTTTTTAATTTCTCATAAACAAAGTATTTATTTGCTTATTTAAAACATTTTTTCCATTTGTTAAACGTTTTTACTGATTGGTAACACTGAAAACCAGATTTGATTTTAAACTAATTAAAGGCATATCCAAAAGCTTGCATAAGAACATAAAACATAAGAATGCGATGTCGTGATTGGCTTACAAGATACATGGAGGCCTATCAAGCCAATCACGGCATCGCATTCTTATGTTTTATGTTCTTATGCGAGATTGTGAATAAGCACTTAAGTATACTTAAAACTATAGTTACTGAAAAACATTGAATGTCTTCATTAGATTTTATATATAAAATATATTAGTATCCTTGGATAAATTCTTTATAAACTTTTATTATTCTGTGAAGGACTGTCTCACATTTGTACGAAATGCTTAGCTATTGGTTTTTGATTTCATATGGTTGTGTGCGGATTTTTAAACATTATTGTTAGAAAACCAATCTTTGATAAGCTGCGCCATAGTACATATCAAAGTATTTGATCTTAGAGAACAATAGAACAAATTGTATATACGTTTTTACACTCTTCACATTAGTAGCTGAAAGAGTCTTTTGGGATAGTTTTCAAATGTCAACTAGATGAAACCTTGCAAGCACCCTATCAAAAAAAAACATATAACATTTTTTATAGGGCTTAAAAAGAGCTTTTATTTCAAATATAATTTTTTGAAATCGGGTTATAAATATGTGAGGTATGCTAAAAAAACCTTTTACTGCTTTAAACGCCAATATCTCGAAAACAATGCGTTTTAGGAAAACGTTGTTTATAACATTTTTTGACCAATTTAAAATTATCTTTTATATAAGTGGTAAATTAACCAAATACAATAATAATTGCCTTAATTATAAACAAAAAACGCTAAAAATAGGAGTTTTACCCTATTTTTACCCCCCTACCCCCAATCGTTTACCCCCTAAATCTAATCAGCTCTTCGAAATATGATAAGAAACAATATGCAAAAAACCGCAAGTCGATATCTCATGTAGAAATGGAGTTAGAGAGTTTACACCCAGACAGACAGACAGACGCAATTTTTTTTTTTGCTGATTTCGAATTTCGAATGGTCTAAAACGTCGAGAAATGTGAAAAAAACGTGGTCAAAGATTTAGACTTTTCGGCGAAGGTTTCAATACATCGGCACTCTTAGTAGCACTAAGTGCCGATGTAAAAATAGTTAAAAACTAAATCTGGATCAAAAATTTTTAAACTCACTGAGAAAATCCTATTTTATTATTTTTCTCTGTATTATTACTAATCAAAATACTGGTATTATTTACCGATTGTTATTTTACTGAATACAGTAACATACTTTAAACTAGATCAATAACACAACTTAAAGAATACCGTAGAATAAGACTTATAGTATACCTAGTATGCTGGGGGCGGCGGTAGCTCAGTCGTGAACGCCTCGATCTAGTATTCGAGAGGCCGGGGTTCGATCCTCGGTTGTGAAACAACTTTTTCACAAAAATAAAATACCGTCGTTTCCCCACCACGTCGGCTTTTGCTGCCGAAGATCTAAGCACACAGTACAGAAAAAGGTTTGCAGTGGATAATGCCGCATAGCACTCGGACCTGTGATACTACCCGGGCGCACCGAGAGGGAGCAGCAAGGTAGCTCAGTCAGGTCGGTTGGCAGAGCTCACTTTAAGGACTTCCAAGCAACCAGCATCTGTACTAAGGCTGCAAGCGAAAATGATCCTTAAGCAGTTTGGCGCCGGTCCAAGTGCACTGGCAGCCAATAAACTTAAGGACCAAAGCCGCTCACTTAGCCAAAAAAGCCGACAAAACGAGGTTCGGATTCCTCGCTAAACTGTAGGTCCCGGGGTACAACAACTAAAATCCTCGTTAGAGTAGAAAAACTAGTAACACAGGGGTAGGCAAAAAGGACCATATGGTCTAGTTGCCAGGCTTGACCTCCCCACCATTACTACTACTACTACATACCTAGTATGCTAGTATTTATGAAGCACCCTGAGTTATATGAAACGTAGATATCAAAAATTTCGTGAATAAGTTCGTTGAAGAAACAAAACCAAAAATTTTATCAGCTTTATCTTAAAAATTCGAAGTGTAATATTACTAAATTTTTATTTTATAAAAGCTAACTGTCCTAAATTATAACAAATGTATGGACATATATTATCAAATTTTATAAACCTCTCCTTTTGTTCAAGGAATACCCAGTGGGTCTAATGGCTCTCACTGGGTATTCAGTCTGATGGGCCTTTGTATCCAAATGGATTGACAGAGAAACAGATAAACCGACATTTTTTAACATTCCCTTTTTTTACATCTTTATCGACATTCAAAATTCCAAAAGACATTTTTTTTAATATTCTTAATACGTATTAAATATCGATTAAACTTAACAAAAATTTATTCATAGGCAATAAATTTCTTATAGTGGTCGCCACTTTTTAATACAGTAGGTACAAAAAAAAATAAAAAGAGCGCACAAGCTCAAATCATATTATTATTGACTTTACAGAATCATAAAGAGCCACAAGTAAGCATATTATGCTTATATTAGGGGCCCTCCATTAATTTTGAATACAAATTACGAAAATTATTTTATTATGGTCCACAATATGCGGGATATACATTACGTGTAAATAAAGTCTCCCATACGATTATAAAATAACAACGTTGCAATTCTTTAAGCGCTCTGCTAGAAGTAGGATTAGATTGAAGTTAGGTTTTCTTCGAAGATGATCTAACCTAAGATTTAATGTTCAAAGGAGTAAAACGTTTTTTAGCATATCTTACTAATTTATAACCCGATTTCAAAAAATTATATTTTAAATGAAAGCTAATTTGAAGCCCGATAAAAAATTTTATATACAGTTTTTTGCTAGAATATAACGTTTTGGAGATGTGTATTAATGGTTGCCTATTCACGTGATCACACAACTTTCCTTTTTATAAGGTTTCAAATTAGTGCCTAGTGCCTATGTTTTGACAAGGTGCTTGCAACTGTTCAGCTGGTTTAAAAGTTTAGTACACTTTCTTCTGTAATTTGTTTGGTCTTTAAGAGACAGGCTCAGTGCCTATGGCTCATTTATCTAAAATTTGAATTAATTTGAATGGATAATTGGGGGAGTGAGTCTCTGCTCACTGATGCTGATTTGCATCTGTCATGAATTTTTTGGGTGTGGCGAGGAAGGTGGGAGGGGGATTTGGGGGGATGGAGTAGGGATTGGAGGGAGGTGTGGGGGGAGTGAAACTAGTTCACTGGTGCTGGAGATGCACCTGTCCTGTGTTTGTGGGTACCATTACTGGTTGAGGACATTTTTGATCTTTTTGTAAGTGTAGTGGATTTCATGATCGTAATCTAGAAAATTTGAGATGAGGGGGTTTGGGTGGTCTAAATTGTCTTGTATAAAAGACTTACTGTATCGGATGATTTCCGTTTTTAGGAGGGGCATGTCGAGATCTCTGTGAATTTGGTTGTTCCGCATGAACCAGGGGGCATCAATGCATATTCTGAGTACCTTGTTTTGAAAGGCCTGAAGTTTGGCTGAGAGCGTTTTTTTAAGGGTGATTTTGTTCCAGGCTGGTGCTCCATAGAGGAGTACTGGCTTTAGAGTTTGGTTGTAAAGTAGAAGTTTGTTTTTAATTGATAGGGGGCTCTTTCTCCCTATAAGAGGGTAGAGTTTGGAGAGGCGGATGTTTGCTATTTGGAGGGTATTTTTGACGTGCTGATCCCACGTAAGATTTTTGGATAGGGTAATGCCAAGGTATTTGGCATGGTTTTCCCAGTTAATGGCTTGGCCGTTTATCTGAATGGGTTGGGGTGGGCCTCTTCTAATCCTAGAGATTAGAATGCCTTTTGTTTTGTTAGCGTTTACTTTGATTTTCCATTTGGAGAACCATTTTATTAGGGCATCCATTTGGCGCTGGATTTTTTTAGTACACATGACTATGAGAAAATCTCATTTACACGTATTGTATATCGTATAAAAACGAGATATTTTAGTTCCTATGAAGGGAATCCTATGGAATCCGAAGCATTATATAACTTCATAGCTTGTTTTTCTTAAAATACTTGATTCTCATATTTCTCTTTTGTTTGCTGCCACTTTTATACATTTTAGTGAGTCAAAGAAATAAAACAACACTCAATTTCGATTTAAATACGATTTTCTAAATATTGCTAAATATTTCAATTAAATCAATTTGATTTTACAATATTAATTTAAGAATCTTTTTCCTTTTGAAATAAAACTTTAAATTCTTTGGCAAAAACAGTCCTTTATCTTTGCTTTAGAAATATTTTTTTTAATTAAGAAAATTTAGTTACAGTTAAAAAATTTTTGGCCAAACTTTCGTTTGCAGGAAATCTGATATCGTTAAAATACTTCTAACTAAATTGACCCTCCTGAGTTCAAAAACTACAATCATTTTATAACATAGTATGTAAAAAAAATAACAGTGAAATTAGGGGATAAAATTAAATTTAGTTCAATTTTTTTAATGTTATAAAAATAAATCTTGTTTGTATAAACTTTTTAAATAAGAATGATCCATCATACATATTTCTTATTTACTTAAATTTTGACAAAAAAAATTCTTCAATTTAAAAAAAAAATCAAAATTATAGCAACTTTCACATACAATTACATATAGCCGTCACAATACGAACTGGTACCTGTGAGCTGAGGCAAGGGGAAGAGAAAAGGTAAAATATAACAAGTTTTCCACATTCCACAGAGGTGTCAGTTAATAAAATGTATACAGTACTTGTTGGTGATTTTTTTTAATACTGGGTTATAGAATAGTTTATTCTTAGAAAAAAAACTTTATATAAAAATGTATCGAAAAATGCTTAATTTTAGAGGTATGGGCATTCTCCAGGTGTAATACATAGACACTACGGGCTTGCAAATAAAATGTGTTATTTTAGTCAAAAAATCTAAAAATAGATTTAAGTGCGTTCAATGGAAACAGCAAAACTAATCAAAAGTCATCAAATGATAAGTTTTGCTAGCAAACTGATGTACGGCTAATATCTTTCACTCAAAACCACCATTTGAGGTTAGAAATACCCACAAAAAGTACAATCCCGCGCTTTTATAAAACCGATCAAAACTAATCATCTGAAAACGTTGAGAAGGAATGATTCCAGCGACATCTGTCAATCGAAACTGATCATAGCGTTCAGTAGTGATTTGACAGCTTTCAATGAGTTTTGCTTTTTCCATTGAACAAATTAATTAGTTCAACTTGTTACGAATGTGTCGGCAAACTCATTTAAGTTTGGACAAAAGGTTCAATTACCAATATATTTTTCTACCAAAATATTTCTTTTTTTCATGTTACCAAACTGTAGTTCAGTGTAAAATTTTTTTACTAACAATTGAAATAGAATTTTGTTCTTAAAACAATATTTACTTTGAATGTATATGCCATTTTAGTTTAAAAATCTAAAAATACATTTACTATATCAAATAAAACATGTTTACTGCCTTTATTGAATTCAAGACAATAAAAGAATATTATTCAAAAACTTTATAAAACTTACGACAATAGAATTTAAATAATGAAAATAAAAGAAAATTAAATTCTCTTCAAGCGTACTAAAATGTTCATATTTTATAACTGGACACACTAGTTAGAAGTGATCTATTTTTTTACAGTAAAAAAATGAGTTTATTGTTGTACGCCGTAAAAAAAAGTTAGTTAGCAAAACCACCAAACTTCAAACTTGTTGGTTTATTATGTAAACAGGTGGTTGACTCGAGATTCTGTGCAAAAACCTTGTGTGAAATTGGTTAAAAATGATTGAAGAAGTATATATGGTTTATACACCTACAAATCTCTCCGAAATTGCAAATGCTACATTAGACAAGTTACCATCGAAATCGCGAAAAGTGTACGATTTAGCCTACGAAAAAAAATTAAAATGAGCTAAGGAAGGTTTAAGTCTATTTCGAAAGGGTTTTATTGGCCTATTTTAATAAAAAAACATACTTTATTACTGAATAAATGAAAATCAAAAATTAATATTGAAAAAAATATATAGGATGCTTGAAGACAAAATAGTATGTTTCACTCAGAGGAAAAGTGCTTTTTTTACTCGTCTGTAGTTTCCGGACTCCGCTTCGCGTCGTCCGTAAATTCTACAGACTAGTAAAAAAAGCTTAATCTTTCCTCTTAGTCAAACAATATACTATTTTTCATTCAATAAAACATTTAAAATTGTAAAATTCTTGATCCTTACTCATATAATCATATTGGAGTTGATTTAAAAACTTGAAAATGACTTTATGTTAAAAAAGTCGAAACAACTGTCGCTGTAATGTTTGTTTAATAGACAATAAATTTATATTTTGGACAGATAACATTTTTCTATGGTTTATTTAAAATTGTATATTAATTAATTAAAATTCATTTCAAGTTTCTTTTTTTAAACAATCGAGTTATGGGCATATTGCAAAGTGCAAAATACCTTGAAATCCTTATTTTTATCATTGATAAGCTCTTTGATATGTACAATGAGAGGTAACTATTGGGAAATTAGGTTTTTTCTATGTGGGTATATAAGTCTTTTGCATCTTCGTTTCATCATCAGTTTGATTTTTACTAAACATAATACTATGTCTTCAAAGGTATTGATATTTTAAATTTGTTTAAAATACATCAAATCTTCTGCAAAAAAAAAATTATTTCCCCTAGAAAAAGTATGAAGATTAAAAAACGAGAAGTTTACGAGAGAAAAAAACGAATACTTATAATAAAAATAATAGAATATAATAAGTGAGATAAGTCACATATTTTCTTATTTATAGAGATATTTGGGTATATTATAGGCAGTAATCGGCGAATTTCCAGTACTCGCATAGGCGCCGCGTCGACTCTAGCGTTGAGGCGAGATTTTAAATATTTACATTTTTATTTCTTTTTATCTTGATTTTTTTTAGTAATTTCATTTAAACGAGTAAGGTGGGAAAAAAGTTATCGACAAATAAAACTTAAAAACTTTCGTAATCTTAAAAGAAAAAAATCGAATGTCGTTTTTTTCTTTAAAAAACACCGATACATATATGTATGTATAGTTAATATGTATAGTTAATATTGTTGTGGGTAACAAATTAAACATCAAATGTTTTGATTTATAAAAATTTCCCTGATAATTCGGCAAAATTATTTCGTAAGCCTATGTTTCTGTGTTTATTTTCAACGTTGATGAGTCATAACTGTTTACGCCGAATACTGATTATAGGTAACAATATTACTTTCCCAAAGAAAAGTCCTACGTTAGTAAAAAAAATCGAAAAAATTTTATTGCTTTTTTTACGTTTCTCTACGTTGCAAATCCAAAAACTATGATTTCCTTAAAAAAATTGTCTGTCTGTATGTGTGTCCGGAAAATCTTTGACCACGATAACCCAAGAACGCATCGAGCTATATACTTCAAATTTCGACCATAGGTTGATTATCCAAAGTTCTAGGCTGGGATTGTTTTTGGTAAAAATCGGGATGGGGTAAGAGGGTAAAATTGGGTAAAAACAATTTTTTTTTCAAAATCATTTTTTTTACTTAACTTTTTTTGAAAAAAAAAAATTTGGAAAATTTTGAAATTTTTAAGTAATTTTTAATTATTTTAATTTTTTTAATTTTTTAAAATTATTTTGTATTTTTTTTATTATAATGAATCTATGCCTATAGGAAAAAGTATTATTTTTTTAACAGCAGTTTTTTTTTCATTTCAGGTCATATTTTTTTTCGCTGTTCTGGCTGTCGCATTTGCAGCAAATTTAAACCCAGCTCCAATTTTAGCAAAAGTTTCCGACTCAGTGGTTGATGTTAATCCGCAGTACACTTTTTCATACAACGTCCAAGATGGAGTTTCTGGAGACAACAAGTACCACACAGAAAGTCGAAATGGCAACATTGTTCAAGGTCAATACAGTTTGATAGAACCAGATGGTACTCAACGTATTGTAGACTACACAGCTGACGCAGTAAACGGTTTCAATGCAATTGTACGAAAATCACCTTTAGTTGTAGCTCAACCTGCTGCGGTTGTACCAAGACCAGTTGTCCTTGCACCTGCAGAACCAGTTTCTCAAAAACCTGAAGCTGTAGAACCAGCTATTGAACCTTTGTCTGAATCTGTTGAAGTTGTTGATGCGAGATCAGCGTTAAATAAACAACAAAATAGAGCCACTGTTAAACTTCAGGCTGCACCTGCAGCTCCTGTCACACCAATAGTTGCAGCTCCAGTTAGCAGAATTGTAAATCAATATTTTACACCACTTGGTTATTCATATGAAATTGTATACTAGAGAATAATAGAAAATATTATAGATTTATTATGTTGTTGTTTGTACTATTTCCCACTATTGTTAATCATCAATGTAAAACACAATGGGCCTACGCGTAGCTTTGGGTTTTGGATACCCCCAGGTATCTGCAATTTACTTGTAAAAAAGAGAGATAAAAGTTAATAAAAACATTTTTGTAATTCTGAAAACAACCAGACGCGATGAAACATTTCTGTCTGTATATTTGTCATTGTCAAACATGCAAGTACCAAAAAATATAAAAAGATTTTGTGGGGCAGAAAAAAAGTTAAAATTTGTAAACATGTGCTATTAAAATGAATTTATGTAGGAAGTTTCATGGCTAAATTAAATCCAAATATATTTTTTTTTTGGGAAATGCAATATACTGTGAATAATATATAACGGAATGCGTAGCATTACATATCGTCATGGCTTGTTTTATATTAAATGTACACATATGGTCTAAATATTCCCAAATCAGACATATTGTATGTACCGAAAAAACTACACGTATGGCGTATAGTATACGTGGTATACGCTTCATAATAGAATGTCATGATATACTGCAGTATTAAAATAACATATACGTTACTTTGTGCTAAAAATAATATTATCTTGTTTTAATGTCAAAATTGTTTATTAAAGTATCAGTATTATAACGGTTAATCCACATAAAATTTATTATTTTATAATTAACTATTAAATGTGGTATGGTAACGTTCAAGTATTACGTAACGCTCCTATGGGGGGGGGGGGGTAGGGGTCCAAAATTATCAAAATTTGCGTTACGTAATACTTGAACGTTCCCTAAGACTTTAAAAATTTTATCTGACATATGTTTGGACAGACCTGATACCATCAAGGATCTTGGTGTCACTTTTGACAAAAAATTATCTTTTCATCCACACATAAACAACATTGTATCCAAAGCTTACAAATCACTTGGGTTTATTATTAGGAATACTAAATGTTTTAGCATTAAAACTGTTAATTTGCTCTATATGTCCTATGTCAGATCACATTTGGAATATTGTTCGGTAGTTTGGTGTCCTAATTATGCTGTTCTTATTACTGCTTTAGAAAACGTTCAAAGACGTTACCTCAAATATCTGTATCTTAGGAAATATGGTGAGTATCCAGCTAGAGGGATACCTAATGTGAATTTGCTAAATGATTTCTCGTTTCAATCGTTATCTGTAAGACGTCAACAAGCATCAATTATATTTTTGTATAAATTGATCAATAATAAGATTGACTGTATAGAGCTATTACACTTATTGCAAATAAACGTGGCCAGAGTTTCTGCTAGAATCTCTCTATTTTTTTTATGTTAGAACGTCCAGAACTAATGTTTATCTGTTTTCACCTGTGATTCTTATGTGCAATTACTATAATAGTATTTGCTCTAGGGTCGATATTTTAAATACTTCTATTTGCAAAATAAAAAACTTTTTTGCTGCACCTGCTGGTAATGATCACTGATATTGTTATTAATTTACTTAACATAACAAACTCTGTAATTGGGGAAACCTGTGTGAGTTTTTGAATAAATAAATAAATATGTCAACACTAAAAACTCTTTAATTTTTATTTAATAAAAATTTAATTTCATAAATTCTCATTTCTTTAAAAAATTAGGTATCACATATTTTAAAGGCACTTTTTAAAGACTGTTCTCATTCCTTGGCTCCAGAATGATTGTGTATAACTATGAAAATAGGTTAATCTGAATGTATTAAATAAAATGTATATGACTCGGCAAGTTAAAAATTGATTTTTTGGTAGCTCATTGCCATAGCTTTTGGGGCTTCTACCACCCAAGGAAACCGGATCCGGAGTCTAGCAATTTGAAAATAGCTTAATTTGAATGTACTTTAAGACACACATAAAATATAGCCGGGAGCAAATAATGAAATAAAAATGATCACCAGCTCTCCGACTATATCTTTTACGATAAAAAAGCTACAGTCTTGGGGAATTTTAAATGGATCACCCTGTATACTCCAAACAATACAATTTACCTTTGTGTGTAAAATGAATTTTAATTTTATTATATTTTTTCTATTAACTGAAAAAGGCAAATCGGCGCCAGTGAGAATCGAACTCACGCTAGTTGGCTAGTAGACTTGTCATGTATAGACGCGGTGGACCACTACACCAATCCTCCCATAAGCTCATAATCACACGCATTTTGCGTGTTCTTATAGGCCTATTAGTACTTTTTTTTCTTTAGGGTTGGCAAGACTGGACAAAAGAATATCGCTTGGCGTTTTTCGTGCAAACGTCAACACCGCTTTAAGTTTTCTACGAAATTGTGTTTTAAGTTAATTTTTACCGTTAAAATTGTGACTTGGTTACTTGCAGTGAAAAAGAGAAGAGTTGACTATAAAAGATATCAAAATATCGTTTGTTCTATGAATTTCAAACATTGCGAAAATTGTAATGCCAACCCAAAACAAAAATCCCTAAATCGGTCATCAATTTAAATGTAAGTTTTTTAAAATTTTAGAGCAAAATAAAAAAATAGTATAAAGCGCTCGTTTCATAATACGTTTTTAGCGCACGTGTACAAGTTTAGAAAACGAGCAGCTTGCACAATATTTATTTCGTTCTTGACAAGTACATACATATTTGGTTATAAAATTTTATAATCCAGGTATTATTGATTGACATTTTCATTTAATAATTTTGGGCGTGGACATAAAAACCGGGTGAAAAACCTTGCAATTGCCTGCCACGACAAGATATATATAAACTGCATGCGAATTTACAGATTCACAGTCAATTTGTGCATCACAATGGTATTCCAGGTAAAAATTTGCATTCTAATTTAAAAAAATCCGTTTTGATTTTATAAAGTCATCTGGGTTTAATAAAATTTAAATTTATAACATTCACACTATTTTTGTTGGTACAAAGGCATTTACTCTGTTTCTTTTATTTCTAATAAACCATAATATCGCCTACATTATAGATCTAGCATTTAGTTGTCATAAAAACAAAAAATAAAACAATTAAAAATATAAAAAATTTCAATAACGTTAGATAAACGTTTTTTCTAACGCGTATTTAATGTATAATTGTCCCGGTTTTTAACGTTAGAATTCCTAAATTTAGTTAGATAAACATTATAAGGTAAGATCCTAACGTTAGGCATCTAACATTTAAACCACATTTATCTAACGTTAGGTCGTCGTTCTAATGTTATTTTCCGCCAGGGCAATAATCTCTATCCTAGTATTTTGGGCAAAAATAATGTATAAATCACTATTTTTACGATATCCTCAACATTTATATTACAAGAAGGTTTAGCAATAAAATTAAAAAAATAAAAAATACTTAGATTGCTTAGATTGTGGTAAATTCACTTAAGAAGAGAAACGTTCTAAAAACCTCTAAAATGTAAGCTGTACATTTAAAGCAACAAACAGTCACATTTATTCTGTAATACCCTGTTGACTGTAAGTTTTTGGCGATCTCCGCTTTATTTTTTTTTAAACTTTAGCCCGCGTTTACAGGTTATGTTATTATAAAAATGAATAAAACAATTAAAATTAAATTATTTACTTAAATGATTGAAATAAAAGGTAATTTAGGCCAATTCCTACTTTTTCTGATGTTAATAACTATAATAGGTAATAACTGCCAATATAAGGTTAAACTTGTATTTATTTCTTCAAATTCGTGGTCATTTAAATGAATTGTATATATGTATATTGCCCGTAATAGGACTTTTACTTTTAATAAAATCGGTAATGAGTCATTATGAACAATTTGCTCGAAAACACCAAAAAGTTTGTAAAAGCAGCTACACAAACTAAATTCCTAACCTCAAAAACATATAACGCGGGGTCAAACCGCCCGAAGTTCAAAAAATTTAACTTTAGCGACGAACGTCAGTAGGAAAGTGGGTTGGAAGAGATAGGGAAATAGAACCAACCAGACTGCTCAACGAGCTGACGCCGCGTCAATCACCGAATTGTAAAAGCCGCTTTAAATGAAACCTTATATCAGGCCCCTCGAGCTGCATTCTGCTTTGTTAGGTACCTTATCAAAAGTAAATTGATATTTTTTAGATGAAGTTATTCTCGTTTATTACAAATTTAAAAATTATAATTTATATTTTTTCTAATTATTTCTCTTCAGGATGCCTGGTCATTATTTTATGATAAAGTATTGATTAAATAAATCCAATATTGAAAACTAAAATATTGTTGATCTGTCAGTAAAGGCTCTAATAGTTTACTATTCACAGGTGAGAAGACTGGCTTTAAAATAGTAACAATCTATCAGATCAAAACTGCAATAAAAACCCTGCCCTTGCATGTCAATTTTAGAGTATTTTTTCTATTTTTTAAAGTATTATATGCCAATTTTTTTAATTATATGTTACAGGTAGTTGTTTTAGCAGCTTTTCTTTCTGCCGCCAACGCAGGGTTAATCGGAGCCCCAGTTGCCGCACCCCTACCTTTTGCTAGACTAGCACCAGCACCTCTTCTTCAGCCCGCACCTCTTGCATATGCCGCACCCATCGCCAAAGTAGCAGCCCCACTTGCTGTTGCCAAGACCGTTGTTGCTGAAGAATACGACCCCAATCCACAATACTCCTTTGGATACGACGTCCAAGATGGTTTGACCGGAGACAACAAAAACCAATACGAAACTCGCCAAGGAGATGTGGTACAAGGAAGCTACTCCCTCAACGAAGCCGATGGTACTCGTCGTATCGTCGAATACAATGCTGATCCAATCAATGGTTTCAACGCTGTTGTGCGTAAGGAACCACTCGTAGCAGCTAAGGCCGTAGTGGCTGCCCCAGCTATCGCTAAGGTTGCTGCACCAATTGCCTACCAAGCTCCAATTGCCTATCAAGCACCAGTTGCCTACCAAGCACCTATTGCCAAATTTGCAGCTCCACTGGCCTACTCTGCACCCATTGCTAAAGTAGCAACTCCCTTGGCCTATGCTCAGCCTCAACCCATTGCTAAAATAGCTCCATTAGCTTATGCTGGTCCAGCTGGTGCCCAATTCTCACACCAAATTGTTCACTAGAAACTTGTAATTTGTACAAGATATGTAAATGTTATTTATTTTAAATATAAAACTAAAAAATATTTCTTTCGTTTTTTCTTTATAATTTAAATAATTAATCTGTTTAAAGCTGTTTAAGCCCTACTAGCTTTTGCGTATCTTTTTTAATTAAGTTGTTATTAATTAAGTAATAATATTTTATTATTATTAACATTATACTGGTCTTTTCGAAGAAAAATATGCATACATACCGTGCGATTATAAAGTGCCGAACACTTTTTAATGCAAAACTGGCATTAGCGATGAGTAAAATGCAAGAAAGCTGTATGCGTTTTAGTGGTCACCGAGCTGTTGTACGTAGCAATCACATGGGCTTGTTGCGCACAACTCTAACAGAGGCGTGGCTTTAAACGAAGAGTATTTTCTTTTCAAACTGTTCGGCACTTTATAATCGCACTTTACATATATAAAAATATATTAATTGTATGACAATATTAATTAAAGTGTGAAGAGTTTGCTTCTGCTAATTCATACACAATGGAAACTATTTTTCATTTCAACAAAAAAAAAGAAAATAAAAATAAAATCTATATCTTGATTCTATAGAATAAATGTTAGGAATTCCTGGAACATATATGTTTTTAATATATTTTTTTCTTTGTAAATGGTATTATTTTAGGGTTAAGAGTCTTAACTTAAGACTAACAATAGAAAACGAATACAAGTTTTTACTACTATACCTATATAAAGCAAATAAAAAGATAAATCTTTTAAGCCAATATAACATGCTACCAGGATTTAGAAGTAAATTTTTAACTTACACTTTAGGTATTATTTTTTTTCGAGTTTTTTATTTTATCTTGTTTTCTTTTATGTTAGAATAAATTTTGTTCAAATTGTACAATCCGAGAAACCTTACCTTATACAATTCATCCGAAATCATTTAAAAAAATAGCTTTTAAAATTTTACATTTTAATTACGAATAATAAAAAGGAATTTAAAAATAATTAATAACATTTTTTACTTTAAAGTAAGAGGATTGTACTTTTATTTCTTGATAACATAAAAATATTTCTATTTATTTCATTAGTTTATTTAGATTTGTTTGGGTTTAGAAAATCACAGCTCTGAATTGGTTTGGAACGTGCGCAGTTGCGACTAAGCATTACACAGTTGCAAGTGCGCCGCGGCGCGCCGGTTTCTAATCAGTTCAGAATTAAGATTTTCGAGAACCAAAACAAACATTTTGATAAATTTAAGATCAAGAGTATTTTAGTTTAAAGTCATCTCAGTTAAGATATACTTTAATATAAAGTTTTTAAAGTTATCTTGCTTAAGATATATCTATTTTTTTAAATACAATGAATTAATTTATTTTGAGGGATTATAAAATTAAAAAATATCTTTTTGATTTGACAAAAAAAACTGTCAGTGAAAAAACATATATTAGAAGCAGTAGGTAACAGGGGTAGGCAAAAAGGACCAATATGGTCTAGTTGCCAGGCTTGACCTCCCCACCATTACTATTACACTACTACTAGCAGTAGGTAAATAGTCTTATCTCCACATTGGGCAAATTTTTTAGGTTACTTCATTTTACCACACAGAAAATTTCTTTTTCGAATGTTTAAAGTCTTATTTTATTATTGATAGTTTTGACATTAATATGTGTGACAATTCAAGAAATCATTTTTTTATAGAATCACTCTAGAAAATTAAAAAATAGTAGTCTTGTGTCCAGATGTCCCCCTGCGGTAAGTGTCGGACACTTAGTGTTCTTGCGCGGTAAATCGTTTTTTTTTTCTGTCTTTAGTTACGGTTTTGTTTGTATTAATTTAATCTATCACTAAGTGTGCTCGATATAGTACTTTCCATTACAGTCGACTTTTTAAGTAATGGCAACTTACCTAGTTGGTAGTGAGAAAAAAGTGTTTTCGTTAATTTCTCAAAACTTTCAAATGGAGATAGGACTATTTACCTCTGTGCAATTAATATATTTTACAACGATTTTTTTCAAGTGAAAAATTTTTCCTTAGTTATTTAGTGGTAGCCTTTGGGCATATCCCCAGGCTCGCATAACATAATAGTACATAACAATGCCATGCCGTGATTGGCTTGATGTGCCACCATGTATCTTGTAAGCCAATCACGACATGGCATTCTTATGTTTTATGTTCTTATGCAAGCTTTTGGGTAGGCCTTTTGTTGGTACTATATTGTTCAACATAACTGTGAAATCTAATATATCTAGGAGGAATTATCCTCCCATATCCCTTTCCTACAAAATACCACAAAGGACATAAATAATGGTTGCAGCTGTTATCATGTTCATGGTGAACAGTTTCCTAATACTTGTGCGCATATCATTATACGTAATAGCAAATTATTATTATACTATTCACAGCCCCTATGGCTAGAATAGTTTTACACGGTAGTTTCGAATTTCCTAAAATTGCCAAAAAACGCCATAGGCAAAAAATTTTTAGATACAAACGTGTTTCACGAAAAAATAAACTTTGAAAATGGCCGTCTGTCCGTCTGTGTCCGTCTGTGTCCGTCTGTGTCCGTCCGTCCGTCCGTCTATCCGACCCCTTTTTGAACGTTTTTTACCACTTTTTAAACTTAAAAATAGCAAGTATATTGTATTATTGTATTTGCAAGCTCAAGTTCCATCCAAAACAACCAAAAAAATATAGGGGTGCTATTTAAAAAAAAACTTTAAAAATGTCCGTCTGTCAGTCTGTGTCCGTCTGTCCGTCCGTCTGTCCGTCTGTCCGTCCGTCTGTCCGATGACCCCTTTTTAAACGTTTTTTACCACTTTTTAAACTCAAAAATAGCAAGTATATTGTATTATTGTATTTGCAAGCTCAAGTTCCATCCAAAACAACCAAAAAAATATAGGGGTGCTATTTAAAAAAAAACTTTAAAAATGTCCGTCTGTCAGTCTGTGTCCGTCTGTCCGTCCGTCTGTCCGTCCGTCTGTCCGTCTGTCCGTCCGTCTGTCCGATGACCCCTTTTTAAACGTTTTTTACCACTTTTTAAACTCAAAAATAGCAAGTATATTGTACTATTGTATTTGCAAGCTCAAGTTCTATCCAAAACAACCAAAAAAATATAGGGGTGCTATTTAAAAAAAAAGTTAGGGTAAGTTAGGGGGAGGTTTGAGGGTCAATTTTATTTTTAGCTACTTTTTATAGATATTGTTGTCCCATTTAAGGTGGTTTCTGCAGAACTTGATTATCTCTTTTAGTTTTCGAGAAAATCGCTGTTGAGTTGGGCCACCATGTATATTAAAAAAATCATAATATCATCATAAATCAAATAAGTCAGCCATTAGTATTTTTTGCGTATATCCTGAAGTAACTTATAGACAAACACATAAAATTGACAGTTACGGATCTTAATATCTCATTTTTTTTTTGAACCTATAAAAACAATTCCTAAGTTAAAAAACCCCAACTTTAGTTAAGCATGTCAGCTGAAAATGGGATTTAAAAATTAAACAAAATATTTTAAAATTATTTAAAAATTCAATCCGAATAGTATTAAATGAGTTTGTTTCTCATGGCATTTTAAAATTGGGTGAACTATATTTCTTAATACTGAACCAGTTTTTCGTAAGCTTTGTCTTAAATTTAATTTTCTGATGTATTGTGTGCCAAATTGTTAACAATATCCTCGACATTTACGATTTTAATGAGAAAATGTAATTATAAGAAAAAAATGTAAGTGGCTGGACCTCGGGTTGTACATACCAAATTTTTAAATTATATATTTTATATCAACAGAGCAAAAAATACACTACTCAAAACAATTTCGATTATTTTTAACCTCCATTGTATCCAAAAATGGATATTTTTAGGTACCTATAGCGAAATTTACCATAATATCCACAGTTGGATATTCGTATATAGGATAAGGGAGCGTTCAAGTATTACGTAACGCAAAATTTGGCCATTTTTGACAATCACCCCCTCCATGTAACGCAACGTAACATTTTCGAGACCCCCCACCCCCCACCCCCTATTTTATCGGTTATTGCTTCCGTGTTTTAACCCAAAACCGATCTGATGTAATTTCCGAAACCGGTTAACCGAAAAGCGGTTATTGGCTATGGTTTTCCATCTCTAATTGTTTTTGTTTAGAGGATTAAGTTAACTATTGACCACGCAGTGTGCAATAAAATTTGCAAGGAATCCGTCTCTTTAAGCCTAGATCATTGTTAAAAACGTGATCCAATAAATATTTTATAAGTTTATATTTTTTTAAGTGTTACGTAACATTTTTACTGACACCCACGCCCCCTCTGCAACGCGCCGTAACGTTTTCGAGACCCCCCACCCCTCCCCCCCTAGCGCGTTACGTAATAAGGTAAGTGCCCATGCTAACGTATAATTGCTGATAAAAGTTAAAGGAGATAACTTCAAAACAAAATAATACTTATAAAGCCCAGATTACTTATTTATGCTTAAGTTATTAAAGAAAAACATGAAAAAAGTTAAAGAAATAAAGATTTATAGGCTATTTAAAAAAATGTGTCAATTGGCCATTTTACCAACACGGTGCTGGTAATATGGCCACATATAAAATAAATCATATTTTTCTAAATATTATCAAGTTAAGTATTTATATAATATATAAATATTATGCTTTTTTTTATTGCCTTTTATTATATAAAATAAAAAAAAATTGAAAAGTTAAATAAAAACTATACACCTCATAAAATATAAAAAAAAAACAATTAATGGCTTTAGGTAAAGTAAAACATACTTGATAAATATTTTATACTAGCTATTTTTTTTTAATTATTCACAATCTGAATAAAAATCGTCCTTTGTAATTTTCTGTTATTCTAATACAATATTTATGTAAATAAACGTAACATCTATCAGCGAGCCTGCAGGAAGCATGCTTATTGCCATGGCCATATTACTATACACACAAACTGGCCATATTACTCTACATGGTAATGTAGAAGATTTCCTAAATTTTTATAAAATTTATTGCGCAAAATACTAAAGTTTATCTTTCTTAAATTCATTTTCCATAAAAAAATTAATCTGGTTTGGTGGTTAAAAAAATGTGTATGGGTCATTTAAGTAAATGGAGTATTTTCCGGACAACAAATATAGTTTGACGCACGGATCTGCGCCTACGGGAAATATGTTTGGAATGTGCAAGTGGGAGGTCCGATGTAGGCACGCACGCCACTTTTGGTCAAAATCATCTTTACGTCTCACAGAATCGACTTATAGAAACAGAAATGGGTTAATTCGAAGCTGATTTAAATTTTCCAACACCGCACCGTGAGTTGTTATTGATAAACAGACATCGGCCCTTTTAGAACCAAGACACAGAAATTTTCTCGAAAACGGTTAATCCTACAGTATTACAACAAGAGTACCTTTATTATGTATTTTGACCTGAGGAATCATATTCCAAAAATAAAATTACATAAAAGGTACATAGAAAAAAGTTTGGGACAAAAAATCACCCATGGTTAAAACCTGAAAATAACATAGAAGATGGGCTCATGTGCAAAACCTCGTACATCTCAAAGAGTTCCTGAGTTATTAAATAAAAACCACTTTTAAAGGGGCTAGTTCCCTTAGGACGCATTTTTAGACATGTTCCTATAAACATATGTATATGTTTATAGGAACTTTTTGTTATATTTTCTGATGTAGAATCACCCCTTAAAATTTCGCACCCTATTTCAAGTACACCGTGTATACTATGGCGGTAAAACATAAATAACCATATTAAGATTATTAATATATAATTAAGATAAAAATGCCAAAATCATGGTTGCGTAATTAAGGGCAGGTTGTGAATTTCAGAAACAGGTATATTAGCCAAGGTGCAAGTATTGAAAGATATATAAGCTGCAGACTGTATTGATAAAGTACAATTCAACGAAATTCAGCAAAATGTACAAGGTAAAAAATATTTATTATTAAATAAGAAATAAATACATTTTATTTATTTATTATTCATTTTTTCCTAAAATCTTATAACATTATTTTTTCTACAAAAAACATACGGTTTTCAATATGGCTAAGGTATTTTACAAGAAATATCCCAATAAATAGTTATTTATAATACAAGGGCAAAAAGTTAAGTTTTTCGATTGAATAGGTTTTTAGAAGCCGAGGTCTGGCCGAGCGGGCCGGCCCGAGGGTAATAAACCTACGAAATCGAAATTTAACTATTTTCCCGTGTATTATACAATCTTTTTTATTCGATTGTTACTAATTATAATAAATTATTTAAATTTCTTTTTAGTGTCTTATTACTTAGCTAGTTAACTAGCTAAGTAATGGATAATTATCCATGACAATTTGCTATCCAATCAAATCTCTAAAAAACAATTGAATCGTTTCTTTTGGGTGCGGTTTCATTTTCAAATTAAAAAAGCTATAGCTTGGTGATTAATTTCTGTTAAAATGTGTCTGTTATAAAAATAGTAATACTTCTGAAATGTTCTATGAATATTATAAATATTGAAATTGATTTTACAATTGAAATTTTGTGTTTTTAATTTATGTTAAAGGATGAATACAGATTAATCAGTTAACATATATTTTGAGGTTATCTTATAGAAGAAATTTTTATTTTGTATAAAATGATTATAATAACTGTATCTGGTCAAAAAGAACATATTTATTTATAAATATTACAGTAAAGGTAAAGCATTTTCTTTTAAAAAGCTTAAAAATAACTAGTTTTAGTTAGCGGGCGAAAAAAAGTTCAACTTTTTGCCCGTAAAACATGAACAAAAAGTGTCTTTTTTAGAATCAATCGAATAAAAAAGTCTAACTAATCTTTTTTTAATATAAGTACTAGTAAATGTAGCATACAAAAAGGGCAAAAGACACTCTGGTCAAAATAATATTAAAACTTAATTTTTTTGTGTGTCTTCACGATTCTTGGCTGTAGGTTGTAGAAAATATAGTACATGCAATTCGTTTACAAATCACATTTAGCGACACTAGTCCTAATTTGCTAACTTAGTGCATAATATACTATTTTATTATTATTTTTTTTTCTGCTAATTTATGATATAAATTATATTACGCATTAATTCCTTATATCAATATTTTATTTAAATAGTGTAAAATAGTTTTTAAAACAAATTTCACTGAGAATTTGTTAAAGTACCGTCAACTGGGGTGACTTCGGACGGTGTGGGTGACTTCGGACACTTTTTCGCAAAACCCTCTGAACCAAAACACGTGTGCACAAGTTGTGGAGTTTTTAATTCCAGTTGACGGTATTAAATAGTGAATGATTTTATATGTTTGGAACCCATAAAAATTTTAGTTATTTACACTGATAGAAATGTTGCTGTAATATAGGCGCCAAGCATATTCTGTAATATGTTATAATATAAATATGTTATACGATACAACAACCAGTTGTAGAACTAAGAGGCAAACAAAAAATCGTAACAAATACAACAACAAATGTTATCTCATATCATAGTTAGTACTATACTATAATACAATTTGTGGTTGGCGCATATATAACACTATATTATAATAATAAAGCAATAATTCTATCAGTGTAATACAAGTTGTGACAGTAAAACATTTTGTTTTTCTATTATTGTTACTGTAACAATGTGTACTAAAGTTGCTAGGATTTCCAAATATAACAAATTTTTAATGTAGATCATAGTCTAGGATAAAAACGTGCACGTTTTGCTAGAAGGAATTACAGTAGTTTCGTTAAGCACATTTTTAAATGAGTTTTGCAGGATAGTTTTAAAAAGAAAGTTAAAACTGGGTCAATAAAGTTTTTCTCATTTAAAATGTTTATAAAATGTATATAATAAATATGTGTTGGATAAATTTTGTTCATAAACAGTATGTCCCCGGATGGAGTTACAAGGAGGATTTTTTTTATTTTTGATATCTCAAAAAAAGTCACCTCTAAAAACTTGCCTTGCTCGTTTTCAAACTCCGAAAGCACCAAGCACTTTTTTTATAACTTACGGTTCATGATAATGACTAAAATTTATTATTATCTCATGAACCGTAAGAGTTATACAAAAAGTGCTTAGTACAACGGTTCATCAGAAAATGCTTTTTTTTTCTTCAAAATGGCTACAGTAATTTATTTTTTATTTTTTATTTTTGATATCTCAAAAAAAGACACTCGTGATAACTTGCCCTGCTTGTTTTCAAACTTCCAACACATCAAGCAGTTTTTGTATAACTTACGGTTCATGAGATAATAGTTTTTTCCTTTAAAATTGCGACTAAAATTTAATGTTATATCATGAACCGTAAGAGTTATACAAAAAGTGCTTAGTGTTTTGGAAGTTTATCTCAAAAAAAGTCACCTCTAATAACTTGCCTTGCTTGTTTTCAATCTCCGAAACCACCAAGCACTTTTTTTATAACTTACGGTTCATGATAATGACTAAAATTTATTATTATCTCATGAACCGTAAGAGTTATACAAAAAGTGCTTAGTACAACGGTTCATCAGAAAATGCTTTTTTTTTCTTCAAAATGGCTACAGTAATTTATTTTTTATTTTTGATATCTCAAAAAAAGACACTCCTGATAACTTGCCCTGCTTGTTTTCAAACTTCCAACACACCAAGCAGTTTTTGTATAACTTACGGTTCATGAGATAATAGTTTTTTCCTTTAAAATGGCGACTAAAATTTATTATTATATCATGAACCGTAAGAGTTATACAAAAAGTGCTTAGTGTTTTGGAAGTTTAAAAACACGCAGGGAAAGTTATCAAAAGTGACTTTTTTTAAGATATAAAAAATAAAAAAAAAATCCTCTTTATAACTCCATCCGGGAACATACTGTATAGTTAGAAGGGGTCAAGGTTAGTGTTTTCCACTTGGGTGATGATACCCAATCATTAAACTTACTTTGACTCTTTCTTAGCTTTTATGAACAAAATTTATCCCAACACAAAAGCGGATGAAGAAGTGTATTTATATACTGGACTATATCGTCGGCTTACAAGTAAAGAGCACTAAGTCCAAAAACATAGTTTTGAGATATTGACAAATTTAACTTTCATTGTTGCTTTTAATTTTTGTAATAATTGTTTTTGAAAAAAAAACTATCGCAAATTGCAATGACATGTTTGGACATAATAATGTCTAATTTGCAGTTAAATAAAGAAAAATTGCAGTAGTTTAATTCAACTAAATTTGAAAAAAAGACATGGACTTAGTGCCCTTTACTTGTAGGCTCACGAAGTCGGCTTACAAGTAAAGAGCACTAAGTCAATAAAATAATATAAAAAGCAACTATTTAAAATTAAAACCCTTCTATTAATTAAAGGTAATGTATAACTATAAAGTAGAAAACAAGATATTTACATAAATTTTCAAAAACTAGATTTTTAAAAGAAGGGTTTGGACTTTTTGATTGTTTAAAGAACGTTTCCAAAATTAATAATAATAATAATTAATTAGTATTAATTATATAAAACTGCTTACTATGTCAGAAAGACAGTTTTCAGAGGCCATCTGCTGTGCCGGCAAAGAAGCATCTTCTAAAGTCAATAATTATAATGAATCATTATTAATGAAAAAAGGCTTTAAATTTAGTTTTGAAATATTATCTGATAATAAAAAAACCAATGCAAATAAAAACTAATTTATTACCTACACATCGAAAGTACACGTAAAAAGCATTGTCATTTTACAGGTAAAGTTCTGTTTCTCTGTTCTGTCTCTATTCCATCAACTTTAACATAGCAAAATTTGAATTCGTTTGTCAGTACAATAAATAACGCGATATTGTATCATATAAATGATTCAAGCAATCATATTTTTATAAATTAACTCTTTTTAGAAAGTCGCTTGGTGCAGAAAAATTTGAAATAATCTACAAGTAAATCGCACTAAGTGCACTAAGTGACTTAGTGCCTATTGCCAGATAAAATTTTAATCAAAATCAAATTGGTGCATTTTGTATAGTGGGTAACTCCCTTGGCAGTCCACCTAGAAGTTAGTTCGGTTTACCTATGCATAGATCATCAAAAATTATTTACAGTGCCATTAAAATCTCATTTTTGCAAAAAAGTGACTTTAAGTATACTATATCATTAAACTCGTTAGCTAAACATTAGTAGCTAATTTTCAATAGTAATATCATAAGTGCATGTTGAATTATCGATATTTTTTTTATATACAGTAAAAAAATTATGTATAATTCAACATATTTTGAAAGACTATTTCACAAACAAAATAAGGAAGTATATAATTTTACCATGTTTAATTTTATTTCATATTTAAATTAAAAATTTAAGAACTAAACAACAATATTACTTTACAACTATAAAAACTATAAGATTTAAATCTCAAATTTGCCGCACTTTTTAAAACCACAATGTTCACTTGTTCGCAAAGGTTGCCAAGTCTAAACTTTGCTTGAGGAACATTTTATACTTGATATTATTCCAATAAAATAGTTATCATATATTTTAGCATTTAAATAAAGATCATTGCTGTTTTTGTTTAAAACGTTTAGTTTTCTACTGAAAATAAATTAAAAACGGGTGTTTCCACCTGTAAAAAACAATTTGCGATCGGTTTCTAATAAAGTTTGGCAACGCTGTACTGGTACCAGCGCAGTCGTTTGATGTTTTGATTTCCGTCATTTAAAAGAAGTAAATTATTTACTTCTTTACTGTAAATATATTTTTAATAAATAAGTGTTTAAATTAGTTTTGAATGGCCTGTTTTTAATACCAAGATTCAATTAAATAAATTAAAATTTATGAATATCAGTGGTTTAAAGCTTTTAAGATGGGAAGTGCATAAAATATAATGTATTATCTGAAATTAATTAGGGTTTATACCTAGGATGTTTTGGTAATAAAATAAGCATTTATATTGCTTATCAATAAAAATAAATTAACTAAAGGTAAGCTTCACAAATTAAAAACACATTTTGCAAAAATATAACATTTATTAAGATATCAGTAACTGTCAGTTTTTTGTTTCCATAGTAACTAAGTGATAGTGGTAAAAATGCAAGGTTTTAATTCACCTATATATTGTTTGTGAAATAACCTATTAAAAACACGGGGAGCCATTTAAAGGCGGGTTCTATTTTTTAATCTCAAATTTTCTACTCAGTGAGTTCAGTATTGTAAACTGTCATTATCCTTTAATAGGATTTTAATATATTAATACAAAATGCGCATAGGTAAATATTAAAATAATCCTATAAAAGCATGATTTATGTTATTTACTTATACTAAATAAAAATAATATTTTAAAAATTTGAATTTCAGATTATTGTTTTGTCTGTGGCTATTGCCGTTGCGTCGGCTGGAATTATCGAGTCACCCCTACCAGTGGCTAGATTTGCCCCTCAACCATACTACCAACCAGCCCCTATTCTTCAACCTGCCCCTATTTTGCGCCAAGCTCCTTTTGCATATGCCGCACCCATCGCCAAAGTAGCAGCCCCACTAGCTGTTGCCAAGACCGTCGTTGCTGAAGAATACGACCCCAATCCACAATACTCCTTTGGATACGACGTCCAAGATGGTTTGACCGGAGACAACAAGAACCAATACGAAACTCGCCAAGGAGATGTGGTACAAGGAAGCTACTCCCTCAACGAAGCCGATGGTACTCGTCGTATCGTAGAATACAATGCTGACCCAATCAATGGTTTCAACGCTGTTGTGCGTAAGGAACCACTCGTAGCTAAAGCCGTAGTAGCTGCCCCAGCTATCGCTAAG
The DNA here is from genome assembly GCA_958510825.1 of Brachypterus glaber. Lineage (NCBI taxonomy): Eukaryota > Metazoa > Arthropoda > Insecta > Coleoptera > Kateretidae > Brachypterus > Brachypterus glaber. The sequence continues at coordinate 41,228,533 of OY294048.1, read as the reverse complement.
GTTGCTGCACCAATTGCCTACCAAGCCCCAATTGCCTACCAAACACCACTTGCCTACCAAGCACCAATTGCGTACCAAGCACCAATCGCCAAATTTGCTGCACCATTGAGCTATTCTGCACCTATTGCCAAGGTAGCTGCACCTTTGTCCTATGCCCAACCTTTACAATACTCTCAATCAATTTTGCATTAAAATTTTTGAATAATTCTGTGAATATTAAATTATTGAATATACATTAATAATGAAAATATGTGTTGTTTTTATGCAAATGGGTACCTGTATGAAATAATTTTGTGGACAAGACAAGAAAAATTAAAATTAAATATTAGTTAGTATCTAGGAATATGATATACCGTATCTATTACTAGAATGGATTCATTCTATATTTAAAAGGTGTGTGTGTGTGTGTGTGTATTTGCTTACATTCTAAAACAGTCGTAGAAAAAAAAATATTTTTTTCACTACTACCATTATTTATCATTATTTCAGACTGTGAAATCGATTTTCTTCACCTATAGCAATAATAATTTTTTTTCTCGTAGTAGGAGTAAATTTTATAAACAATTGATTTCTGTGACTTTAGATGTTTCAATTCTTTGTGCAATTTTTACTAATCAAACCCAAGAAAATAGCTTTAAATAACGCGCATATAAAAAATTAGAAAAATGGGTTTTTTTCCAATACACTATTGCAATAGTCATCTAGTTTTAACCTTAAATGCAAGATATAAAATAAAACTTTTGTTTATATGTTGAATTGTTCTGTTTATGAAGCGACAACCTAAAACACTATAATACAAACTCAACTAAAACTTTATAATTTATAGGTGTAGGTGTATCTAATAAATAACACAGATATTGTGCATCCGTGCTAATAGATATAAAATATTAGTTTTAATTATGAAGTACTAATACAAAATTCGTAATTAAATTTTCGTGAATTAATAATAGCCCAAAAATTTAAATATTTTGTGCAAACTTTAAATAAATTTTAAATTGCCAAATAGTAAAAATCCAGGCCCGAATCACACAAGCCTACAAAGATTTTTTCCCGAGTCCCGCAACCTCAGTAGTTGGGTTCAGGGCCGGACAGATCCAGTCCGGGCCCCGGAGAAACTTTTTACACAGGCGCCACGTTTCCAAAACATAATTTTTCTGCGCAGGGCCGTGTACTGCGGGGCTGAAGTGGCGCCCTCATTTATTAACTAAGCGCCGCAACAATTTTTTTTACGATTTATGTCAATTTCTGACTTTTTTAATTTCATATTTTAAACTCAAGTTTAGAAATCTTAAATTAAAAAAATACATAAGAAAGCCTTAGCGCTGCGGGCGAAATTTTTTACAATTTTGATAGTTCATTTTAATTTTAGAACATTGTTTCAAATTTGATAAAAATGCAAGCTTTGGCGGGCAAACTTTTTTTACTTTTAGGCTTGTTTTACAAATTGAAAAAAAAACCTAGCGCTGCAGGCGAAAATTGGATAGTCTACTCTGATTTTAGTACAGTGTTACAACTTGATGTTTCATATACCTAACTTCAAGAGGGTTCTATCGCTGTAGGCGGTAATTTTAAACTATTAAAGTCTATATTAATTTTAAAACACTAGGAACAATGCAAAGTTACAATATTGTTTTACAAAATTGAAGGAGGCTTAAGCGCCGCCGGCGAAATTTTTTACAATATTCACGTTTAAGTACCGCATGTGAAAATTTTTACGAATTTCAGGGTCTGTGGTCCACTTGTAAAATGCTCTGCATATTTGCTCGTTTTGACGCCCTTATCGTTCTGGGGGAGTATAAATAAATAAACTGTTTATTGTAAACTTAAAGAAACTTCAGACGCCGGGCCCCCTCCAGTCCGGGCCCGGGGAATCTCCCCCCCTGAATCCGGCCCTGGGTGGGTTTGAATAAATTCGAATTATTGTTGAAAAATAAGCCAAAAAGTCAGAAATCTCAAATTAAAAATAAAAAAAAATATTTCTTTATACCGTGTAGAGTCTTTTAGAATTAAATAAATGAGATTATTCTACATGACAAAACGTGAAAAATCAGCATAGAAACATAGGAATAGGAATCATCCCCAAGGAAACACCGTGTATAGAAAATAATACCTACAATACAGAAAACAGGATTTTTCGCCCAACGGATTTGAATTCAGCATGAAAATATCTCATCTAAATTATTCCATTTCCCTAAAAAATATTACACCCTACATCGTTTATTATTTGTGAGCAGTATTCCATTCTAGGCCTACCTACCTGCAGGGTCGGATTTGAGCAATTTCTTTGGAGGGGTGTGACTGGTAAAAATGGTAAAAAATTGAAAAAAAAAATCATTGCTTCTGAAAACCGCTTAACCCCTGGGTATCTATTCTCGGCCTCAAGAGAACGTGAACGACGCATTTTTGGACATGCATGTTTATATGAACTTTTTGTCATATTTTCTGATGTAAAATCACCCTCCTAGTTTTTTTCTCATCAGTTCCAGATACTCTGTATAAACGTTCATGAAAGTGCCAAAACTAAGTTAAGTTTAAAGCGCCAAATATGCAAAGCCGGCTCTGATATGCTGCACATTTTAATTGCAATTTGCAATTGGTTTAACCACCTAGATGCGGTTTGAATGGCACGTTTTATTCAAACAAATTGAGATGAACATTTGGTACAATGGAATTACAGCTAGTTTTATATTTGGTTGCCGAATTCCCGTATACATTCAGACTAAACTATTTAAAAAAACACGATTATTTGAAAAATTTATGTTGTGAAAGATGATACCATAACATAATTTTTCTTCCAAGATATTTTCTCATCGAATAAACAAAAATAGAAAGAAATTTAACTTTTTAGTTTTTGGGGAATAGGGCGTTGGATCTGACTAAAATTGTTATCTAATTTTGCTGTGACGTTTCGGCGATGGAATTTCGTCGTTTTCGAACATTTATTGAAAATAAAAAAAAGTATAAAAAATACTATTGTTTAAAAATTTAATTTAACCTTAAAAGTCCAAACCAAACCTACTAGCTGGATTAAATTATGCTTTGTCATGTAAAATTTAAAAAGGCGAAGGTGCTGATATGATATACAGGGTACAGCATAAGTAATAAATAATTAAACAAAATTAGTAACAAATAAACTAACAAAGAAATTTAAGACGAGTCTGTGACGTAGGGTCCATGGATCCTGGATCCAGGAATAAAAATAGAGACAAAAATACTGACACTGCTAATTTTTTAATATCATGTTGAAAAATCTGAAGAAAACAAATTCACCACATTAAGGTGATCCAATTTTTTTGAATATCCGATTTTGTTAAAATTCCGTTAGAATTAATTTTTTAAGAACCTTAATACCAAAAAATCCTTTTATTATTTTTTAATTTTATTAATCAGACTACGGATCAATAATCGCCATCTTAACAGTGCAGTGAAAATAAACTTTTCGTGCCAAAAATGTGCTGAAATTTGTTTTTTTTTTTTCGAAAAAAACATGATAGATATTTAGTATTTTTGGGGTCAAAAATAAAAAAATCAAAATGGCGGCTTCAAAATGACGACCAAAAAAATTGAAAGTTAACGAATGTTTACTCGGGGTTTTTGGGGTCGCTGAGTCCAAATCTTTGGTCAAAATTAAAAAAATCAAAATGGCGACTTCAAAATGTCGACCAAAAGAATTAATTAATAAAACATGAAAAATAAACTAATGTTAAACTGATAATTTTAGATGCTGCTATAGCGGTCATACACATTTTTGCCTCTATAGAGGTCAATTACTGTGAAGGGGTTAAAAATCCTTCGAGGTACCAAATCTTCGCTTATTTTCCGATACAAAACTTCTTAATTCAAGGCATAAGGCTGTGGCATGTGGTATGTAACGCGGCAAATTTTAGGGGGCAGTAAAATTAAGTTTTTTTTATTATTTTTTGTGCATCAAGTGTGGTTGTTATTACCTAGTATACTAGTATCGCAACTTCAGTAAATCACGCCCTGAAAATTAATTTTTTTAATTAATTTAGTTTATTTTATTTTCAAGTATTAAGCAGTATCAATATAAGTAATAAATATATTAAACATTTATCAAAACCTACAGCGGTTTTATATTTTAATAAAATAGAATAAAATGCTATTATTAATTGAAGTAAAAATATATTTATTTTCCGCAAAAATTCTCAATTTTATTAATTAGTATATATTAAATTTTAAAATGATGTTTAATTAAAATTGCAATAAAATCCCACACAAATGAAAATGTTAGGTTTGGTCGAGGTTTTTATACATGCTGTTTACATGTTGTCGAACAATTTTAATTGTATGTTTAATAAACATTGTTTATATAATATATGTATATAACACATATGTATTCAAAGCATTTTCAATGTAAAATTATATAAATCATCAAAGTTTCGTTTCTATCGAATGAAAATTAATCTTAATTTTTGGGGACATAAATAAAACTCTACCTGTATACTGTACCAAACTTTAAGCATATATTTTAATGCTCAACTCGATGAATCTCGGCTTCCTATGCAAATGGTCTGAGGCTCGAATCCCATCTCTGGCTACTGCTTCTTAATCGTTCTCATTGGTCGCAGTGATTTGCAAAGCATTACCCTACTTGTATTGTACTGCTATTTTTGTTTTTTTACTACACTGAAAAAAAGGATACTTTGCGGTAATGGCATATGAAATTAGGCCAAATGCTTCGTAGTCTTGAATACGTCCAAAAGCGCCTTCTCTTAACATAAAAAAATAATTCACTTGCCAAGATCTTTCTGATGTTTTACTTTTCAATACAAAAACTGTCCCGCAGTTTTATTTAGTCCGGAATATCGAGGTTGCACTGTATTACTATAAATTCGCCATTTATTTGCCATATATCAAACACATAATTCGTTTAAATAAACACCATTTGATTTAAAGAATCTGTTTTTTTTTAGTGTAACAAGCTGTTATAATGTGCGGAATTGAAATAAATAAGTTTTAGGTTTAAATCCAAATAAATAGGCGGCTTTCCTGCACTACATAAACCTAAGATAATTTTCCAGCTTGTCTGTGACTTTTAAAACGTTTAAAATTCAGACAACGTAGAAACGATCCTTAGCATATGCGGTTTTGCGCCGCATCAAAAAATGGTAATATGCCAAAAGTCTAAATGGTGTTTTTTAGAAGTTAGGTTAGGAATGACTATCACGGATTAACGAAAATTGAAGTGTAACCTTGTGTATAACGTGAGTATTGGACAAGTGTCTCACGATACAAGATATACGAATATTTTAACAAATAATCGAATACGTTTTTTTCTGTGCCTAAATAAGTTTTATACTATTATACAGCCCATTCCAGAACCCGGGTACAGAAATTTGGGGGTATATTAAAAACCCTCTGGAAAATATGAAAAAAAAATCAAAAAAAAATCCATCTTCGTTCAATTCAAAAATAAGAACGCTTTAAGTGGACCAATACTGTTGCTGATGTTAAATTACCTTTGAAAGTTGAATTTGTAGCTATGGAAGAAAATTTAATTATTGCAGGTACATATTCTGTAGGTTGACATGGTGATTAATGTGACATAAATATTTATTAATGTCAAAAAACTACCGCCGGATGGAGTGAACCTATAAAAATAGAATATTTGATAGCCTCTGTCGGTTTTGTCAAAATATAAAAAGATTCTTAAGTTGAAAGTCTCAAACAATGCACGCGTCAACAATTGCAAGTCCAAACCATAGTTACTAATAAGTAGGGAAAAACTAATTTGTATTGAAGATGGTTTTTTTTCAATTTTTTTTTTCATATTTTCCAGAGGGTTTTTAATATACCCTCAAATTTCTGTACGCGAGTTCTGGAACAGGCTGTATATTACTAGCCATTAATGTTTTACAACATATTTAACCTCGCGTAGTTTTCAATAGTGGCGCCTTCGCTAATTTTGTAAATATTTTTTTATTTTTTTTTGTTCCACACACCCGTCTTGAAAACTTACAGAGGTTTCAAACTTTTTAATCGACTTCCAAAGACGGAGGAGGTTATCAATTCGACGTGTGACTTTGTTTTGGAATATTTGATCCTGCATAACTTAGGAACGTATGAACAGAATTGGATAAAACTTTTTGCAACTTAAAGAGGGCATTCATGAGGTGGTCCCGTTTCAATTTGACGATCGGATATTGCCAGGTACGCCGGATAATTATGATAAATCTAATAATTTTAATGCAATTTCACTTAAAAGCGGCATAATTTGGTAATAATATCAAACAGATTTTTATAGAAATATCGGATAACTCAGATAAGCCGGCTAACTTGATTAAGGGGTCACACAAATATTACGCCAAAAGTCTTTTAAATGCGGCTAAACTTGATTCTATGGACCTGTAATAATAAAATACCAAGAAAAAATGATAAAATTTGTGATTATTTAAACCAGGCGTTATTTGATTGATTATGGTTTGGGATTGGGATATAAAAGAGCATAACGAAATATTTTTTATTATCAGATTCACTTTCAGCAACCTCAAAAACCCCAATATAGCAATTTTCACGAAAACTACCCCACCCCTTAGGGGGTAAAAAAAAGGTAAAATATTGAAAATATTTGGAGTTTTATTATCATATTTAATTTCAGCAACCTTAAAAACCCCTATAACTATAGCTACAATTAAATTTTTGTAAAAAATATGTATTTTCCCCATGTGTCCCACCCCAATGTTTACCAAAAACAATCCCGAGCGAGAACTTTTGGTAACATACCTGTATTCCAGATTTCAACACTCTACCTTAAAGCGTTCTTAAGTTATCGTGCTTACAAAATATCCCGGACAGAACGACCGATCGATCGATCAACCGACAATTTCTTTTTTACTTGAAATTTATTTATATCGACTTAAACGTCCGTAATAAAAAGCAAAAAAAAATTAACAAAAAATTTGAAAATTTTCAAAATGGCAAAAATAAATCAGATAGCAGTTGTTCCTAAAAATCGAGTCAATGACTTTTAATCCCTTATGCAAATTGTACTCTTCGATTATTGATACTGTGGTTTTCAAAACTGGCTAATATTACATCAAACGGAAATTATTGTGGATTATATCAATTTGGGATTACTGGGATAAACATAGAACAAATAATTAAAATTTAGTGGTAAAAAATGATAAAACATTTTCAAGCTCATCCAAATTAAATTTTCAATTAAAATAATAACAAGCCGTGAAGATATGTAATGCTACGCATTCCATTATAACTCCATTTTTTTTCTAATTTTACCCCCTGAGAAGTGGGGGGTAGTTTTTGTGAAAATTGGTATATTGGGGTCTTTAAGGTTGCTGGAAGAGAATTTGATAATAAAAAATTCTAACTCCACCCCCTGAGGGACGGGGATAATTTTCGTGAAAATTGGTATATTGGGGTTTTTGAGGTTGCTGAAAGTGAATCTGAAAATAAAAAATTCTAACCCTACCCCCTAAGAGGCGGGGAGTAGTTTTAATGAAAATTGTTATATTTTTAAGGTTGCTAAAAGTGAATCTGATAACAAAAAATCCATTTTACGCGCGGAGGTAAAAAATGGGAAAGCTCTTTTACTGGGCAGTGTATTTTTTACCGTGTTAAAATTGTGGCTTGGTTACTTGCAGTAAAAAAGAGTAGAGATGCCTATAAAATATATCAAAATATAATTTGTTCTTAGAATGTTAAAAACGGTGAAACCTGTAATGCCAACCCAAAACAAAAATCCCTAAATCAGTCATCAATTTAAATGTAAGTTTTTTAAAATTTTAGAGCAAAATAGAAAAAATTCTATAAAGCACTCGTTTCATAAGACATTTTTAGCTCATTAGTACTTTAAAAAACTCGCCGCAAGCGGCTCGCTTTCTAAACTTGTACTCGTGCGCTAAAAACGTATGAAACTAGTACTTTAATATACTAGTATATCTCTTTATAAAAGTTTTACTCTTCAGTTATATATTATAATCGAACCAATTCAGCATAAACCAAACTTGCTCAACTACAATTAGTAAGGCTCATTATTTAAGGGAAATTAATTTTTAATGGATATCGAATCTTGCTAAAAAGTTTTGAACTTGAAGGCAGAAAGTGTATAATTTCATTATATTCCCTATAAAGTTATATATAACTTTATTTAAGTTTGCATAAATTACAATTATTATATAATCACAGTGTGTTTTTAAACATAGCCAGAAAAAGAAAAACTTTTGATTTTTTTTTCTATCACATCTTTATGAGAAAGTAAAAAATACAAGGCTCTGTTCTCGTCAAAGTATGTTTATTTATCGACCAAAGTTCGAAACTATATCCAGTAAAGATAAACCAATGATTTTTTTATATTTAACAAATAAAACATTAACTGCTTAAGTTTTTTGCAATTTTTTAATAGCTTTTTACATTTTAAGAGCATTTTTTTTAATGGAAAGGGGTGTCGTGTGATACTTCATTTTAAATCAAAAAAAATTCTCTATTGGACTATATTTTTTAAAATTTGAAACAATTTTTTTAAGGTTTTGTTTTTTCAATTTTTTGTGCTAAACTAAACTAAAAAAAAAAATAAAAATATTAGTAAAATGGAGAATTTTATAAGCTTTAAAATGATGTATCACACCTTTCTATTTAAAAAATATCCCTCCATGCCCCCTGCCCACATTTTAAGAACTGAAAGTATCAAATATATGCTAAAAGTAGTTTAAGTTGCCTTGTTTAAGAGTTTTAAATTTGAAGTCGATATCTTAACTCGTTCAAACGTTAAGAGGGGGGGGGTGACTTTTGAACTGCTCTGTATGACGCCGTCGTCGTAAATTTAAAGGGTAAATATAAAGATTTAGTTAAATTTCTTATAAAACAGTAAAAAAATCTGTTAAATCATATGAATTTTATAACTGAATCTATAGTTTTACCCCTATTAAATTTTTCGACGCAAAATCTCGCAGGACTTTTGAAATTATCGTCATATTTACCTAGAAGCATTCCGTCAAAATAAATTAAGCTCTTGGGATTGAGAGTATTTAATCACTTTTACGTTACTTTATGCAAATAGTCTCTCAGTATGCAAACTATTGGTGATTGCTTTGGGTTATGTTCACGCTAGAAAACTTGCCAATGTACCTGCAGAAACTGCTGTTTACGCTATTTGATAACATCCCATTGAATAATACTGCAGTGAAGTTTTTCGTTTATATGCATAGGACTTTTTTTATTTTGTTTAGAAAAACGCAGTAGATCGAGTCACAAATACAGTCGATTTTTACATAAGCATACTGGAAGCATTAAAAAATTTAAATCAAAAATCAAGGTGGTAATTTAAATTTTTATTTCCTGTGTAGGAAAATACACTGATAAAACAATAGCGTAATTAATAACAATAAGTAGTTGTATATGCGCCTATTGCATAAAATACAACAACAAAAAAGTAAACGTGTTCGGTATTTACAAACGAGTGCTGTTTGATTTACAACAATAAATTGTTGTAGCGAGCGAGGTATGCGTGGCTTGCAAATCCGCAAGTTCGGATTGCTCCTACGTCACGATCATCGCTTCAAAACGCAGGCAATTCACCTGACACGTTCGCCCGACTGGCCTGGTAGGCGTCGGCTCTCTAATGCGTTTGCAAATTTGGTGTAATGTATTTTAAATTTATTTATGTGCACATAGAATCTACCTATCACATGTAATTACATGTGTTGGGTATACTTATGCACATAAAAATTTTAGCCCAAAATGCCTACTTTCAATATTTTGGTAAAACATTTATTATAATCAGCTGATTGTCGCCATCTTTATTAATCATCTTTCCTCATAAACTATTATAATCAGGCCTATTCACATGTACCATTGAAATCTATTCAATATTGACAAAAATTACAATCCCATGCACTTTTAATACATGACCTTGCAATTTTCGTCAATATTGCCACAAATCTCAATATCAATGGTACGTGTGAATAGGCCTGAATGACAACAACGTTGTTGTATTATTAAATAATATGAATCTACAATTCATGGGCGGATTTAGGGGTGGGGCATGGGGGCCATAGAAATACCTTCAAAATTATATTTTTGGAGAAAGCGCTTTTTTTTCCTTATGGATGCCCCCCCCCCTTAAAATGAAATAAATCAGCCCTGCTACAATTTCAGCGGGATATATCAGCATAGAAATACCTTCAAAATTTGGTGAAAGCGCATTTTTTTCTTATGGATGCCCCCCCCCTTAAAATGAAATAAATCCGCCCCTGTTACAATTTCAGTAGTGTGTTTAATATAACGTAACAATGTTTTAGAATAATCGTAAAATGGTATTATATTATAATTATATATAATTTATAATTTATATACCTCAAAGTTATTTCAACAACGTTTGGTTGTACATACATTTTTTCGTATATCACCAAATAAAAAACTTCCATTTTAATTTACATTTAAGTCTGTACCTATAAGCTAATTAATTAACAGTCATCGGCGAAATTCCATTGCTCGCATAGGCGCCGCGGCGCGCCGCGTCGATTCTATCGTTGACGCGAGGTTTTAAATATTTACATTTTTATTTTCTTCGAAAAACACCGATATATTTACATATTTATAGTTAATATGTATATTCAATATTGTTGTGTGTAACAAATTAGTCGTCAAATGTTTCGATTTAGTCACCTTTATAAAAATTTCCCTCATAATTCGGCAAAATTATTCCGTAAGTCTATGTTTCTGTGTTTATTTTCAACGTTGAATTTATTCCGATTAATGTTAATTAAATTCCTTAAACAAAATTAGTCCAGTCAAATAACGAGAAATTCCTATGTTAAATTGCAATAAAGGTACCCGGGCTGATATTTTAATTAATAATTTTTATTAAAGGGTAGTAGTGGATAGTAACACTCCTGTTAATTTTTCGCCGGGTGATTTGCGTAAGGGATGTCCGCTATCTTGAATTTTAGGGGCGAGTGCGGTAATCTCGCTATATATACATATACATATACTATAAAAATGCATATAACCAATTTTGTTAAAATTTACAACACTAATAAATATATTAATAACAATCGAGTTATAAATATTTAAAAATGACCATGTTTTATATATTATGGATTTTCATAAGTATTTTGTTACGGTTACAGTGGGCGCTGAAAGTCGAGTTGCGCCCTCTGTAACCGTACCAAAGTACATATGAAAATTTATAATTTATGAAACATACTACAAATTTGCCATTAACGAATTTTATCGTCCGATGAATAATTTGGCTGAAAAATGAACCTCCAACATGGCTATTTTTAAATTAACTCGATTGTTATTAATATATTAAAAAAATAATCCAGACAAAAATTGTTTGAAATTTGCTCCTTAACAAAATTGGTTTAGTTTTTATCGTAAGGTGCATATTAAGCAACTCACCACTAAAAATCAAGATAGCGGACACCCCTTACGCAAATCACCCGGTGAAAAACTAACAAGAGTGTTCTGTCACCATCCAGTACTACCCTTTAAAATACACAGGCCCACAAAATAAAAAAAGTGGTCTGTGCTGGGGTTGAGACCCACCTACTCTTATGTATTTTGGGATGCTGAACACGAATCTGTCATAAAAAAAGGCACTTCATCAGCTCATTTCTTTGCTACACTGAAAAAACTGTCTAAAATGGTAAAAATCTCATATTATTTCAGTGTAACAAAAAAATGAGCCATTGAGGTGAATTTTTTATGACAGATTCTTGTTCACCATCTTAAAATACATAAGAATAGGTGGGTCTAAACCCCAGCACAGACCACTCTTTTTTTTGTGGCCCCAGACAGTTTTTCCAGTGTAGAAAAAAAAATGAGCCTATGAAGTGCCTTTTTTATGACAAATTTGTGTTCAGCATCCCAAAATACATAAGAATAGGTGGGTCTCAACCCCGGCACAGACGACAACTTTTTTTTGTGGGCCCATGCGGTTTTTTCAGTGTAGAAAAAAAATGAGCCGATAAAGTGCCTTTTTTATGACAGATTCGTGTTCAGCATCCCAAAATACATAAGAATAAGTGGATCTCAACCCCAGCACAGACCACTTTTTTTTGTGGGCCCAGACAGTTTTTTCAGAGTAGATACAAAATAACCCCATGAAGTGCCTTTTTTTATGGCAGATTCGTGTTCAGCATCCCAAAATACATAAGAATCCTTGGGTCTTAACCACAGCACAGACCACTTTTTTTGTGGGTCCGGACAGTTTTTTCAGTTTAGCAAAGAAATGAGCTGATGAAGTGCTTTTTTATGACAGATTCGTATTCAGCATCCCAAAATACATAAGAATAGTTAGGTCTCAACCCCAGCACAGCCCACTTTTTTTCTTTTGTGGGCCTGTGATATCAGTCCGTGTACATTTATTGCAATTTACATTTATTATTTGACTGGACTAAATCCTGAAAACCTGAAAAAACAACTTACATCGTTATTGGTGTGCGTCAAGGTCATCGGTCCATCGTTGGATTCCCATTTATTCGCAATCCGGATGGTTTCTGCGGTTTTTTCCTGCACCGATTTATTTTCATCGAGCAGAGTAAGCTCATAGAACTCTTGAATATCTGAAATTAAAATAAGAGAGTCGAATAAAAATATAATTTAACGAGTTCCCAAAGTGCTTTTTATTTTAACTATTAAAAGTCTAAAATTTGTATTTATTCATGTTGAAAATTTCAATTTTACTCGGTTTCTCTAAGGATAAGGGTTTACTTTCATTTTAATATTTCTTTCCATTTATAAATGCAAAGAAATATTACGTCGCTATTTAGTTTAAGTCAAATTGTTACCAATGTAAAGAAATCACGATTCGCTCACCGCAGTAATGAGAAGAATCTAGCACATGTGCACTGGTTTGCTCATTTTTGTTTTGACGGATGTCAAAAGTGGCTTCCGTTTAGGCAGTTGTAGTTTTATGAAATAGTTTAATTTAAGTGGGGTTACGGTGCGCATCAGGTCCACAAAAATGAACTATATTTTTGCACTGATTTCTGGTTTTATTACTAAAACTTACTGTCTTGAATATAATTCGGTGCGGAAAATCCAGTTTTTTGTTAGAATATATAGCAAAAGATTGTTAAAATACTCACGAGGCGTTGGTTTACGTTAATAATGGTTTGGTTTGGTAGTTTGCTGGTTTGGTGTTTTTTTTTTTTAATGGGAGGAATGTTTCAGATACGATATTTCAGAATTTAGAAGGCGATATATTTTAAGAATCAAATGTTTATTAATGAATATTCCGCAATTTTTTTTTACGAAAATACTATTAAAAGCGAGCCAATTAAAAAAAAACTGTTAGCTCGCAAAGAAAAAAGTAGATATTTTTGTAAAATTCCGAAAAAGAATGTTATATAACCTTAAAATAATTTTTGGGAAACGTCAAAACAAAAATAAGAAAATCAGTGCGCATGCGCTTTATTCTTCTCATTACTGCGGTGACTGAATCGTAAGAAATCTAACAATTGCTCCTGTACACAAAAAAATGTCTTAGAAAACTTTAGGAAGAGCAAGTGTGCAAGGGTAACCTTAAGTTTAATTAAATACAAATCTGTGGCTTGGTTCTAAAAGGGCCAATGTCACTTTTTCGCTATATATTTTTTTTTCAGATCTATATAACCTAAAAAAGCCAATGTCAGTGCTTGTAAAATAAATGTAGCTACGTAGACTTTAAGCGACAAGGGCTGACGTGTGTTTTCAATAAACATTTCTGTTAAACTCAGGGGTCCCCCCGAACTTTTTTAGATTTTTTTTTATAATTTAATGACAATTTTAGGGATTTTATGACAAATTTTATGACAATATTTCTGCAAAAAAATGTAAAATTTCATAAAAAAGCTCTAGCACTCTAGGCGAAATTTTTTACAAATTTCAAGCTTAAATCTTTAAAACTCGAATTTAAAAAAAAAGTGACGAGTAAAAACATTTTAAATTTATATTATTTAACTCTTCTCCAGAGGCGTTCCGAGCTTTTTGTTTTATCGTGGAGGAGCGTGAAGTAAAATTTGCTGCCATTTTCTTTTTCACAAGAAAATTTTTTTACACCAAAATTTCTCGCTTAAATCTTACAAACTGAATAAAAAAAATGACGACTAAAAACATGATCGTTAGCCCTCCATTAACCAAATTAGCGCCGCAGGCGTTTTTTTACGAATTTTGTTAACTTCTAACGTTTTTTCTTTTAATTTAATATTTTTTAACTTTTTACTAAAGAGTCTTTACAGTCTTAAATTAAAGAAAAATATGTTAAAAGCCCTAGCACCGCAGGCGAAAATATTTACCAATTTGATAGTATATTTTAATTTTAAAACAGTGCAATGCACTACCAGCCTATGGCAGTTCAACACTGCGTGATTGTTTTCCTTATTTAATAATTTCTTATCCTATGAAAACAAAAGTCCAAACGAGACTATGCAAGAATTTTTATAAACAATCAGAAAAATCAGAAAAGACAAAAAAATTATCTCCCAGGGCAAAAGTAAAAAATATGATTATTTTTACAACATTTTATGACTTTTATGACAGTGATTTAATTTTATGACGATTTTAGGACAAACTGGGTCATTTTATGACATTTTATAATTTTATGACAAGTGGGAGCCCTGTAAACTGCTAAAACGGTCAATTTTTGACTTTGTGTATCCGTTCAAAATTTTTGACATTGGCCCTTTATAAAACCAAGCCCAATAAATAATCTTCCATATTTTTAAACAACATTATGATTTAAAAAAATATTCCAATTCAATGAATATCATTAGTAAAATTAATTTTCTTAATTTATTTACAATCCCTGTGGTTTCTGATGTCTTTTCCGACCTATTTACTTATCGAGCTAATGGAACACTGGAATATCTAAAATTTAAATAAAAAGTTACCTAGATAAAAATTATTTTAACAAATTCCCCAAAGTACATTTTATTTTAAACTCTACACTCTAAAATTCGTACTTATTCATGTTAAAAATTTACATATTACATGGCTCCTCTGAGGACAAGCATTTGGTTTGGACTTTTTTTATAGTTCTTTGTATTTATATTATGTCGAAATTTACAGCCTTTATTTCTATCAATACTTTACCAAAATACTACTTTACCAAAAAGTTTACCAATCATTGAAGTAATGGTTATAGGTAATTCGAATCAAAGTAACAGCCATTATTTTAATCAATGCTAAGCACAATTTTATTTTACTATTAGGTATTATAAATATACAGAAATCAAGGAAATACTACATGACCAAAAAAAGTCATAAAAAAATTATAGGATAAGACGAAATTGCTAGAGGATGTTAAGGTAACCCCAAGTTTAATTAACTAAATATCCATTTTCTATATTCATTTTTGAAAAAATAACCCAAAGGTTATTTTTGGCACCGATTTATTTTCATCCATCAGGTGAGCTTAAAAAATGCTTGAATACCTAAAATTAAACCGACCTTTTAAAACCCACAAAGTGTTGGTTACATTACCAAAAAGTTTACCAACCATTATTGGCCACAACAGTAATATAAAAAGTGTTGGTTTCCTAACTAAGAGCTTACCAACGATTAAAATAATATCTGTTATAATAATCCGAATTATTACCTATAAATATACAGAAATCTAGGAAAGACTATATTACCAAAGAAAGTCATAAAAAAAATTATTAGATAAGACGAAATGGAGATTTCTCCATTTAGAATAGACAGGGACAAAAGTTCTACCCAAAAAGGATAGAAGTAATATCACCAACATAAAGAAAAAAAATCTTCTAAGTTTTATGTTGGCTGCACTGTCAGTAACTCCATTTTCTTTAGCCACTGTCATTGTGTGAGCTGCGTTTGATATTGTTTTGATTTCAGTTTTTTGTGTGTTTTAGTAAATATTGTGTTTTTATTGCCTATTATAGTACTTTTACGAGTTTTGATATTTAAATATTGTTTACCAAAGGTAAGTTCTTTCTTTATACCTTAGATTTAAAGCCTAGGCGAAATTCGTTTGGACTTTTGCAACCCTTGTAAAAACATCTTGGCATTTTGGTAGCTATAACAGAAATAACGCTCGCCATAAAATTAATTTCTTGAAATGTAGAAACTGGTAACGATAATAAAATATATAGTAATAATATATAGTTAATAATAAATATGATAAACAATTAAATAAATTCATATTTACCTTTTCATATTTGAGGTTATGTTTTGTAAATAAATAAACAGATTAAGCAACCAACCTAAGAACAATTAATAGGATTTATATTTCATTTTTTATTTTACTATTATATCATCAGTTTTATTTCTTAGCAAAAAATATTCATTTCTTTAGCTTTATTTACAAAAATCAACGGTAATTGTTGATAAAAATTGAAAAAAAAGCATTATTTATTTTAATTTATTTAAGTTGGTAGTGGCGTGCATGCACAAATGAGATGGAGATAGGGTAGACGTCTTCTGTTTCATAATTCTAGTTGTACAGAGCTCTATTGCTAGAGGATGTTAGGGTAAACCCAAATTTAATCAAATACATATGTGGAGCTCATTTTCAAAGTCTAAAAAGTTAGGAAATGAACTTGTTGCCTTTTGAAAATAAGCTATTCATTTAATATCTTATATTTTTATTTTTATTTTCGAAAAAATAAATCAATCAAGGCCAGTCAAATAAATTTTCTTAAGTTATACAGGGTTATTCTTTTAAATGGTACAGTGCCTCTAACTATTGAAAGACATAAGATATCGACTTAAAATTTACAGTAACATTAGGGGGACGTTGGGGCAAAAATCTTAAATGGAAAGGGGTTCGAGTAATACATTATTTAAAGGGTATTCAAATTGTCTATTCAAACGTATGTTTATTTTTCGATTTTCGATTAAATTGGAGTATTTTATTCAACTTTTAAATGTTGAAAATCCGTCAATATAATGCATTCGAATGTGATCTTTCTCCCTTATTTTATAACCTCAAATTATGCAGATTTAGGTGACCGATAAGTTAAATTGACCTATTTTTTAGAATTTTGATATTAGTCTTCATTCGAGAGTTATTAAGGAAGTATTGTTACATTCCATTTATGATTTATTCAAAATTTAAAGCTAAATATAACCCTTCAATATAACCTTAAATCAAAAAATTAATACACTCTACTCCATAACATCTCTACTCCGTAACAACTCTACTCCACACTATAGACACTCGATTAGCCACTTGTCTTAACTCAAAAGAATATTTGTCATGCTAAGTCACTGTCAAAAATGAATTCAGTTTATTAATTACTTACATATTAGTGCATGTTAAGAGTACGCGGTCATTGTTGCTTTTAGAATAATTCATTTATGATTGTTCTAGATTTACATTTAGAGATAAACGTTTTCTAGGAAAAAAATAAAATAATCTAGAAGAAGAAGATTCTTTGTTCTTTGAGCTGCTCATTTATTATTAAGTGGCTAATAAAGTGCATATAGTGTGGAGTAGAGTTGTTACGGAGTAGAGATGTTATGGAGTAGAGATGTTACGGAGTAGAGTTGTTGTGAAGTAGGGATGTTATGGAGTAGGGATGTTAGGGAGTAGAGAAATTTAGAGTAGATATGTTAGTCTGCCTTGCCCTCTAGTTTAAAAGTTAGGGGCACTGTACCATTTAAAAGAATAACCCTGTATACAATCCTTACGATTGCTGAGGTTATTTTCGGCATCGATTTATTTTCGTCCATCAGGGGAGCTTACAGAATGCTTGAATTCCTAAAACTAAATTAAAAAGTTAAATAAACATAATTTAACATAATTTAACGAATAGAATTCCCGAAGGATTTTATATTTAATCTATCAAAACCCTAAACTCAGTAAGTATTCATTGTGTTGTTAGGGTTAAAAATTTCAATTTTAAATATTTCCTCTAAAGGATAAGGGTTTATTTACATTCTGATATTTTTTTTCATTTGTAATACACGTTATATAATATACATACACATTAGGGTGGTCCTTAAAAAATCGAATTTAACCCTTTAGGTGTCTTTGGGATACTATTTTCTCACCGACTTTATATTCCTTCCCAGCGATGAAATATATTCCCTTAATTATTTTAAATTATTAGTATACTCCTGCATCTGTTAAAGACTCTGCGACATGTCGCGACATACGCATGCCACTCAGTCAGTAATAAGTAAGAAGATATTATCCCAGTAGTCCACAAGAAACACTAGTTAATGTTTAGCTAACTTTATGTAGACGTGACATGAAAAATATAATATTAAATACTGAGATGGAAAAAGTTTCATTTCCTGAGGGAAGGTTAGCTGACCTCGCGGTCAACAACCATAGCTGTTTTATTTACAATTATTTACATTCTTTCCCACCACAAAAACTGTTTGAATTTTGACGCCATATTGAAAAGTTTAGTTGCAGTGAAATCTGTTACTTAGGGAACGTTCAAGTATTACGTAACGCAAATTGTACCAAAATTCATACACCGGTTCTCGCGTTATTATAGATTATAGATATTTCATATTTTGGCTACCCCCCCCCTAACAGGGGGTGTGTTAGGGGGTAGCCAAAATATGTAATCTCTACAGCCTTGAATAACGCGAGAACCGAGGTATGAAGTGTATAAATTTTGGTACATTTTGCGTTACGTAATACTTGAACGTTCCCTTACAAATGTTTTTATTTTAAAATTTTATCAAATAAATAAGTATTTAAAAAAGATTTTTATTGAATTTCACCACCTGGCTACAAATTATAATGCAAAAATAAAAGCAAATTTTAAATTGAAAAATTTGGCAGTTCGCCCCTTAAATTTGTTCATTGGGGTAAGAGTAGCATCCCTGAATTTTTTCAGAATTTTTAAAAAAAATCTAGAGGTTGCTTACAGCCATTTTTTAAACATATATGTTTCTTAAGTTTTTTTATTTTTTTTTAAGGCCAAAGGATTTTTTATTTAAATCTTTTTAATACGGCACGGTATAAATGGATAGTAAATGGATAACCTCAAAAAAAAAATCAGAATGTTTTCTTTCAAAATGGCGGTGCTGTGCCCTTTTATGTTTGAAAATCCACTACATTGATTCATTTTAGGTGTAATGCTTGTATATATCAGAATTTGTCTAGGGACAAAAAAAACTTAAAAAAATTAAATTAAATTGCCTAAAAACCGAATTTATCTTTCAAAAACGCTAAAAAAACATATATATTATTTTTTTTCTGGATATATACAATAAAAAAAATATATAGTGGTTTTTATGTAAAAACATATTGGGATACACGCACAATGTTTTAAGACAATGAAAAATAAGTTTTTGTGTCTGTCATTACGCCTTAAATGAAGCAATGTAGTGCATTTTTGAACTAAACGAGCACAGCTCCGTCATTTTGAAAGAAAACATTCTGATTTTTTTTTTTTGAGGTTATCCATTTACTATCCATTTATACCGTTTATCCATTTACTATACCTTTATACCGTACCGTGTTAAAAAGATTTAAATAAAAAATCCTTCGGCCTTAAAAAAAATAAAAAAGCTAAAGAAACATATCTTTTTAAAAAATAGCTGTGAGCGACCTCTAGATTTTTTCAAAAATTCTGAAAAAATTCAGGGATAATACTCTTACCCCAATGAACAAATTTAAGGGGTGGGAACCCCTTTTTAAGGGGCGTAGCTCCCTTATGAGTCGTTTTAGGACATATGTTTATGGGAACTATTCCGCCTATTTTTGGATTTCCTACACGCCCTATACTTTGGGCACACGTATTCATTAACACCCTGTATATGTAAACAATAATATTGAGATCAAGAGTGCTCAAAAAGTATAAGACTTATATTAAAATTTTAACTTTTAATAATATTTGAAGTTTTTAATACTATGTACATAAAATCTAAGAACAAATACATTAAAATGCATTTAAAAAAATCCAGGATTTTAGAGCTATAAATGCTTTCCATTTTTCTCCAAGTCTAGCTTTTAAAAGATTTTTAATGTAATTTTTTTTTTCGCTGTAATATGGCTTAATATGGGTACATTATCTAATTGATTCAGATCTCTATAAGTACGTGTAAATGATATCTCCCCCTAGACTGATAAAATGACAACGTTTCAACTTTAATATCCAACAATTTTTTGACTAGGAAAATTCGAAACTAACGTATTATACACTTCTACTGCTTGCACGCTGTGAAGAGTAATAACAACTTTTTTTCACCACTAGCTTTATAAGTCACCATTATTTAGCAAGTTTTTAATTAGAGAAATTAAACGTCTTTACCTAGGTAATAATAATAATAATAGTTCATGAACGCATGCAGATGACTCCTCATTGTGAAGTCATTACGAGATCATGTCATGAAGATCTAGCAGCGGTCTACGGAATGCGCATGCGCAAACTTTAAATTAACCGCTAAATTTAAATTGACCGCGAAATTAAAAAAAAGAAAGAAAATTTTCTTAATTACCCTGCTTAAAAATATCACACACCTTTTTGCTCATATCTTAAAAACGCGAAGAGATACCAAAAAAATAACGAAAAAATCGACCCCCTAAGACGTCCACACGTTTAATAACTTGAGGACACCGGGATGTTCCCACCGGGAACTTTCCAGTGGGAATAGACTATAACGTAACCAATGGAAAAGCAGTAAAGCAGTACATTTATTAAATGACATATGCCATACTTCTATCTTCAAAAAGTAATCTATTTTAATACAAAATATGTTTTTCACTACGATCGTATACGATAAAATAATCAATCATAAAATGAACATCGATAATATTTTTTCACCCTACCATAGAAAGTGAAATGTGTAATAAATATAGATGGCTTCGGTATATATGATCATCAGTACCCGGCGTATTTCCAGTTATAGTCCAGTCTTCAAGTTAATAAAAGAGGCTTTACCTGGAATTAATTCAGGGAGTTTATATTTTTGGTTTATTCGTTAGGGTTTAAGGCCGCAAATAAACAATTTTGCGGCATTGGACTCGATTTGGAACTTTAAATTAAAATATCTCAAGATCGGTGCATCCTAGGATAAAAAACGTTTGATATCAAAATAAAAAGGACCAAATCTCCAACATTTTTTGTATCATGTATTTTTTTGTACGGCTTATAGCTAATTCACGGCATCGCCTTAAACGTTACACTGCACACAGGTCCAGGATCGTTTCAAAAGTGGCAAAAAATAGTTTTCGTTAATTTCTGGTGATGTTTTTTATGAGGATCTCTTATTTAGACATAATATAATGTATTTTAAGTATATTAGTGATATTAACCCGTCAACTGCCATGTGAGACAAGGAACAAATTCTCTAATATGTTAGGTACTGTTTTGAGAGTTTATCGGAACCGATATTTGCGTCTATTTATAAATATATAATGTGAAACAGAAGGTACCTAACAAATAATAATAATAATAATAATAATAATATTTATTGCATAGAAAGGACTTACATAATATATACATGGTAATCATTTGCAAATAAATATGCTAAAAACACAGAAATGTAATAAAACATTTGAGCGTGCCTTTAAAATATTTTCTAAAACTAAAAATCAATATTTTCAAAATTTATAAGAATACGAGGTAAGTTATAATATATAATTAAATAAGTATGTAATTAATAAATATATAATTGATAAAAAGGTATAAAGGTAAGTATTGATAATTTTCGATACAATGCTAAACCAAAAACACGTTACAACACAAATATACAAACAACTAAGTAAATAACTATATAAATACATAAATAATTAAATAAATAACATTGACACAATTACATTAAGTTTATGATTGCAACTACTATAACGAGTAAAAATAAATAAATAAATAAATAACTGGGTTAAAATAGTATTTTTTTGAATAAATAATATTTTTTATGTATTTTTTAGATCAATTTGTTTAATAACGGTGTCTCTTGGTAACTGTAAGATATAATTTTTGCATAAATTTTTAAACTGTATTTTATGTTTAACGTTTTTTATATTTTCCGGTAGTGCGTTATAAACTCTAGGGCCTAAGAAACTGCTACTGCGCTGACCAAGGGTTTTATTCATTTTGGGAATAGGTAAAGTATTATGATTTCTTGTTCTAGTAAATTTAACATTTTTATTTTCAGGTTGCTTGTATAGGAGAAGAGCTAAATAAAAAAGTTTTCTGCAGTCCATTTTCTTTGATAGGCTGAACAGTTCATCGGAAGGGTAAGTATTACTTTTTTTGTGTATTATTTTTAGTATGCGTTTTTGTGTAATTTCTAAATCCTCCAGCACATTTTTATAAACACCTCCCCAACCAAGTATGCCGTATCTCAGGTGGGACTCCACTAAAGCATAATATACCATATTTATTTGTTTTATACTTAAAATGTCCCTTAATATTTTAAAATATGGTATGAAGCATCTTATTTTATTGTTGATCTGTTGAACTTGTAGGTCCCATTTAAGGTGCTGATCTATCATAATTCCTAAAAATTTGGCCGATGAGGTTCTTTTTATGAAAAAAGTTTCAACCTGACTGTTGAATGTGAGCCTGTCAAAATTTGGTAGACCATTAGTATATGACGCAAAGGTCATAAACATTGTCTTGTCAATATTTAGTGTAAGTATGTTGTGATCAAACCATTTTTTTATTAAGACAAAGTCACTTTCAACCATGTTTTTTAAGTGTTGCCAGGTAAGCCCTCTATAAAAAATTGTTGTGTCGTCAGCAAAACTTAATACTTCACCCCTGGTGTTAACTCTAAACACATTATTAATGTAGAGAACAAATAAAATTGGTCCTAAAATTGTCCCCTGAGGCACGCCATACTTGGGTGACAGAGGATCACTATATTTATTTCCTAATTTGACTAACTGTTTTCTACCCTCTAGATAACTAGCCAGCAGCTTTAAAACATTACCTCGAACTCCTAAGTCTTCCAGTATTTCAAGTAACTTTTTATGACTGACGGTATCAAAAGCCTTAGCAAGGTCTAAAAAGATGCATAATGCCGGCATTCCTTTATCTATGGCTTCATATATGTTTTCGATTAGAGTTGCTATGGCGTTTTGTGTTGATTTGCCTTTTTGGAAGCCGAACTGTTTTTTTGATATTATATTATATTTTTTTATAAAGCTATCTAATCTAGTTTTTATTAAAATTTCGAATATTTTATATTTAAAATATATAAAAATAAATAATTATTTTTTGCTTACTCAAAGATGTTTTGGAGAGTGAGTAGGAAGTAAGAAGAAAGGTCTTTAGATGTCTGAAATGAAATACTGTATACAAACAATAAAGGGAGATGGTGATGATGAAGATGATGATGATGATGATGATGATGATGATGATGATGATGATGATATTATTCTAATATATGATTGTAATTTTTTTTGACATTATTTTGTTTAATCACTT
>OY294048.1:41080234-41205009 GCA_958510825.1 Brachypterus glaber | reverse complement strand
GCGCTCATCCCGCAATTTGACGCAAGTCAAAAATGTTAAACTTCTCTCACTTGGTAAATAATATACTATTTTATTTTCTTTTAATGGTGGAAATATATCTTCATATATAATAGTCTACAATGTTTTATTTTATTTTAATAGTGAAAATGTATTTTTAGACCTGTCCAAAATAAAGAAAAAGTAAAAACTTTACATATATTTTTGCAGGAGTGTTAGCTTTGTTAATATTCATAAAAGCACTGGCACATAAACGTTTCATGCTGTGTAGAGGTGAGGATTATTCGTTTCACTTACCCTCGCAGGCTACGGCAGGAAACAGCATGTATCAGACTTTATATCGTAACATTTATTCTTTTTATGCAATTTATCTCCATGTTATAAAATGGAGCTTGTTACCCATACATGTGCTATATGCAGTAACAACTACTTTCTATCCAATAAAATATTTTCCAGCACTTTGCGATCAATTTTGAATGCCGTTGAGAAAATTTTGAAACTAGAACGTGTTGGGGCAGGCGTTTTAAAAAGCATTAATAGGTTTTATCCAATACATACAGATAATGAGACAATTACCAGCTTTATTTTAAATAGATAAACTCAATAATAACCCCTGCGTGGCTTTTACTTTATTGTGGATAATTATTTATTTTACCCACTCAACTGTCACTTGTCAAATTATTTTCTTGTAAATGTCATTAAACTTTTTAATAAAAATATGAATTTTTAAAAAGCTATTAATTGGATAAAACCTTGTATGGCACTCATGGGTAAACCGATATTGCCCTCCCGAAAATTAACCTGCTTGGCTGACGCCTGGCAGGTTAATTTTCTCATGGGCAATATCTTACTTTACCCACTAGTACCATAAATAACTATTATCAGGGTGGGCATTAAAATCGTACATTTTACAACATTGTTTGATTTAGTTTGACAGCTAAGAATTTATTTTTAAATTAAGGTTCTGTTGGATTTGTATATAATAAATAAAATAAATAAATAGCACTATACGCCTCATATTGATTTCTATTTGCCTTGCTTAGCATAAAATAAATCCCTTAAACTACTTGTAAAACGTAGTTAAATATAGAGACTATAAAATTATACGTGGACTTAACGTTTCGTAGAGAAGCCCTTGTTAGTTTGTTACTGTCAGGGTCTCAAGTGATGACTTTGAAGTAGGATTGACCGTATTAATTATTCATTCATTGTTTGCTAAATAAATGGGCAAATAAATGGGCATATCCGAGGAGAGAAATGAACTATTAATTTAAATCTGGATTAATAAATTTGTACAAATATTTTCTGTCTCTTTAAAAATTAAAAACTTAACTTTTGAACGAGTTTAGATATTGACTTCAAATTTAGGACTCCTAAATAAGACAACTTAAACTATCTTTAAGCATATATTTGATACTTTTAGCTCTTAAAATGTGGGCAGGGAGGCATGGGGCGACATTTTTTTAAATGAAAAGGTGGGTCGTGTGATACATCATTTTAAAGCTTATAAAATTCTCCATTTAATTGTATATTTTTTATTTTTTTTAAACATTTTTTTTGGGTTTAAATTAGGGTTGAAAATGGGTATTTTTGTCAAAATTTCTTTAAAAAATCCAAACAATTTTTTAAAAATGCCTAATTTCATAATGAAAAAAAGTAAACTAATTTTAGTTGACATAAGTAAAAAATAACCAAAAAAAAAAACTTAAAAATTTATTTTTTTAGCACAAAAAACTGAAAAATCAAAACCTTAAAAAAACATGTTTAAAAATTTTAAAAATATATGGTTATATAGAGAATTTGAAAGGCTTTAAAATGATGTATCACACGACCCCCCTTTCCATTTAAAAAAATTTCCCCCCATGCCCCCCTGCTCACATTTTAAGAGATAAAAGTATCAAATATATTCTTAAAGATAGTTTAAGTTGTTTTATTTAAGAGTTCTAAATTTGAAATCGATATCTCAACTCGTTCAAAAGTTAAGAGGGTGGGGGGTGACTTTTGGACCGCACTGTATATTGTTTTATATTGTTATTTATGGTAGAAGACACTCCAAGGGAAGAAACTCTACTGATACAACTACGTAACAAAGATGAAATAATTAGTTTAACAACAAAGCTGGATGAATTTAAAAATAAATCTTCAACTCTGACAAAAATCGCATGTAAACCGATACTGATAGCGATAGGGTCATTCCAAGTGAATACGCCGAAAACAAAAGAAGGATATCGTTTAAAGGTGAGTTTTGGGAAAAGCAAAGTAAAGCAAAACAAAGTAAATGAGAACAATATGTTTTTGTTTAAAAAAAAGTGGAAAATGATGAAAAGAAAAATGAAAAACTGTTTACCAAGTTTATTTGTTAATAATAATCAAAATAAATATTCTTTAACCATTTTGTGTTATCCTAAACGTGACAACAAGGCACCATTCATCGTTAGCACTGAAAAGTGATATCTTCTGTTTATCTAAACATCAAAATAATTATACATTTATAATGTCGCATAAAAATACTGTAAAATATTAATTAAATGTATTTTTTTAAACTCCCGACGTAACTTTTATTTTTATAATCTAGTTTTTTATTTATATAATTGAAATAAAGTTATTTAACACGTTGAAAGCCACATTAAATTACTTGTCTGGGGCTACACTGTCACATGGGACTGTTGGCTTTGGGGCTGCTGGATTGTCTAACAATGTTATTAGTATAAATACCTCAAAAATAACTTCATAATCTCACTAAAACTTAAGAAACTAGTCAGATAAGTCCAGCCTTATTACACATTGTGTATTTTACAGCATGTTAAATTGGTAAAAATAAGAAAATAAAAAAGAACATCCGATGATAAAATCCTTGTTGGCCTGTGTTATTTCAGGCAAATATTCCACATTCATCTGAGATGATTCATCTCATATTATCATTGATACTAGTACAGTTTACGCATCTGTATTATAGTATATTCAACTTCAAAATGCAATGAGCGTAAACAAACGCACGTGACAACAACGGATTTAGTGACAGGGTAGGACTCAAAACAAAATATTTCTATGTAACTCTCCATTGCAATGCATTGCATGCTTCCGCAAGTACTCACGTACTGACCTGTTTAATTTTCTACATCCCTACTCTCGCAACATTCGAGTATTCTAACCAATGAAACCACGCGCCAGATGCCGCGTGCGCGATTGTTTTATTTACTTCTACTTCATATTGAAGTTGAATATACCATAGTTTACCGAAATTAGAGTTATAAAGGCTTATAAACAATTAATAGTTCCTATATTAGTCAATATTAAATACAGCCTTATCGTAATGAGTTTCCTAAGTGCAGTGAGCATATACTATACGGGAATTATACATACATAAATGTATAGAATCATCTCCACTTTGAAAGCTCTTAATGTTCTGCAGAGAAGATTTAGTAATTCAGAAACTGCAATAGTACCAATCTCATAATATGGCATTGCACTAGTTTATAATGGGCAGTTTTATAGACTTTAAAGTAAAATTGACCATATAAATTGTGCATTAGAGTGATCCTTAGAAAATGATTTTTAGGGATGCGTCGTAAATTTGTTACAAATTGTTAAAAAATTATATTTTGGGGGGTGTAAAAGGTACGTCCTATTAAAAAAAATGCAGCTAAAAATTTTTAGAATAAAATATTTTTTTTTTTGACAAACATTTTTTAAATTTTTATTTTTTTTTTTGTTTTTTTTTTAACTTTTCATTTTTTTTATATTTAATTTTTTGTTTATTTCAAGAACTATATTTTTTATTTATATGAAATATTTATCAACTTTTAAAAAATTTGAAACACGTAAATAACATAAAATATGCTGTTAGTCAAATGATTTTGCTGTTAATATTGTCTCATTATTTAGTTATAAAAAACAGGGTTACTTTTTTATGATTTTAGAAATTGCGCGTGTTTTGCACAAAAAATTAAATAATTCTGATATAGCATATTTTTTCAAAAATGTTAGTAGGTACCATCTTACTAAATTTTTTTTTGGTTAAAACAACTATACTTTTATTTTTCCATGACTGTATATTTAGGTATAAAAAAAACTACTAAATTTTTAAGATATTAGCTTTTTTAACTCACTTAAAAACTTTTAGTCCTCACATCACATTACAAGTACCCTTAATTACACCCAACGAACTAATAACTCTTCTCTCTAGAATAGGCATTTCATTTGTAAAAACTGACAAAAACGTAGCCAACATATATTTGTCTGTCTTACTCGCACAGCTTTCTTCCAACAGAGACAACAATAACAGTTACTGGTAACTGAAGAGTTATTAGTTCGTTGATTACACCCTATTATATTACATTTTTACAAATAAAAACCTTTATGCCTTGATTTTGTCAAAATTCAGCGTGTGATTGTCATTTAAATGACAATCGTAACAAAAATACTCGTCATAAACACCTATTATCGGTAGAAAATTAAATACAAATCGCGCAGGCGCGAGCTACTTATATGAAGCTATTTAAATTCTGAACAACAACAGCCGTAAATAGCTCCATGGTCGCGACATGTTTACCAACCCTAGTGCATTTGTTTACTTTATAGTATTTGTTTTGATTTGTTCGAGGATATGATATGAGTTGAATCTTAAAGTGAAAGTTATTTTTTTATTTATTATATTTTATATAATAAAACAATGATTGAGTGTTATATCAGCTCTAAAATCACTAAAAAGTAAATTGTTTTTGAACCGTGATAAATTCGGTAACCTGAAAGGTGACTCGTTTTAAGCGAGAACCTTCAGGAGTTCCTGTTTTTTTTTTATTAGCCCTTTTTCTGAATAACCCTCTATACCTCTATACATAAAATGTATACTCGCCTCTTTGCAGAAGGAATATAAAACAATTTTTCCAATTTTAAAATTAATAAGTACGTTCGTATGAATTTTATTTACTTTATTTTGAACAGTCTAGGCCCCAGACTGTATACTATTTACATGTCAAAGACATTTTATTTCTTTACATTCAGCTTAAAACTAATATTTAAGTATATTTTATAAAAATATCTTCAAGGGTTTGTATGTAAGAAATGGGTCTATATTTTTAAATATCATATCGTCGGCTAAAGACCCAACTCCAACATTAAAAAAAAAACACATATTGGCACATGTTAGAGTTTAATTTTTTTTAAATTAAAACAAAAAATATACGGAGTCGTTTAGGAGCAGATTGATTAATTTCGTTTATATAGAAACATTCTTATAAAATAATTCTGCTATTACTTTTGGCTCATTATTTAATTATAAAAAAAACAAAGGGTTACTTTTTCATTATTTTAGAGTCTTCTCCATAAAAAAATAAATGAAATAATTATTCTGATATATTAAAAAAAAAAAAAACGTTACTACGTACTCACCCCCCACTAAAAAATATTTGGTTAAAGGAACGATATCCAAAAAACTACAATGTTTAAGATATTATCTTTTTTAACTCGCTTTAAAACTTTTAGTCCTCACCTCACCTTTTATTAGAAGTACCGTTAATAACACCCGAATACAATACATTAACAAACAAAAACCTTTATGCCGTGGCATGCCGTGATTTTGTCAAAATTAAGCGTGTGATTGTCATTTAAATGACAATCGTAACAAATCGACTGATGAATGAAAATCGAATACACATCGCGCAGGCGCAAGCTACTGAAGCTGTTCTGAACAAAGACAGCCGTAAACAGCTCCATGGCCGCGACATGTTTACCAACCCTCGTGCATTTGTTTACTTTATAATGTGTTTTTACAATTAATTATGTTCTATTAAAGTTGCGAATTTGGAACAATGTAGTATTTTCTGTCATTTTCGAGTTAAAAGCTATTGATTATTTGTTTTTTTTTTATTTTATTATAATAAAACAATGATTGAGTTTTACGTGAGCTCTAAAATCCCTAAAAACAATATTGTTTTTCAACCGTGGTAAAATCGACAACCTGCAAAGTGACTCGCTTTAAGCGACATAGAAAACAGGTAACACCATAACCTTACGAGTAGCTCGAATGAGGAGTTTATTAAAATAAAATTTGATTTTTTTTTTATTTTTTTTTTCAATTCTTGAAATCGATTTCTGGAACCTTCAGAAGTTCCTTGTTTTTTTAATGACCCTATTTCTATTCTATTTCTACTTATGTGTGTATATATATATATATATATATATATATATATATATATATATATATATATATATATATATATTACTATACTTTTTATCATATATATTATATCGTATATCATGTATGATCAATGGATTAATAAACTTTACTTTACTTTACTTTACTTCTGAATAACCCTATATGTATAGTTGTTATAAGAATAGACATTATGTATAATACATATACCACAACCACCACAACCTTCCGAGTAATCGATTTCTGGAACCTTTAGGAGTTCCTCGTTTTTTTTTTTTAATGACCTTATTTCTGAATAAACATTATGTATAATACATTAGGGTGGTCGTGAAAAAAAAAGTATATACTAGAATCGATACTATTACGCAGAATTGTAGTACTACCAGTCATTATGATGCACACAAAATTTGAAGTCGTTTGGGTCATGATAACATACTGCACAGTGTGCTCAAATATTTAAAAATAAGCTAAACTATATTATCATGTATATAAATTTTCCCTTTTTTTCGCATTCTACCCTAACACGTTCCATTGATATAAATTAAAAACTATTTAGTTTTAAAATCGTAGCTAAATACCTAACAGAAGTCTGTGCAAAATTTCAAGTATATATCTTCAATAGCTGCTATAAATGTCCTTTACTTTCAAGTTCTAACCTACCATCTTCCCTTGTTAAAAATTATAGACTTTAGTTATAAAATCGTAACTACGTAACCTGCAAATTATAAAAAGTCGCAAAATTTTTTAGATAATAAAAAATAAGTTAAGTTGCTATTAAGTCTACTTTACATTTTTAGTGGTATTATGGATGATTTATATTTGAATATAAATGAGAAATCTAGCTTCTTTTTCAAGTAAAACATTATTCATTCAATATTCCCCATTTTCCACACTTCGTATTATCATGTATCTCGCCAAAAAATATTTTACCGTCTTTAATATTCTTCACAAAATGTATTGTTATGATTTACATACGCCAATAAGTTTGCTTTAAGGTAAAAAGTAGAGCCATCAATTTATATTAAAGTTTTTGTATACCTATTTACAATTATATTGGATAAAATATTGTCCTAATACTTTCAGCCTGAAAGCGGATTTTAAAAATGTCACATGTTAAGAGGATCAAATGGTATAAATCTTTTTGAAAAAACTACATAAAAAAATAAAAGCTGTTGTATCCAGTAGGGTGGTCCATTTTATAATGGTAAAAATTAAAGTTTAGGAAAAAGAATAGGGCACCCTCTAATTCTTTTTTATACAGTGCGGTCCAAAAGTCACCCCCCCCCTTTTAACTTTTGAACGAGTTGAGATCTTTTAGCATATATTTTATATTTTCAGCTTTTAAAATGTGGGCAGGGGGCATGCTGGGACATTTTTTTTAAATGAAAAGGGGGGTCGTGTGATACATCATTTTAAAGCTTATAAAATTCTCTATTTAAACATTTTTAAATTTTTTAAAAATGTTTTTTAAGGTTTTCATTTTTCAATTTTTTGTGCTAAAACATTCGATTTTTTAAGTTTTTTTTATAAATTTTTATTTATGTCAACTAAAATTAGTTTAAAAGTATAATTAACATTTTTTTATGATGAAATTAGGCATTTTTAAAAAATTATTTGTTTTTTTTTTTAGAGGAATTTTGACATTAATACCCATTTTCAACACCATTTTAAACCCAATTTTTTTTTTATTTAAAAATATAGTTAAATGGAGAATTTTATAAGCTTTAAAATGTTGTATTACACGACCCCCCTTTCTATTTAAAAAAATGTGCCCCCGTCCCCCCCTGCCCACATTTTAAGATCTGAAAGTATTAAATATATGCTAAAAGATAGTTTAAGTTGTCTTATTTAAAAGTTACAAAAATCCTGAAAAATAAGAGATCAAAATAAATTTCCAAGTTTTTGGTAGCTGTCAAGGAAAAACAAAACTGGTTTATAATACGTAAAGTATTTAAACAATAATTTCTCATGTAAACAAAACATTACATTACATTAGATACAACATATCAGCTCTTTAAGGGCATATCCACAGCCTCTCATAATACGCATAGTACATAGGAATACGATGCTGTGATTGGCTTGATGTTCCTTCATGTATCTTGTAAGCCAATCACGGTATAGAATTCTTATGTACTATGCGTGTTAGGCGAGCCTGTGGATATGCCTTAAAGTACTTGGTCTCATAATTTCAAGTGCTTCTCTTCTTTGTCATTTGTTGTTTGTTGAAATCTTGAAATAATTTTACTTGAGTACTGCCTTCCACTTCATCTAAAATGCTGCAATTTTGGCAGGCCCATGCCAGAATCAAGTTTAACAAAATGAGAGCATGCCTGGGCATCTACGTTTGTTGAGTTGTTTGGACCACCCTAATATACAGTGCGATCCAAAAGTTATCCCCCCTCTTAACTTTTAAACGAGTTTAAATATCTAATTTTAATTTCGAACATTTGGTATTTTTATTTTTAAAATGTGGGTGGGAGGCATACATTCTTTATACATTCTTTATTTTTTTCAAACATGTTTATGAGGGGTTAAAATAGGGTTGAAAATGGAAATTTTCTTCAAAAGTCCAAAATGATCAAAATTTGCGTTACGTAATACTTGAATGTTCCCTAAGTAGTTTTCTAAATATATGTATTTTAAAAAGGGCAATTTTTTAGGTGGTCCGATCTTTTGCATTTAAGTGATTACAGTTGCCACGACAGCAATACATGTATGAGAGGTTAAAAAAAAAACCTTAAAAAATAAAATATTTAGAAACACTTTTTAATTTTTTATAGTAAAGAGAAACACACTAATACAACTTGTAGGTATACTGCCTGGCTAAGACAAGTTGTTCTTGTCTGCAAAAATTTACTTTTTGAGATAAGCACACCATTGTATTGCTTTACACTAGCCCCATGTGCCTACTAAAAAGAAATGTCCTATCTAAAACCCAAATCCTAAAAATTAGCCTAAGATGTTTGTCCTATGTGGAAAATTTTCAATATTTTCTAAATAAAATTGTCCTAACTAGTCTTTACTAGACGAATAAGTCAGGACTATAATAACTTAACAGATCTTAGTAATTTTATTGGACTTTTTAGATGATTTTGTCCTAACTTTCTCAGATAGAACAAATACATTTAGTATTTTTCTGACAAAAAAAAATATTTTTTTTTTCAAAGAACATCACGTATTTTTGATTTAAAATAAAGCAGAACCCAACGCCATATTTATTTAAACATGTTTTCAAAAAGTGCAAACAAAAACAATAAAAACTGGCCATATCTCAAAACATCTAATTTGCAGATAGGACATCTTCTCTTAGTGTGGCAGTATATTCCAAAACCAACTTATCAAGTCCGTTAAATATCGACCGAAGAAAAACCAATTTTCACCTGGTCCTTTAAATTGGAAACAAACGGCATCGGAACTTTTCGATTGTATGCGCGAAAAGAAACAGTAAAAACAAGACAAGGTGTCGTAAAGTCCAAAGTGGATGTGAATTTATTGTGTTTTAAAAATGAATGTTTAATAATATCAAGTACCTATACATTGAATTCCCCATTCCCTACTAAAACCCGGATTAATTTATTTTATATCTTTACACCCAGGGCAAGGGTGTAAAGAAAGCCTATTTATAGGCTTTCTTTAATATAATAACAAAACAAAAAGGGATTAGATATTTAGACTTTTTTTAGACCCTAAATACAGAAAAACTACTTATATATCCTATACTTTTAACAAAAATGATTTGAAATTCAGAAAACTGCAAATGGTCTTACCCCAGCAGAATTTTTTTTTAATTTGGCTAGGCGCTTAACCTGGTAATACAATTAGAAAAACTCTTTGTAATAGAATAATAGAAGTAGTATAAATATTTTGGGATAATCTATAGATCAGCAAATAATAACTAGTAAACATCCAGGGGATATACTTTCTGAATATCCAGTATCTCCAGTGGATATCCTGGATTGACAGTAGATATCCCATGGATATCCATATGTTCGCATATGTTCAGGATATCCATTGTATATCCACATATATATCCAGTGAACATTTATTTTTTAACCTCCCTAAAGTAAATCCACTGGATATCTATTAGAGATCCATCATGGACTGGACTTTCAGTGGATATGTCTAATGGATATCTAATGGTTAATATGTGCTGTCTGTGTAGGAGTCATATAATCTATGTAACCCGTCCACTTAAGATTACAATCTGTGATAACACCGAGTATTTATTCTAGTTATTATACTATTCACATGACGCAGCGCTAGAATAGTATTATACGGTAGTTTCGCATTTCCCAAAATCGCCAAAAAACGTCCTAGACAAAAAATTCTTGGATACAAATGAACGAATAAATAAGAAAATAAGAAACTTTGAAAATGTCCGTCTGTATGTCCCATGTTACGTTTTTTATAGACAAGATAACTCAAGAACGAATAATCAGATCGACTCCAAATTTTCAGGAAAAATTAAGTTCTATGAGAGGAAGATACCTATTGTTTTTCAAAGTAATTCCCGCCAAACCAAAAAAGTTATGGGTGGTTAAACTTTTAAGAAAAATAAAAAACTATCATTTAAAACAAAAATTCAAAATTTTTTCGTTTTTCGCAACAAGAAAATAAAAAAATACCATTTACTGTAAATAGTATATAATGGAATGCCTAGCATTACATATCTTCACGGCATCTTTAAAATTGAAACTAGTAGTTTTAGTTTTTAAATTTGAGATCATAAACTATTATTTTTATCGATTTTTTTTTAATAATTTTAAATTTTAAAGTTTACATTACAATATTCACTGTAAGTATATAATAAAATACTAAGCATTACATACAGTGCGTGCATTAAGTCTGGAATCACCCGATTAACTTTTTAGTTACAAGTAAAACACAAAAACCCTCGGATAGGTCGATTTTTATTTTTAATTTTGCAAATTATTGCACCCTCACCCCCCAACTTTTTTTTTTCAAATAGCAACCTACCCCTTGTGACACTTCGTTGGAAAGGTAATTTAATAAGCTTTCCAACGGTGTATAATAAAGCCTAATTTGGTAAAGGGCTAATAATAAAATGCACAATTTAGTTTATTATAAAGACATGTAAAGTATAACTTTAGTTCACTATAAATGTTCAAATTGATGTCCTTCAGCTCTTCGACAGTGGACAGTAAAAAAACGGGATTAAAATCGATTAAATAGTAAACATAAAATTGATCAATAAAAAGAAAAAAAATTGCATTTTTCAACAGGGTATAAAATATTACAATAAGTTTAAAACAACCTTATTTAGATTCTCAGGAAGGTGCCAAGTAGGAAATAGGGCAACAATTACCATATTATGCGTAATATTTCACACAAACAATGTTTAAATAAAACATGCGTTTTTTCATAGACCCTTTAACAAATTAGGCTTTATCATACACTGTTGGAAAGCTTATTAAATTACCTTTCCAATGATGTATCACAAGGGGTAGGTTGCTATTTGAAAAAAAAAGTGAGGGTGCAAGGGGGTGCCAATTTTAATAACTTTTATTACACCATAATTTGTAAAATTAAAAATAAAAATCGACCTATCCGAGGGTTTTTGTATTTTACTTGTAACTAAAAAGTTATTCGGGTGATTCCAGACTTAATGCACGCACTGTATCTCTACGTTTTTATTTCCATTTTATGGAACGCAAATTTACGCAAAGAAAATAATTTAATTTTAATTTAATTTTTTAATCCAGTTTGAATTTTAAATTAAATTAAAATTTGTAATTCAATATTTAAATAGTAAATTAATTTCAATTTTTACATAGCTCGTACAAAACATTTTACCAGATACTTTATCAGTATTAGGGTATTTCATAAAACATAAGTTTTTCGAAAATTTTTAGTCCTCCTTAGGTAAAAAATACAAAAAATAATATTCTGTGCCAAACTTCAGTTAAAAAATAACACGAAAAAAGATAATAAAAATAACATGAGGGGAGAAAAAATAAAAATATCAATATTTTTATAAGCAGTAGCCGGCGTCTTTCCAGTTGTAGTCCAGTCTTCAGGTCAATAAAAGTGGCTTCACCCGGAAATAATACAGGGAGTTTGATTTTCGGTTTATTGGGTAGGGTTTAAGACCGCAAATAAAAAAACAATTTTGCAACGTTGAACTCGATTTGGAACTGTCATTTTTTCAACGTGTTTTTCACAAAAAACGTATTTTTAAAATATCTCTTAAAAGTTACACTATACGTTTTTAGATTTTTAATGTTTTCTTCGAAAAACCAAAAAAATTGTTCTTTATCATCGGTTAGGCATGCCCCTGAGAACAGTTTGGGTGAAAATTAAAGAAATCTATCTGGCACTTTCTTTTTAATTTACGTAAAATTATTTTTTTTTTAATAATTCACACATTTGTGTCCCATTATTTCGAGTAAACCGATTTTCGATTGAATTACCATTGTATTAACCATAAAAAAAAAAACTTCCTAACCGAGTATATAAAGAAAAATCTATAACCCTACAGTGTAACGTTTGAGGCGGTGCCGTGAATTAGCTATAAGTCATACAAAATATACGATACGAAAAATGTTGGAGATTTGGTCCTATCTATTTTCATATCAAACGTTTTTTGTCCTAGGATGCACCGATCTGGAGATATTTTAAAAAGTCCGTTTTTTGTGGAAAATACGTTAAAAAATTACAGTTCCAAATCGAGTTCAATGTAGCAAAATTGTTTATTTGCGGCCTTAAACCCTACCCAATAAACCAAAAATCTAAACTCCCTGAATTATTTCCAGGTAAAGCCTCTTTTATTAACTTGAAGACTGGACTATAACTAGAAATACGCCGGGTATTGTTTATAAGGCACGATTTTTTTATAAGCCACGTTTTTTTATAAGCCAAGTTTTTTTAATCAAATGTGTCTTGTATATAATTTTTAGCAATTTTAAAATGATGTGGCCACACAAAAAAATAGGTCAAGAACTCTTTCTGTATTCCTATCTATTTTGACGCGCTGAACCCGAATTTAAGATCAAAATAGCACCTCACCCGGTAAATTTTGTGATATATCCTCAAAAAACGTTATTTTTGAGTATGTGGAAATAAGTTATGTCCAAATCTAATCTGATAATGTGCTATTTTGACATTCCTTAGGATAAGTGTAAAAGAGTGACCGCAAAAAAGAGTTTTTTTTTAGCCTGATTTTCACACCTGTAACTTCGATTGGAATTGATAAAATGTAATGTATAAGTTCGCAAGATTTATTGTTCTAGAAGCCAAACATCCCCTTAAACAAAGGGTTAACTCTGAGTACTTGAACTAAACTTTATACTCTTAAACTTCCTCACATTTTATTAAACATAGCTGGCTGGATCCCATATTCACAGTTTAACATATTTAACCTATTTTTCTCACAACTGTGTATTTAATGTATTTGGTGTATTTAATGTTTCAGAACAAAACTGACACAATCTTTAAATTTATAAACATTGGTGAAGTTACTTACACATTTTTGCTTTGTATATCTATACACCACATTTTTGCTTTGTATGTATAGATGGCGATCTCCACGAAAATAAAATAACAATTAACTTTTATTTAATATTAACAATTTTAAAATTTAAATATATTAAACATATTGAGTATAAATATTCATTCGACATAAATAATAAATATTTAAAAAGCATAAAATACCGTTATATATTTACTTCGTTAAATTACGGGCAGAGACAGCACTTATCAGTGATATTCCAGAAACGACAGCTAAATTGGTTGTAAATTTATTTTATTTTAGAAATACGAAAATATTGTAATCTACTTAAATATATATCTGACGTTATTTTATAAAAATAATTACATAAAACTATTTTTTCCATAATATTTTAGTACACTTAAGTTTTGACATATCCATATGAAGTTAGTCACAAGATATTTTCCGACCAAGGGATGAAAATGTGGTGTTTCAAACTTTTGAGTTAGCAGAAGTTAACAATAATTGATTTTCCAACTTTTACGTATTATGTAATGTATATGTAATTAGCTTATTTATAAATGATTGTCAATAATAGTTATTTATGGTACTAGTGGGTAAAGTAAGATATTACCCATGAGAAAATTAACCTACGAGGGGTCAGCCAAGCAGGTTAATTTTCGAGAGGGAAATATCGGTTTACCCATGAGTTCCATACAAGGTTTTATCCAATAAATAGCTTAGGAATTCATATTTTTATTAAAAATTTTAATGACATTTACAAGAAAATAATTTGACAAGTGACAGTTGAGTGGGTAAAATAAATAATTATCCACTCAATAAAGTAAAAGCCACGCGGGGGTTATTATTGAGTTTATCTATTTAAAATAAAGCTGGTAATTGTCTTATTATCTGTATGTATTGGATAAAATATTTTTAAGCCCTCATTCTAGTTGATGCAATGACTACCTATATTTCATACTGTTTTACAAGTTTGCATTTTAATTTTTTATAGATTTATCTTCTGTAATTCTGGCTTAAATAACAAACCAGGCAGATTAATATAACTTCGAAAGTTTGTGGAACCCAGGAATAAAACTAAAGATATGATAATAAACTTAAAACTTACATAACAAACTTTTGAGCTTTTTCATAAAACAAATCTGCA
Organism: Brachypterus glaber; assembly: GCA_958510825.1. NCBI lineage: Eukaryota > Metazoa > Arthropoda > Insecta > Coleoptera > Kateretidae > Brachypterus > Brachypterus glaber. Next base: position 41,190,243 of record OY294048.1, on the reverse strand, counting down.
GATAACTTAAAGGAAGAGTAGCTTGTAAGTCCTAATTGCATTAACGTTTTTCTCTCTTAGCCGAGCTGCATTTAAATAAGTTTGTTTCTTATCAATAACAAACGAAGTAAAAGATTAGAATTTTATATAAACTAGTTGCCGCTTTCTGTAATGGGCCATGGCCAGTAATAGTAATTATATACCGAGCGCATAATATACTACTAAAAAAATTAGAATATTACGGAATAACAGGCTTTGCACTTGCCTGGCTTACGTCATATTTACACGATAGATTTCAGCAGCAGCAACAATTTTTTTTCGGATATTCATGGGGTGGATTGCGGTGTAACGCAAGGGTCTATCTTGGGACCACTTCTTTTTTTGATCTACATTAACGACCTGGTCACAAATTTTCCTGAACTATTATTTTCATTGTTTGCCGACGATACGTGCATTATGAATAAAAACAAAAGCTTAACTGATTTGCTAAAAAATACCGAAAATATTTTAGAACATGTTTTGGATTGGTTTAAGGCTAATTTTCTTTTATTAAATTGTGACAACTAATGGGGAAATTCAGGGTGTTGAAACGACAAAATTTTTAGGGTTTACTGTGAATAACAAACTAAATTGGTCTCTTCATATAGAAGATCTTAATAAAAAACTATGCAAAGCTATATTTGCAATATCAAGCATAAAATACAACATAGGGGTGGAATCGGCTAAACTTGTTTACTTTGCGTTATTTCACAGTAATCTTAGTCACGGTATCGAATTTTGGGGAAATCACTCTTATGCTGAAAGTTCTTTCTTACTTCAAAAACGTGCCATAAGAATTCTTTATAATCTTAAGTCTACCGACTCTTGTAGAGAATACTTTAAAAAATCAAATATATTCACCACAACAAATATTTTTATTTTTAAATTAGCGCTTATGATTTATAAAAGACGTCAAAATTTTATTACAACTTCAGATAACCATCAGTACAATACCCGACAAGGTGACACCCCCTTATTGCCAAATTACAACCTTGAAATTAATAGAAGCTGTCCTAATTATATCGGTATTATTATTTATAAAAATTTACCTAAAGAAATTACTAAAGTGGAAAATGAGTCAGTGTTTAAAAAAAAGTTGAAATTATTTTTAAATAAAAAAGTTTTTTATACACTAAACGAATTTCTACAATAAAAATCGTAAACTTACATATCTTTGTTAGTTGAAATGTATTTTTTTTATATTGTATATTTTTTTTGCAACTATTTATTTTCATTTCTCAATGCCGAAAGGCGATACTTAATATATTTTTTATTTTTTTATTTTATAAATTTAATTGTATCTTATTTTGTGAGAAATAAATTCTATTCTATTCTATTCTATTAATATTCAATAGTGCGAGGCTATAATAGTCTTCTCTACCGTAGTTTATATATTAGTTTTTTCACTACTAGCACTATTTAACTATTACATCGGCACTTAGTGCTACTAAGAGTGCCGATGTATTGAAATCTTCGCCGAAAAGTCAAAATCTTTGACCACGTTTTTTTCACATTTCTCGACGTTTTAGACCATTCTGATTCGAAGAGCTGATTAGATTTTGGGGTAAACGATTGGGGGTAAGGGGGTAAAAATAGGGTAAAACTCCTATTTTTAGCGTTTTTTATTTATAATTAAGGCAATTATTATTGTATTTGGTTAATTTAGCACTTATATAAAAGATAATTTTAAATTGGTCAAAAAATGTTATAAACAACGTTTTCCTAAAATTTCAAAAAATTATATTTTAAATAAAAGTTCTTTTTAAGCCCTATAAAAAATGTTATATACAGTTTTTTGTTAGAATATAATGTTTTAAAGATACAGAATTTAAAATCAAACAAAACACCTAGTTTGAAATTTGCAAACTAGATGGCTCTAGTAAATAATAAAATAAATTATTAACAGAAATTATATTGAAATTTTCATAAAAATCAAGTAGCCTTGATCAATGACATTTGCCCAAATAAATACTCTGAACTAACGTTAAAAATTTAGCTGAAATCAATCTACGTATTTGATAAAAATTTTAAATTTATTAGGTGGTTTATTTAAAAATATGTGTTTTGTTGCATTTACAACGTCCAGTGGACAAGAAACATTGTCTTCAACCTTTTCCGCAGTTTAAAGTTTCATGTTTCATGTTTGTTTAATCTCGTACTATTCTACTTAATTAAGCATCCCCTAAGTCCAGGACTTGTGTGGGCTAGTAGTAGAGGGAACCACCGGCTTATACTGACTTTTGAACCAGTTTATAGGGAGTGTCCTTTTCACTTATCGCCTTCGCCAAATTTCAATTATTAATTAACTGAAAAAGGCAAATCGGCGCCAGTGAGAATCGAACTCACGCTAGTCGCCTTGCTATGTACACGCGCTAACCAACTACGCTTTAGCTCCCATATAAAAAGTCATCCAATCTTTAATATTTGCAGTCGAAAAAAAAGTATAGTCTATAACACGTATGGAATAGTCATTCCGAGCTCACGGAACCGTCATACTCGCCTGATGGCTCGTATGACAAACTTTATGTTCGCGCGGAACATTGTCTATTCCATACTAGTCATATAATATACTATTATGTTGTCTTATTTATGTTATCCAAATTTTTAGTTTATATCGTTCAAACGTTAAGAGGGGACACGGGTGAATTTTGGACCGTACTGTGCCTACCTATGTAAAAAATAATTTAGTGAAATGTTGATAAATAATAAAAATCGATCAATTCAATCAACAAAGAAGGTGTTTCTCGTTCTTTAAGCCCTTTTACGCGGCTCCCCAGGCAGCAACTTATAATGATTGACGAGAAAACTAATCAGTAATCTGCTCGGGAACTAAGCTGTCCAAGTGTAAACACAGTATCGGATTTAAGTTAATATTAAGATTATTATACTCTTTAGAACGCTCATCATAATCATAGTCACAGTCACAGTCACAGTCACAGTCACAGTCACAGTCACAGTCACAGTCACAGTCACAGTCACAGTCACAGTCACAGTCACAGTCACAGTCACAGTCACAGTCACAGTCACAGTCACAGTCAAAGTCATAATCATTATCATTATCATTATCATTATCATTATCATTATCATTATCATTATCATTATCATTATCATTATCATTATTATTATCATTATCATTATCATTATCATTATCATTATCATTATCATTATCATTATCATTATCATTATTATTATCATTATCATCATCATTATCTTATCATTATCATTATCATTATCATTATCATTATCATTATCATTATCATTATCATTATCATTATCATTATTATTATCATTATCTTCATTATAAATTAATAAACCAAACAATCTAGTTATTTTTATTTGTGGATGTTTAAAAAAATGTTTTTTTTTTTTTAAATTGACAATATTATTATTTTCTTTGTTTTTTTTTTCAAAACGTTGGTACTTATTTTATCCCTCTTTTTAGTGAAACATGTTCAGTAAAAAAAATGAATCTATGCAGCGTGATACTACGATCAGTAAAAATAAATTTTTGATAAAACTTGGAAAACAACTAATATCAAGAATTCCTGGTATTTGTAATGAAAGTTTTAATCCTAAACCGATTTACTTGTTGCCATGGAATCAAAAATAACTTCTCTAAAATAACGGTTTTACTTTTCCCAATTAAGAAAAAGCAGCTTAAAATTATGTAGGCCAAACTTAGTACATACTTATGTTTTGCCATTATATTTGGAATAATAAAAATTAAAACCTAGTTAAAAAATTCTTCTTATTATTAAAACTACATACATACATATTTAAAATTGAAAATTTAGAACTTTTGCGAAAGCATAGTGGGTCCATTTGACGAGTCTGACGTCACACCAAAAATTTTATTGACCTACTCAAAATGACTTTTTTACATTCTAATAATCAGAATTTTTTAGAATTACCTGTCACGTATTTTATGGACGGCCCCTAATGGATTTGACTGTTTTTTTTTTGTTTTAAAGCTTAAACATTGTCTACTTTTGTTTTTATTTAGAATAGAAGTGAAAATATAAAAACATGAACAATAAAATATTCGCAATAACGGCGGCAATAATAGGGATTTTATTAATTTCAAAATCAATTCCAGTTGCTAACCATGCAAACTCTAAAAGATGGGAGAAAAAACTTAGTTGTACATTTTGCTTTCCCATTTTGAAAATTTTGGAAAGCCTTGTATTCGTGCAAAAATTTTCAATTTTTTTTTGCGAATTTTTGCGTTTTATAACGTTTTATGTCGATATAAATCAATTTCAAGCAAAAAAAAAAATTGTCGGTCGATCGGTCGGTCGATCGGTCTGTCCGGGAAATCTTGTAAGCACGATAACTTAAGAACGCTTTAAGCTAGAGACTTGAATTTTGGCATACAGGTATATTACCAAAAGTTCTCGCTCGGGATTGTTTTTGGTGAACATTGGCGTGCGGCAAGGGGGCAAATGGGGAAAAATACATTTTTTTAGAATCAAATTAAAATTGCTATATAGAGGTTTTTAAGGTTGCTGAAATTGAATCTGATAATAAAATTTCTCTAACTCCACCCCCGAGGGGGTGAGGGGGTAAATATTTTGAAATGTTTTCCAAATTTTCGTGAAAATTTGTAGATAGGGGTTTTTGAGGTTGATAAAAATGAATCTTGAAATATATTTTTTGAAACCCACCCCCTTAGGGGTGGGGGGTGATTTTTGTGAAAATTGGTATATTGACGTTTTTGAGGTTGCTGGAAGTGAATCTGATAATAAAAAATCTATTTTACGCGCAGGTGGTAAAATGGGAAAGCTTTTTTACTGGCAGTGTATTTTGTTCATGTTAATACAAATCTATTTTTTTAAATAATTTTAAATAAAGACAAAATTATAGAAAATTTAAGCTTTAAAACAAAAAAAAAGTCATATTCATTAAGTTTCGACTTTTTTGTAGTGTAAGGTAATGTCGTGTTGGTGCAAAAAACATCTTAGAATCAAGAAAATTTAAAATTGGATATTCTGCAATAGGGCCATTCCAGCGTTTCGGGTGTTTCAATATTACACATTAAAACGGATTTTATTAATACTTATTGCACTAATAGATTGGTCCACGTGTGCTACAATTAGACTAATATACCAGTTAAACAAACTGTTAAAACCCAAAATAAAATTTAAAAAAAATAAGGAAGATGTTGGCAAAATTTGCCATTTCGGGTGTTTCAAAAAAAATGAAACACCCAAAACGGCAAATTTTGCCAACATCTTCCTTAATTTCTTTTAAATTTTATTTCAGGTTTTAACAAATTGCTTAACTGGTATATTAGTCTAATTGTAGCACACGTGGACCAATCTGTTAGTGCAATAAGTATTAATAAAATCCGTTTTAATGTGTAATAGTGAAACACCCGAAACGCTGGAATGGCCCAATAGATAATGCAATACTCCTAGGAACCTTTCTCATAATTTTTTTTTGTAAAATTTACAATATATCTACCGTGTTTATACATGGACCAGTCTACCTAATATAACACGTAATAAATAACCCAATTTATCAGGTCAAAACGTAAAGCCTCAAAAATATTCTCCAGATTTTATCACTATAACAAGTTGTTATTAACAACGTGTCCTGTCATTTTCTATTATCTGATATTAGATTTTATTCGGTATTAAATTGGATATTTATGTAAGTTAATTTTAATTAAATTAAATAATAAAAGATGCACTAGACACTAAAAAAAATAAAAACTTTAAATTGTGGTGGTTCTTTATCACATATGCATACAAGGGCGTATCCAGGATTTTTTTCGGGGGGTGGGCGACAAATGTTTTCGTAAACTTTCCCCTACTTTAACCTTAAAATGTATGTCTGAAAGATTTCTCGACATTTTTTTGGTATTTTTTCCATTGTTTTTTGGTGTACTTACTATTTAATTTGTAATTTTGGCGAAGGCGACAATACAGGGTTGATAGTTGAAAATGAATAAATTTAATAAATCACAGAAACACTGTAAAGAGTAGTTAATAATAATAATAATAATAATAACTCGATTTATTTCATAAAAAATGTTTTAAATACAATACATATAGCACCTAAATAAAATCATTGATTGAAATATTGTCAAATAAAGCTTTAATTTGGCTTGTATGACTCAAATTCTTTCAGAGAATAAGGTTCCAAAGCACAAATGTAATTAAATAACAGTTTTTTAAAAGTTCTATTATTTTTATGTATTTTTATGTGTTGTGGTAGTTTATTAAATAAATACATAGCTGAGTAGTAAGGGCCTTTTTCAAAGGCAGCTAGCCTGTGCTTTGGAATCTTATAGTCCGTAACTCTGTCAGAGCTTGGCTCATTATTAAGAAAAAGTTCTTTATTTTTTACTAAAAACATGATACATTCATAAACATATAAACCAAACACAGTAAGTATATTTTTTGATTTGAAGAGACTTCGACAAGAGTCACGATATTTCAGACCAAAAATTGCACGAAGTGCCTTTTTCTGACATAAAAAAACAGACTCAATATCTTTACATCTTCCCCAAAAAATAATACCATACCTTAAAAGACTCTGAAAATTGGAATGATAAACTAGTTTTAATGTATGAATCTCCAAGTATCTCCTTAATATTAAAAATGAGTAGCTAACTCGGTTTAAATTTGCACGTAAATGGTCCACATGTGAACACCAGCTCAGGCCCTGGTCAATATGCAGCCCCAAAAATCTAACATCGTTTGCAACCTTTCTTTCGCAATTATTGACATTTATTGTTATTTGTGCATCACGACGCAACTTAAATAACATAAAATTTGTTTTTTCTTCATTTAATATAAGTTTATTTTTAATAAGCCAATTTTTGATTGCTAGGAAAAGTATATCAGCATCAGAAATTAAAGTTTTAAAAGAGTTAGATTTAATTAAAAAGTTAGAGTCATCTGCAAAACTGACCAGAGCCTAGTCTGGGTTTTGAAGAGTCTCATGCAGATCATTTATAAAAATAATGAATAGGAGAGGCCCAAGAATGCTACCCTGGGGCACCCCAACAGTGATATTTTTGACATCCAAAGGAACTTGATAAAATCTTCAAAAAGTTGTACTTGCTGTGTACGGTTTGAGAGGTAGGACTTCAGCCAACGCAGTGCATGCCCCCTTACACCATATCTTTCAAGTTTTATAAAAAGAATTTCATAATTTAAACAATCAAAAGCTTTTGATAGATCTAGTAGTATTGCTAGTATTTCCTGTTTGTTTTCAAAACCTTCTAAAATACTTAGTACAAAATCATACACCGCAGTGGCCGTTGACCTACTCCTCAAGTAACCATGTTGTGTACGTTTAAACAATTTGAATTTATCGAAGAAACCTAGTAATCTTTTACTCATAGCCATTTCAAAAAGTTTAGAAAAAGCAGGGAGCAGGCTTATAGGTCGATAGTTTTCTATCACAGTTGGGTCACCTTTTTTATAAACAGGGACCACAATAGCATCCTTGAGCCTATCCGGAAAGATTCCAAATAATAAGGAGTTATTTATAATAAAAGTTAAAGGTTTATATAACTCATTTTTACAATATTTTAATAAATTAGTTGAAATTTCATCATTTCCGCTACTATTTTTACTTTTCAATTCATAAAAAAAATTTAAACATTCCTCTTCACTTACAGGCGTAATAAACATAGAGTTATTGTTGACAGGTATTTTACAATTTAAAGGTACATTTTCAGATTTTGATATTGATGTTTTTACAGAGTTTATAGTAAAGTCGTTAAAATCATTGACAACTTTTTTAGTTATTATCTTATACAATTTTATATTGCGTGTTTTTAACAAAAATTTTCTATCCATTTGTAACTGAATATTCAGTTTACTTTTTACAGTGAACAAGACTAAAAGACAAAAGCGTCCTGTTGTTGGTGAGATATAATTTCGAACACCTAGCGGTAACGTTCAGCAGTAGGCCCTGTTTTTAACCACTTCAGGGACAATTTTTTTGTTTAAATTAATTTAATAGCAAAAGTTAAAAATGTCAAAACAGGCAAACAACTGAAGATGTGTGAATCTTGTCCATTGAATGTTGCTTGTGGTTGAAAACAAAGCAAATAGCAACAGCCATTGAGCAAAAGTCATTTTCATTTTGCAGAATTTATTTTTAAACGTACGCATATATGCCTATGTCCCTGAAGAGGTTTTATTTATTTATTGTAGGATAGATACACAGAATCATGGAGAGCCCCAAATAAGTTACAAAACTTGTGCTAGGGACTCTCCACTAATTTTGAGAAAAAAAAACGTCCGAATATTTACAAAGTTGAAAATCTTACTTCAAATTTTATTAAAATAGCATATTTAATATAATAAAAAAAACACGCGAAGAGTACACACTACGTAATGCGAAGTATTACATTATGTATTATCTTCATAAAAAATATATAAAATTTTCAATTTACTCAATTTTAAATTGCTTGTACAAAACAGGAATTTCAAACACTTTAAAATTTGTTTTAATGCCCTAGTATAATTTTTAAAAACGAACTATATAAGTAAAGTTAAAATAAACTTTAAGAATTTTTCACATAGAATGGATATTTGAAAAATGTTTGGAAACTTTTGTAGTAAACTTTTAATGGCATTATTGACTTTTGGTGCGGTGAAGGTTTATTACATTTATTTAATGAAACGCAAGCCATTCTTTATCAACTTTTATAAAATATGATGCATCTATAAATGCTCGTTCATCTATTTCTAGTTAACTTAGTTTAAGCATAATATTGAAGTATGTACTGTAGAGAAAAAATTGTAAAATAGGAGATTTTTGTATTTTTTTTAGTCTAGGACATAAATTAATAAGTTCAAAATTAACCCTTTTTTATTTTTTTGCGGCAAGGAGTGATTAGTTATAACCAGTACTCGGCGAATTTCCAGTACTCGCATAGGCGCCGCGTCGACTCTAGCGTTGACGCGAGGTTTTAAATATTTATATTTTTATTTCTTTTTATCTTGATTTTTTTTAATGTTTCCATTTAAACGAGTAAGGTGGGAAAAAAAGTTATCGATAAATAAAAATTAAAAAGTTTCGTATTCTTAAAAGATAAAAAGTCCAATGTCGGTTTTTTCTTTAAAAAACACCGATATATATATAAATATGTATAGTTAATATGTATAGTCAATATTGTTGTGTGTAACAAATTAGTAGTCAAATGTTTCGATTTAGTGATATAAATATATATAAAAATTTCCCTCATAATTCGGAAAAATTATTTCGTAAGCCTATGTTTCTGTGTTTATTTTCAACGTTGATGAGTCATAACTGAGTTTACGTCGACTACTGTTTATAACATAATATCTTTTTTGAAAAACACCCTTTTTTGAGAAAGTTTGAATCAATAAAGAATAAGTCCAAAGGTTAGGATCAAAAAGTCCGAATTATTTTGTTTGTTCAGAAAATATTTAATATTTGCTGGAAATTAAATGAAAAAGTCCCGGAATATAGAATCAAATGGTAATAAGTCCAGCTTAGCTAACCTTTGGAAAACACAAAAAACTGGGATCCTAATAAGCTGAATAAAATGCTACAGGTTTCATACAAAAAGAATTACAGTTTTTTTCTATTTTCCAAGAGTCAGCTAAGGGGCTGTCCATATATTACATAACGCAATTTTTCAAAAAAAATTACCCCCCCCCCTCCCCCCTGTGTAACAAACTGTCACATTTAGCAACACCCCCCCCCACCCTGTGCAACGCGTAACAATATAAATTTTTTGTTTCGCAATAAATTTAACTGTATTCTCAATATTGATTCGATTTTCTCGACAAAACAAACATGAACCTAAAATATAGTATAACATAACCTTAAAAAAAATTTAGAGGACAAAATCACTCAAACTTTAAAAAAATATTCATAATCAATATCACACAGGGAAAAAATACTAGGTACCTCTTTTTACACGTATATTGTTTATGCACAGGTACACAAAACAGTACACACATTGGTGTTCTGTGAGTACACATTCCGCGTCAAAATGTATCATTGCCGATGATTTATCGGCAAGATCACGCAAGAACAGGGCCGTAAGATTTTTTTTTAATATATATGCATAGTTTCGTCATTTTTGTAATTTATGTTGAAATAAAAATACATCTGCCAAGCTTAGGAAACAAACATTAAATACGTAATATATGGACAGCCCCTAAGTTGGATTTTTCACCATTTGACCCTACATCCAGATGTAGGATATGCGAGGGATATTCCTTGCATATACAATAAACAAGTTATCTTGATGGGGAAAGTCCAAAAGAGCTTAAGGGCAAAATACTTTGAAATTAATTATAGTTTAAAACTATGTTTAAAAGGGTTTCTTTGAGAAATTATGGGCAACTAATATAAATTAAAAGTATGTTTACATCCAGTGTTAAGTCAATAGGTTTGTTTTGGTTCTCGAATATCGCAACTTCGCTGGTTCAGAACTCCAGTTTTAGGGAATCAAATTAAACTGATAATCAGCTAATTTTAATATGCTATAAGCATATTATACCGGGTGTCTCATACAAAAGGTACATCCCTTAATAATTTTTAAACTAGATATTTTTAGAAAAAAATTTGATGATATCTCCACAACCAGAAGATTTTAATCAGAAAATGTTATCATAAATTAAGTTTATCCAAGTGTGTATTGTTTATTTTTGTTAAGAAGAGTAAGTTGTTTATATCCAACTATACTGAAAATTTAATAAAACCTGCAGTGACTCATACCTCTGCTGCTTTCGTATAAGGGGTCCGCCTTTGGGAAGCTTCAACGAAATTACGCGAGTCGTACCCGAAGTGGTATGATCTTCGCCTTTTACCAAACATTAATAGCTATTGTACGCGAGTAGAATACTATATTTTATCCACGGCCGTTTTGGGTTTTAAAAGGTTTATTTTTACCGACCCGTGATTAATAGGCCTATTAATGACGGCCGTGGATAAAAGTATTTAATACACTAATTGTATAAAAATTAACTTTTTTATAAGTGGGTACGCTTAGGTGTTAAAAGTTACTGAAAAAATCGGTTTTTATTTAATAACTCAGGAACCCTCTAAGATATAGCAACGAGGTTCTGAACGTGAACTAATCTTATAATCTTAATACGCCCCATCTTCGTATGTTATTTTACACAGGGGTGAACGAAACGTGGGGGCCTTATCAGTTTTTTGTCCCAAACGTTTTTCTGTGTAACTTTTTAATAATTTTGTTTTTAGAATATGAATAACCCCACAAAAACGAGTGATCTGTCTCAGTTTATACACCCAGTATAACAAAAGTAATCAATAAAAACTCAATAAAAGTCTTTAGTTCCGAGCCATAAGTATTATAAGTATATCAATAAAATAAAAGATATATTTTTCTGACGTTTATTGGCTGCAATATCATTTAGTAACCTTTAAAACTCTGCTATGTTAAAAGGCAGTAGCTTGCTGTTGTGTTATAGTCAATAGTTTTTGTTCTTTTTATTTCTTACATATAAATTAACAGGCCCACAAAAAAGAAAAAGTTGTCTGTACGGGGGTTGAGACCCACATACTCTTATGTATTTTGGGATGCTGAACACGAATCTGCCATAAAAAGGCAATTTACGGGCTCATTTGTTTTCTACACTGAAAAATCCGTAAAATGGTGAAAATATCATCTCCAATATCAGCACTGTAAAAAAAAATTATCCCATGAGGTGCTTTTCTATGGCAGATTAGTGTTCAGCATCCCAAAATACATAAGAATAGGTGGGTCTCAACCCCAGCACAGACAACTTTTTTTGTCTTGTGGGTCGGTGTTATCGTTAAAGAAAGTGTATTCTTTGTTTAATAAGTAATTCATTTATTTATGTATTTATATATGTATTTATAAACTAAAGATTCATGGAGAGCCCCAAATAAGTTTCAAAGCTTGCCTAGGGGCTCTCCATTAATTATTGACAAAAAATAGCTCTAATTAATTCACCTCACACCCATTTACTAAAAGAGTTAAAGCTAAATAATTTTTTTAAATCGAAAAAAAGTTAACTTTTTCGGATTTACCTCGGCATTCTCTAAATTTTGGGCTAAGCATCCTAAAATATGTAAATGCTATTTTTTAAAAATAAATGCGACATCGGAGGCGCCAGGCAAAAAAATAGGGCGCCTTAATTTTAGTGTCCAAACTCGAAAATCATATCATTTTTTGGTTTTTCGTGTTTTCTTAGTATTTTACCATGAAAAAATATATTTGTGTTTAACTATAAAGGATATTATGCCTCTTATTATTATTTTTTTAATTTAATCAAAAGTCGATAATAAAGTAATTTTAAAAATTTAACACCAAAATACATGTTTTATCACGGTAAAATACTAAGAAAATATGAAAAAAAGTGAAAAAATGTTCTGCTTTTCGAGTTTTTATCGCCCCTGGCCGCCCTCCCTTAGTTCGGCCCTGGACTTTAAGCTTTGCATTATTGTAGAACTCTAAAGCTTAGTAGAATACAAGTTGACAGTGCTCTCTTAAAATAATAACTGCAGAACTCTAAAGCTTGAGAAAATACAAAAAGTTAATAAATCTCTCTTAAAAAATACCCAAATTATAAGCGATAACGAAAAGAATATAATAATTATATTCTTAAAAATAAGGCGCCCCACTATTTTGCTCGGCACCCCCTGAAATCGTAACCGATTTTCAAAAAAATGGCATTTACGTAATCCCCACACCCTAGCCCACGATTTAAGTTTGTCGCCTGATGAATCCGAAAAAGTTTACTTTTTTGGACTCGTATACCCACCTCTATTAGTAACGTCAAAATAAACTATTTAATTTGTTTTTCTATTTTGCGACTCTTATAAGCTCAAAATCACACGCATTTTGCGTGTTCTTATAGGCCCATAAGAGGTCTACTTTTTTTTCTGTTGGGTTGGCAACATACAAAAGCCTATCTCTTGACGTTTTGCGTGCAAATGTCAATGTCGATTTAAAGTTTAATTTTTTACAAAATTTTGTGTTTGGGTTTTTTTTTACCGTGTTAAAATTGTGGACTGGTTAATTGCAGTGAAAAAAGAAGAGATGACTGTAATATATATCATAATATCATTTGTTCTTAGAATTTTAAACATAGTGTAAACTGTAATGTCAACCCAAAACAAAAATCCCTAAATCAGTCATCAATTTAAATGTAAGTTTTTTTAAATTTTAGAGAAAAATAGAAAAAATTGTATAAAGCACTCGTTTCATAACACGTTTTTAGAGCACTAGTACTTTAGAAAACTCGCCGCAAGCGGCTCGTTTTCTAAACTTGTACTAGTGCGTTAAAAACGTATGTTATGAAACTAGTACTTTAATATACTATTACACGGAAAAAAAAAATTATAGCTAGGAGCGCTATAACACACATACCAAGCAAATTATAATCGCTTATTATATAAATACAAGGCTTTCTCTTACAATTATGGCAGTCAGTGTAAAAATTTATATGAAATTTAATTGTTTAGTGAATAATAAAATATAACAAATAGTATGGCATTTATAGCTTAAATAGATTTAATTATTGTCCGTGCTAATAATTTTTATAATATAATAAAATTTCTGTAAATTTATTATAGTGCCTGTAATAAATATAATCGTGTCTGTAATATATATAATCGTTTCCAATTTATTTTTAACATTATTAGTTATTGTGTCCCTTATAATCTATAGCTTAAATCACTATAATTTGCCACTGTTACCAAATATCTTATAATGTATAGCGCAGAGCCCACTAATTTCTTTCCGTGTATTTATTCCTTTACTTTTACTGTATTTTAGAATGGCATGGTATTTTCACAGATTTAAAATGACTTTCTGGTCAAATAGTAGTTTAACTGCGCAATATTCCGTATTGTGTCACAAAAAAGTTTAAAATACATTTTCTAGATTGCTGGGAATAAAAGTATATTAGCTGCGTAGTTCAAATTCATATTGAATAATAAAATTTAACGATATTTTTAAATTGTTGATTTATATTTTACCACTAAATTCAATTTATTTCTAAATTTAATTAAACAAATAAATGTTTGGTGCATTAAAATAGATTGAAAAACATTTTATTAATATTGATACTCATACACTGAAAAAAGATATGTTTAATCTCCGACCGAACTAGCCAAACGAGTTGGGTTTTTACCCGAGCGTATAGTCTTCTTCAGTTAATTGATAATTGAAATTTGGGAAGGCAAAATAGAGGCACCTCTCTAAAAACTGATTATAAAGTCGACTGATCAGTTAAAGTCAGTGGTTATTTACTTATGTATTCATTTATGCTTATTTTTGGGACCTTTTAAAAAGGTAGATTATACCATAGGGTGTTTTACAATAAATAAGGAGTCTTTCTACCTTTAAATTTAAAAAAAAAATGTTTTTAAAATTTTTTTTTATACAGGGCTATTCAGAAATAGGGTCATTAATTTTAAGAGGTGATTCTACATCATAACATATGACAAGTTTCTAAAAATACGTCGTAAGGGAGCTAAGCCCCTTTAAAAGTGGCTAAAAAATTCGGTTTTTATTTAATAACTCAGGAACCCTTTGAGATATAGCAACAAGGTTTTGAATGTCAACTAATCTTAATAAGGCACATCTTCGTATGTTATTGTCATGTACTTATTTTAACCAGGGGTGTGCGAAACGTAGAGGCCTTATCAGTTTTTTGTCCCAAACTTTTTCCCTGTAACTTTTTTGTTATTTTATTTTTGGTATATGATTCCTCAGGTCAAAATTCGTAAAAAAAGGTACTCTTGTTGTAATACTGTAGGATTAACCGTTTTCGAGAAAAATGCATTTGAAGGTTAAATAACACGTTTCGAGGACGAAAACTTAAAAACTAAAATGTTAAAAACCAAAATTTCAATGATGCAGGATTATTCTCTACCAAAAACTAAGAAAAAAAGTTCCCATACATGTAGGTCGAAAAATCACCTCTAAAACTAAAATTCGCAAGCGGCTCGTTTTCTAAACTTGTAGTCGTGTGCTAAAAAATAGTTGGTCCATATTTGGTTGCCCCACATCACTTTTTCAGTGTTCAGATTTTAAAAATACCTTTATTTATGTTTCAGAAATAAGTTTATAATGAAATAATACCTACTTACCCAGTTTCTTTAGTCATTAAATATTAAAATATTTAGTAATTTTGATGATTTACCTGAAAAAAAAAAGAAATAATTAATATACTGACATAAACTGATGTCTATTGTTACGGGCGCTTCTAAGAATAGACCGGGGTTAAATTATTACGGGCATTAGGACATATATTTTTTGGATCCCGGGACCCGTATTTCCCGGGGCTAGAGAAGTTTTTTGGTCCGGGGTCCTAAGGCCCCAATCCCGGAACCAAAATTGGTCCTGAAGTGCTTTTAAATTTTGCCCCTTGTCGGTTGCCCGACTATTATAATATTAATAATAAATTTAGTAATATTAAGTACAGTTGTATGTTCCTATTAGATTTTTTTATATTAAAATAAATTTATTGAATATACACGGAAAAAAAAAATTATAGCTAGAAGCGCTATAACACACATACCAAGCAAATTATAATCGCTTATTATATAAATACAAGGCTTTCTCTTACAATTATGGCAGTCAGTGTAAAAATTTATATGAAATACTTTAATTGTTTAGTGAATAATAAAATATAACAAATAGTATGGCATTTATAGCTTAAATAGATTTAATTATTGCCCGTGCTAATAATTTTTATAATATAATAAAATTTCTGTAAATTTATAATAGTGCCTGTAATAAATATAATCGTGTCTGTAATATATATAATCGTTTCCAATTTATTTTTAACATTATTAGTTATTGTGTCCCTTATAATCTATAGCTTAAATCACTAAAATGTAAGAGGGTCTTAACCTCCTAAGGGCGTTAAGAACCTCTTTGGCACCGTTAATCGGAAAACGGAAATCTCGGGCGCCAGATTTGAGAAGTTTACTCTTCAGTTTCGAGACAGAATTGCTCAAGTAAGAGAAACACAGTTTTGAACGAAATAATACTTTATTTACAATAATAACAACCTAACAACAAATACTAAATAATACTATTCTACTCGGTTTCCAACGGTCAGTTTCTAGGGCCTCTCGGTGGCTCACAGGAGTCGGGTACGGGTCTTGATTGGACGGGTCTTCTCAAGGGTCTGCGAGTAAAGGGGTTCACTTTGGGCCGTTCGTAATATTCAGTGAACGCGACCTGTTAAAAAGGCTGCCGAAACCAATGGTCTCGTAACACACCCGTTAACCGGTTTTAGGCGATTGCAATAACTAGTTCAACACGACCCTTTGACAAATGGCCGAAACCAATGGTCTCGTAACTCACTTGGCAACGGGCTGTGTTTTATGCAAATAGTTTATTATCGAACAATACGGCCCAGTCGTGGCCCTTTAACTCACCGGTTGTTGGTGTCTCGGCTTCGGCTGCGGTGGCGTCGGAACGGCTATTTGATTCGGGTTGGCGTAGTGGTCGGCTCGACGGTCGGAAAAAGTACCACTGTTACCAAATATCTTATAATGTATAGCGCAGAGCCCACTAATTTCTTTCCGTGTAGAAATATTTATACACTGATAAAACAGTTTATTTATATTTCGTTGGATATTGCCAATTGAATTATTTGGTTTTGACAAATAAATTTTATTTCTGTCAAATAAACTATTTTGTTGCCATTAATAAATGATTTTGAAATTAAAATATTTATTTACGTTACGTAATAGTTGAACGTTCCCCAAGCCACAGAATTATGTTTCCCTGTCCAGATTTCTAAACTCCTACTAGCTAATCAGTTTTTTTTGTTATGTTTTTGTACTCAGAAGCACCAGAAACGGCCGAACCCATTATGTGCTTCTGCGAAGCCATTGCTCGCAAAAGGCTACAATATCTAGAACAGGTATACCCAAGACCTGCAGATATATCCCAAGTAGCCCCCAAAAAACTCTTAGGCTTCTTTGGAAGCCTAAAGTTTGATGTGGACTAAATTGCAAAGGGGATTCACGATAGATCTCATTGGTCGCAGTGATTTGAAAGGCAGTACCATGCCTCGCAACCCCACTTATGTTGTATTGTATTGTATGTTTTTGTAACATCAAGTTGCTTTGTCTTATCTATGCATACAAAAATACCAGTAAACCAACAAAACAAATAATAATTATAAAAGAATACATCTTTTCCGGATCTTGGTTATAAGCATACTTAGTATTACTAATTTGTACATATATATGCTAAAGACTAAGGCACACTGTGTATGTCTGAATTTTTAAGGGGTCTTTCTACCTTAGAAATTATAAAAATAATCTCTTTTTAAACATTTTTTTTAGTACCATTTTCTGGCCATAATACAATGTATGTCATATTAACCTTGATCCTATTGCCCCCTGCTACTTTTTTATTTTTTAATCGATTTTATTTTAGAATTGATAGGATTAATCCATAAATAAATCAAAAAAAATTAACTTCGTCACCTACCTACTATTTAAAATAAAACCTCAAAAAACGTTTTGTTTAAAAAAATAGTTTTTACCCCGTTTTACACCCTTACCCAACCCTGATTTTAAACCAAACCAATCCCACCCTAGAAGTTAGTATAAGCAACCTATGGTCCAAATTTGAAGTCTTTAGCTCAAAGCGTTTTTGAGTTATCGTGGTTACAAAATTCCAGGACAGACAGAAGTTAAAAAAACAATATTTTTTTTTCTAGTGCAAGACTTTCCTCAGAGAAAAAAGTTTCCTAGTGAAAGCTCCGTAATCTTTTAAGGTTTCACTCGCGTTTCACTTAAAAGACCTAATTCATTTAATTTTTATTAACAATGAAAAATTATACAGGATTTATTTTTTAAGATTGGGGGAGATAATTTAAGTGGCCATTTAGAAGTTTTCACAAATTTAATTAAAAAGAAAAACATTGTTATGCTTTTCACTGCTACAGCTACACTGATAAAACAGTGTATTTGTGGGTACAAAATATTTGTTCAGATATGGCCAATTGACTTATTTGGTTGTGACAAATAAATTTTATTTCTGTCAAACAAACTATTTTGTTCCCATTAATAAATGATTTTGGAATTAAAATATTTAGTTACATGAACTAAATATTTATTTGACTCAAATAAAATTTATTACTTACAACCCAATAATTTAATTATTATTATTATTATTATTATTATTATTATTATTATTATTATTAATTATTGGCCATATACAAATAAATCTAAATTATCTTTTTTATCAGTGTATTTTTTAAAGAAAATTATTGCAAAGTCTTTTGTTTGCGAGTTAAAACTATTTATGGATATATTTTATTAGCGAGGGTATGTTGTAAATAGAAAAATATGAAAGTTCTGTTTTTTCTTTTATATTACTTTTTTTAAATTAAAATTCATTTTTTTGTACAAAAAAAATAAATTTTTATGCAACTTTTTCGATGCGGTTGGGTTTATTCAGTCGGCAGTGTAAAAAATGCCGGTTTGCAAAAATTTATACCTATTTTTATCGGTCACAGTCTCGTCTTCAACTTTAACTTCAACTTTAACAAGAAGATGTGCGAAACAAGTAAAACTTTCAAAAAGCAATTTTATAACTAATTTTAATTTTAAGATGTTTAAAGTTACCTAAAATTATAACTGTCAACAGATATTACTTTAAATTCAAATTAAGAGTTATCTGCTGAAAATTCTTCACTATCTTGAACTAATGCACGCATGTATAACAACTTCAAAACAACAAATATAAACTATTCCCCCGAAAAGTATACACGGGAAAAAAGCTAAACTGGATTGCAGATTAATTATGTACATTTTAGCCATTAATTTAAATTTCCCGGTTGACTTATAATCAAAATAGCGGATCGTAAATTTGTATATGACCTTGAGATGACAAGTCATCTATGTTCTTTTTATTAACACTTCTTTTTATCCAGTGTAAAATTTAGTTTTATGAACTTATGTTGTTTTTAAAATAATAGATTCAGTTATAATTTGTTAATTTCTAAATGTATAAGCACATTAACCCATTGTTTTAAGCAGTTTAGTAATTAAATTAGGTATACAAATTGAATATGTAGATTGCTAATTTAAATTCAAAAGGGAATTAAATGGGAAAATGGGGATTTTCAACACAAGGCAATGAAATATTTATTATTTTATTCAATGTTGGACTGGCTATGCATTTTACCGGGCAACTCCCAATTTAAGCATTTTTAGGCACATATTTATATGAACATTTTTACCTAAAACACTGTTTTTTTCTTAGCTAGTGTGAATAAAATTACTTTTTCTATTTTGCGACTCTTATAAGCTCATAATCACATGCATTTTGCGTGTTCTTATAGGCCCATAAGAGGTCTCTACTTTTTTTTCTGATGGGTTGGCAACATACAAAAACCTATCTCTTGATGTTTTGCGTGCAAATTTCAATGTCGTAAAAAGTTTAATTTTTTACAAAATTTTGTGTTTGGGTTATTTTTTACCGTGTTAAAATTGTGGACTGGTTAATTGCAGTATAAAAAGAAGAGATGACTGTAAAATATATCAAAATATCATTTTTTCTTAGAATTTTAAACAGTGTAAACTGTAATGCCAAACCAAAACAAAAATCCCTAAATCAGTCATCAATTTAAATGTAAGTTTTTTAAATTTTAGAGCAAAATAGAAAAAATTGTATAAAGCACCCGTTTCATAACACGTTTTTAGCGCACTAGTACTTTAGAAAACTTACCGCAAGCGGCTCGTTTTCTAAACTTGTACTCGTGCGCTAAAAACGTATGTTATGAAACTAGTACTTTAATATACTATAATACACGAGTTGAGAATTAAATTTTATCCAACACCCTTTCATTTTAAATAAAAACCTATAATTATAAAAAAAATACGACAAAAAGATTAAATTTTCTTAATAACAGAAGAGTGACCAAAACATTTTTTAGTCTCTAGTAGAAAAAACTTTGATTTTAATAGCTGAAACTTTCTAGTTAAAATGTTGACAATAACACATTTCAGTTCACATTAGTTCTGGAAGATGTCTTTTTGACATTAGTCAGATTTTGACATTAGTCAAAAATTTTCAAAAATCGTCTTAGGAAAAAAATTTTAGATTTAATGCAAAAATAAGATACTTTTGTTTTTTCTTTGTCCGTCTGTCCATCCGTCCGATGTCATATTTTTGTGTAGACGATAACTCAAGAACGAATAATCCGATCGACTCGAAATTTTCAGGAAAAAACAAGTTTTATGAGGGGAAGATCTTTATTTTCATCCCCCCAAAAACAAAAAAGTTATGGGGGGTCAAACTTTTAAAAAAGTCTAATCCCCCCAAGAACAAGAAAGCTTAAAAAAAAAATAAAAAAATCATTTTCAAATAATTTTTTTAAATTTGTTTCTTTTTTTTTTTCGAAAAAGAAAATAAAAAAAATTGAAAAGTATTTTTTGAATATATTTTTTTTTTCATTTTTCGACTTTATTTGGGTAAATGCATTTACTGTGAATAGTATACAGGGTGTATTTGAAATAGCGTAGGAAATTTTAACAGGCGATTCTACATGATAAAATATGACAAAAAGTTCCTATAAACATATGTTTAAAAATGCGTCATAAGGGAGCTACGCCCCTTTGAAATCGGCTAAAAAAAATCGGTTTTTATTTAATAACTCAGGAACCCTTTGAGATATATTATCGAGGTTTTGCACGTGAATTAATCCTAATAAGGCCCATCTTTGTATGTCATTTTCACGTACTTATTTAAACCAGGGGTGCGAAACGGGGGAGCTTATCAGTTTTTTGTCCCAAACTTTTTTCTGTGTAACTTTTTTGCAATTTTATTTTTGAAATATGATTCCTCAGGTCAAAATACATAAAAAAGGTACTCTTGTTGTAATACTGTAGGATTAACCGTTTTCGAGAAAAGTTCATTTGAAGGTGAAATTTCACGGTTCGAGGACGAAAAATTAAATACTAAAATGTCGAAAACCAAAATTTACTCATCCCATCATAATAAAATTTTACTATAAAACATAACTAAAAAACTTGAAAATAAAATTATATAAAAACAAGTTTTTAAACTTAAAACCCTTCTATTGATTACGTATTATGTATAACTAAAAAGTAGAAAACAAGTTATACCAATTTATAAAAACGAATTTTTTAAAAGAAGGGTTTTGGAAATGTTGGCAAAAATAAAGAAATCACAAATTCCAAAACCTTTCTTTTAAAAAATTCGTTTTTGTAAATTGGTATAACTTGTTTTCTACTTTTTAGTTATACATAATACGTAATCAATAGAAGGGTTTTAAGTTTAAAAACTTGTTTTTATATAATTTTATTTATTATTTAATACCTGGAAAATATTACTTTGCTGGCAACAACATTTTAACCTTTATCCTAAAACTTATATTACACATTAAAATCTTTTTATTACCAGAACGATATAAAGTGAAAAAGGTTGTCGTTATCACTTTACTAAAGAAATGCCATAATTCTTTAAAGTTAAACTTTTCATCTTGAATACCAATGTACATTGGTATTTACTCTCTACATAGAGAGTAAATATTGCCAGAGTTCCTCTAAGTCACGGTGCACCGGAACAAGGTATTTTTTCTCATTAGAGCAGTAGAGCAGTAGAGAAATTGGGGGGTGGGAACATCCCAATCCAACCACATCAAAAAAGTTAATAAATTGAAGGTATAGTTGGAAATTTTTCATCAAAAGGTTGGCAAAAATTGAGGAGATGAGCTTTTTTGGCTCAACTTCACTTAAGCCGAAATCTGTTACAAGAAATTTTAACATACAGATGAATTTAGTGATGGAAATGAAGCAATTTGCCAACTCGTTTTCCCTGCGGAAATGCGCTGTTGCCAAATTGTAAACTATTGAATAGCCCAAATCTGCTATAGAAAAAAAATATTTTTTTATAGCATATTTCTACTATTTTAAAGTGCGCAATTTGGCAACGGCGCATTTCCGCAGGGAACGTAAGGTGGCAAATTTCTTATTGGAAGTAAAGGGAATCATCTGTATATTAATTTTTTCTATAGCAGATTTATTCTAAAGTCCACATTTTGGCAAAATCGCATTTTTCTGATAAAAAATGGTTTTAGTTAAATTATATTCCAAAAATTATGATAATTCGTAAATTTTACTACAAAACTGTAAAAAAGTATTCTAAAATTACTAAAAAATGTCAAAAAAATAAAATAAAAAATCTAGAAAATGGGAAATTTTAGCAAAAAAAGTCATTTTCGACATCAGGGGGTCCAAGAAAGACCTAAAAATTATTTTTTTTTAATGTAGCAGATTTTGGCTAAACGAAAGTTTACCCATTTTTTTTTTTTTAATTCAGCAGATTTTACCATTATCATTTTGAGAACATTACCAGCTGAGATTATACTAATTACTGTGTACTTTTTATGAATTGGCACCTCTCTGTGGAATGTGAATAATTCAAGGTCAGCTATACTTTACATGCTTTAGTTTACCTCTTCTCTTCCCCTTGCTTCAGCTCAGAGATGCCAGTTAGTATTGTGACGGCTTTACTTTTCTGTTAAATGCCCACCTTCAGGCTTCAAATCAACAAACAGATTTTTTTGAAAATCTTTTTGAACTAAGATTTTATTCAGGGGAGGTATGCATAATTTCCACTGTAAAATAATTGCCATTAAAACATTTTCCGGAAGTCACTTCCAGACCGGAATTTCGAGAATTACGCTTTGTGCAGACTTTAACCTGAACAAGTTATTAACAATTTTGATTCCACATACAGGGTGGCCCAAAATAATTACATTTTTTAAACTGTTATAATTTTTTACATTTTACAAACTTACTATGGTGGAATGTACTAGATATATGTAAAAATAGGGAAAAACAAAATTAATTTAATCGAAAAATAAACACTGTAAAAAAAAAAAAAATTATATTAGTGTTATTATGTATTATATTATATATGTATGTATTATATGTACATACATATATGTATATATGTATATAAGTATGTATATATATGTATACATATTTCTTTTTAGTTACAGAGTAACTATATTGTATAGTTTATGTAGTTTTTAACTACTTTGTTTAATTAGTATCTAATTACAAATGTAATGTACTGTGTATATTAGGCAAGTCCTATTTAATAAATATATTTCAGTTCATTTCATTTCATTTCATTTCATTTTATTTCATTATTTCATTTCATTATACAGAGTGAGCATTTAAAAACGATTCACCCAAAATATCTTGTTAAGTACGCATAATGTGAAAATTCCAAAAAAAAGGTCAGGTAAATTTAAGTATATAATTTTTGGTGTTGTAAATCTCGCCCCCCAAACCCCAGCTTTAAAAAAAAACATGAAAATTCCAACAATCACACGTTTGAATTTGATCAAACTCCAATTTTGGCGAAGAAGCCCAACCCCTCTAAAAGGGCTATTAGAGAAATGCTCGAATAAAAAACTAATAGTGTGAATAACCGTACTGACATAAAAAACCTAATATTACAGTATCACCAATTAAAAATAAATGTCCTACCGTTCTTTAAAAAAAAATCAATTGTAATTTATTTTTACTCTAATTTCCAATTTTTCGCTCCATCCTACCCTTCTGATCGTTTGATATCTTTTCCTCCTACATATCAGTAGGATACTAGCAGTCTTCATTTTAAAATTTGTGTTGTCACTGTGTGTTTATTTTACAAAGTTGTATTCGTTTTTGTCCACGTACACAAATACAATATTTTATTTGAATAAGTATGAAGAATCAAAAAGCAATGCCTTTGCTATTTATTGGTTTTTTTTATAATAAAAAAACTTATTACTCAGTTTTATTTTTGTTGAGAAAGCCTTCAAGGTAAGGCGAAACGTTCAAAAGTCCAAGTTTTATATAAATAAAATGTAGAATTTTTGTATAATGTTTAATTTGAGAGCCAAAAACCCAAGAAAAAAATAAATAAATAAATAAAAGTTCAAGAAAATAGCTTTAAATAACTTTTTATTTATTAAATATTATTAATTATAATTATTACCAATTAATATAATTAATAATTAGCTAAATATTATGAAAAAAAATTAATAAAGAACTAAACTTTTAAACGTCAGTTCAAAGTATTTATTTGAGCAAATGTTACTGATCAAGGTTACTTGATTTTTATGAAAATTTCAAAAAATATAATTTCTGTTAATAATTTACTTTTTTATTTAAACAAAAATAGTTAAATAGTGCTAGAAGTGAAAAAACTAATATATAAACTACGGTAGAGAAGCCTCGCACTCTTAGAAAATGTCTTCTCTACCTTGGTATATAATTACTATTATTATATCTTAGATAGAAACATGTCACAGTATGCTTTATTAGTTTCTTTTTATTCAGACAAAGAACTTTTTAGTTATTACTTTTCTAATTACTAGTTTTTTACTAATATTTATTAATTTATTTAGCTGTAACAGCTGATCCATCTTTGATGACTCACCCTGTGTATTTCCACAGCTTGTTTATATCTAAAGTCTGAATTTTAATAAGGTCTAAAATAACATTTTAATAAAAAAATAGGGCAGGTATTGAAAATATGATTGATCGAATTTTTATAATATGAAGTTCAGCTTCTTGACAAGTAATTAATTTTATAGTCAAGAAAAAAATATTTATTTAATAATTTAGCGTAAAATTAAATCTAAATTTTGACTTTTTGGTGCGTAATAAACACACCTTCTCTGAGTATAACTTTAGTCCAAAATATAATTTTAAAGAGATATAGATCACTTGATTCTGTAAGCTAAAGGTGGGTACTGAAAAGTAATCAATATAGATAAAGAAAAATAATAATAAAATAAGATAAAGAAAAAAAAATAAGGAGAGAGTTACATGTTTAGCAACATTATTTCATAAATAAAATTAGACATTTCTTCTGCTGTATTTTATATACACGGTGTATTTTTAATAGGGTCAATAATTTTAAGGGGCAATTTTATATCAGAAAATATGACAAAAACTTCCCATAAATATATGTCTACAAATACGTCGTAAGGGAGGTAATCCCCTAAAAAAATTCGGTTTTTATTTAATAACTTAGAAACCCTTGGAGATATAGCAACCAGGTTTTGCACGTGAACTATTCTTAATAAGGTTAATGTTATTTTCATGTACCCAAAATCGAATACAAAAATGTTAAAAACCAAAACTTCATTATCCGGGGTAATTTTAAATCAAAAACTAAGAATTTTTATTTTCTATACATGTAGGTCGTAAAATCGCTCTTAACCCCTTCCGCTCCATTGTATCCACGTATGGATATTTGTAGGTATAGCAAAATATACCACAATATCCAAAGTTGGATATTTGTTTACGTGATTTTCCTAATCTGGTATAGGGACCCCTACCTTGAAAAAACGGCTGGAGCGGAATAGGTTAAAGCTAATTTAGCATTTTTAGCAGACCAATAGCTTCCTTAGGATATATTTTTGGAAGTACATGTATATAAAGTTTTCTTAGTTTTTAATGTTAAATCACCCCGCATCATTGAAATTTTGGATTTCAACATTTTAGTGTTTAATTTTTCGTCCTCAAAATGTGAAATTTCACCTTTAAATTAATTTTTCTCGAAAATCTTTAATCCCAGAGTATAACAAAAAGAGTACCTTTTTTACACAAAAAAAAGTTTGGGACTAATAACTGATAAGGCCCCCCATTTCTACGCCCCTGCTTAAAATACGTACATGAAAATAACATACGAAAATGGGCCTTATTAGGATTAGTTCACATGCAAATCTTCGTAATTATATAGTTTGACACACGGATCTGTGGCTACGGGAAATACGTTTGAAATGTGTGTGGGAGGCCCGTTGTAAGCACGCACGCCTTATAACGCTCTTGATGGAAAGAAGAGAGCCCGAATGATTTCTCCCCCTTCCGTCGGAGACTTTCTTTCATGCGGAGAACTATATCTCAAAGGGATCTTGAGGTATTAAATAAAAACCGAATCTCTTAGCCACTTTCAAAGGGATTACGACGCATTTTTAACACAAAATTTTGAAAAATGTGTTTTTAGTGTATTATTACTGCTCTTACTGAGATCTACCGATCTGTATAACTGGCATATTACATATAACTATGCTAGTTAGAATATGCCAGTTATACAGATCGGTAGATCTCAATAAGAGCAGTAATAATACACTAAAAACACATTTTTCAAAAATTTGTGTTATGACACTGTTCTGTAACGGGTGCGATATGTTTATATTAACTTTTTGTCATATTTTCTGATGTAGAATTGCCCCTTAAAATTATAGAGGTCTTAAAGTTCATTGTATATGTATAGTTTTAGTTAATTATATATTTTTATTTTCTCTTAAGTACGTTACATTTCTGTGCCAGTAGCATATTTATTTGTAAATTATGTATTATTTATGAAATAAATATTATTATTATTATTATTATTATTCAAATTAAGCCGTTTTCAAATTGCCAGGTCCTGGATCCTGGATCCTTTGGGTTCCAGAAGCCCTAAGAAGGTGGAACACTTAATTTGTATTTCTGCTCTGCTACTGATGAAGATAAAACCTAAAAAACTACTTACCTTTTTTGTGAGGCTTAAATCCGTGGACTTCACAGTAGGTAGTTGGAACTATGGACGATGTTTCTGTAGTTTGGGTCTGCGGCTGGGGAATGGTATAAAGTGTCGGCACTGCCGACGTGTGGGGCCCTTCTTCAGCCGCCGATTGTGTGGCCGCGGCCAACTCCTGCCTGCGACACTTGGAGCATCGTTTCATTTCCGATCGCACACGAAGTAACCACACCATTCCGAAGAGAGCCATGTCTAGGGGCCGCTTCATGATAAGCTCTGGGACATAGCCGGGTCCGCGTAAAGCCAACTTCCTGGATCTATAGTCCAGTCAAATAGGAAATTAACCTCGGAATGAAAGATAATAAGCTATAAACTTGTAAAAATTTTTGTTTTGCCATTCTTTAAGTTAACTTAAAAGTCTCATAGAATCTCGGGTACGCGAGTCAAGATATTTAAGGTCGAAGGTCGCAAAGCCCGGTTTTTTGTAAATATCTTATTTCCTTTGCTTTAAATGACATTTGGAGTTATTAAAAAAGTTGTAGAGCATAAAAGTCTTTACAAATTTGGCCTTAGACAATATTTGTAAATAATATTATGGTCTACAACTTTTCTAATAACTCCAAATGTCCAAAGGAAACAAGATATTTACAAAAAAACGGGTTTTGCGACATGTGACCTTGAATATCTTGACTCGCGTACACGAGATTCCATGAGACTTTTCAGCTAACTTATAGAATGACAAAACAAAGATTTATAGTATAACTTAACTTGTATAAATTATAAAAGTTTATAGCTTATTATCTTTTATTCCGAGGTTTACCCCGCTTTTTACCTTATATGACTGTACTACTATTGCTTAATCAGATTTATAGCTTTTCAGATACCCTCGATAGAATGCTTTCAGGATAGATCGAATATCGGTTACCTGGCCAAATATCAGAAAAAGTTGTACGTAAATATCTGATAGGCCGGGTCGAAAAAACTATGTTTTAGTGGTGAAATTTTAATGCTACATATATATTTTTTTAACTATAAAGAGGCATTTTTTTCCAAAAATAATAAATAAGTGAAACATTAATTTTAAAATTCAAAAATATTTTTATTATTATTATACTATAGAGCTTTATATTTTTTTTGTTATACAGAGCATGTCAAAAGTCCGCCCCCTTTAACTTTTAAACGGCTTGAAATTTGAAACACGTAAATAACATAACCCATATAATTTTTTGATATATATTTTATATGCTTAGGGAGCACAATGCAGACAGGGGATCAAGAGGAAATATTTTTTTTAATGGGTCGTGTGATACATCACTTTTAAGCTAATAAAATTCTCTATTCGACCATATATTTTTTAATTTACAATTTTTTTAAGGTTTTAATTTTTCATTTTTTTTTTGCTAAAAATGCGATTTTTTAAGATTTCTTTTTCTAAAACTTTATTTTAATCATTTAAAATTAGTTTGAAAGTATAAGTGGCATATTTGCATAATAAAATAAACCATTTTTTTTAAATTGTTTGATTTTTTTAAAGAAATTTTGAAGAAAATTCCCATTTTTAACCCTTTTTTAAACCACCAAAAATTGCTCCTTAAAAATAAAAATAAATTTTTCCCAAATTTCATGTTGATATCCTAAGCCGTTCAAAAGTTAAATGGCGGGGGCGGACTTTTGACACGCTGTGTATTGTTTGACCCATGGTTCTGTGGCTATCGAAAGAATGTAAAGAATGTGTGTGCCTATCACTTACACGCACGCACGCCTTATGACGTAAAGAAGAAAGCGCGCTGTCCGTTCGACGGAGCTTTCTTACCTTGTGCCAGACAATGTTTAACAGTTTTTAAAATATTAACAATTGTCATGATAAATGGACCGCCCTGTATATTTTTTAAGTTAACTTGTTAATTATGGCAAAAACGAAAAAAATTAAAAAAATTAAAAAAATCAAATAAATTTTTTTCAAGTTTTTCAAAAAAGTTCCATTTTTCGTGAAACGAAAAAAAAAATTGAAAAAAAATGTTTTCACCCCAATCCGAGTTATACCAAAAACAATCCCAGCCTAGAAATTTGGATAATCAACATATTGTCCAAATTTAAAGTCTTTAGCCCGAATCGTTCTTGAGTTATCGTGGTCACAAATTTCCCAGACACACAGACCGCCAGACAGACCGACAGATTTTTTTTAAGGAAATCATATTTTTTGGATATAAAGCGTCCAGAAACTTGAAAAAAAAAGCAATACAAATTTTTTATTTTTTAACCCAAGACTTTCCTTGGAGAAAGTAATATCAAAATTCAGAGATATTTTAATCCACAGGATCAGTTCAAACAAAAATCTTCTTTAGTATGCACAATATATCAGTTTCATATGAAATTCACGAATTAAATTAAATTGTATTATAAATTAAAAATGATAGATGCGTACTGCAAATTTCATAGTAAACGGGAAATGCATTTCATCGTTTAAATTTGGCTTTGTAAAATGAATTTGATTATTTGATGCAATTTCAAATAAATTCTAGTCAGAATTGGATAATTTTTTATTAATTCATAACCAGTGGTCGGACTCTGGATTTTTTAACAGGTCCGCATTAACCCTTAATTTGGCAAACACTCTTTGGGTTGAAGTATATAAAAAATCTTTTAAGGGGAAATTTAGATACATCAATGGTAAACATTTATGAAAAAAAAAATATTAAAAAAAGTCACGTGACTTAATTGTGACTTGTAGCATAACTGACATTTTTTTGCCAAATAATTTTTATCCAATACCTACTATTAATGTTAGTTTACAATTGACATTTTAATCAATGAATATGACGTTTTAATCATCAGCGAGAACTTTTGGTAACATACCTAAATGCCAAATTTCAACTCTCTAGCTTAAAGCGTTCTTAAGTTATCGTGTTGACAAGATTTCCCGGTCGACCGATAGAGCGACAATTTGTTTTTTTGCTCGAAATTGATTTATATCGACATAAAACGTCATAAAACGTAAAAATAAGCAAAAAAAAAATAATTTTTTTTTTGCATTTTTTCCACTTTCCCCTTCAAAATGGGAAAGCAACCAGAATTACATAACAATAATAATGTATTTTTGTTACTTTAAATACAAATTAAATGATCTTGCGTTTTATGAAATTATTCTGTTTTCCTTAATGCGGACCTGTTAAAAAATCCAGAATCCGATCACTGTTCATCACTAAATTTTATCTAAATATAAATTTATATTTAGATGAAATTTAAGGCAGTGTGAAGTTGTAATCCCGCATTATGCACAAACAAAAATTTGTGTGTTTTTCGGAAAGGGGCCTTATGTTGACGTTTGTGCCACCATTAGTTTCATTTGTACAATGTGCCATCGAGATATAAAAATATCCCCAAAATCCGGAAAATTTTTGGATTTCTAGATTATATGACTATACTGCCCTACTAAGACAAGTTGTCCTATCTGCAAATTAGGTGTTTTGAGATTGAGATATGGCCAGTTTTATTGTTTTTGTTTGAACTTTTTGAAAACATGTTTAAATAAATATGGCGTTGGGTTTGGACTTTATTTTAAATCAAAGAGGAAGTTAGGATAAAATGATCTAAAAAGTCCAATCAAATTACTAAGATCTGTAAAGTTAGTCCTAGTCCTGACTTATTCAACTGGTAAAGACTAAGACAAATTTATTTAGAAAACATTGAAAATTTTCCACTGTAAAAAATAAATATGTAATTACACATGATTCTGCACGTAAATGTGATTTAATGCAAATACATGTAAATTTTACTAGGTTTTAGATGTAATTTTATAATTTTTACATGTAAAATCTAGTAAATTTTACAGAGTTCATTGTAAAAAATAAATATGTAAATTTACATGCATAATGTGTTGCCATGCAGAGACAAGTAAAAGTAACGAGATTGTACATATAATTTTACGATTTTATATAAAATTGTAAAATTACGATTTTATTTTTTTTTACAGTGCACATAGGACAAACTTTTTAGGCTAATTTTTAGAATTTGGGTTTTAGATACGACATTTCTTTTTAGTAGGCACATGGGGCTAGTGTAAAGCAATACAATGGTGTGCTTATCTCAAGAAAATAATTTTTGCAGATAGGAAAACTTGTGTTAACAGGGAAGTATAGAAAAGCCATGTTTATAGTTAAATGGTTACTGAGATAAATAGCGATGAGAGACAATCAAGCAATGGCGATTTCTCCCGTTAGATTAGACAGGAAGAAAAGTTCTACCCAAAAAGGATAGAAGACATACATACACTCCCACTTCCACCCAACCAAACAAATACTGTATTTGTTCTTTGTTGAACAAATACAATATTTACTTGGCCGGGCGAAAAGTGTAACTATATTATTTTTCTTAAAGAAATTACTGGCACCATCTAAATTTTAGTAGAATTATCTTATTCTACAGATTCACATTAGCTATGCTCTTTCGTGCCGCTCAGTGATACACTTTCCGGCCAACCAAATAAATACTGTATTTGTTGTATGAAAAACAAATACAGTATTTATTTCGTTGGCTGGAAAGTGTAGCACAAATGAGATAGAGATAGGGTAGACGTCTTTTGTTTCATAATTCTAGTTGTAGAGAGCTCCATTGGAAAGTGTTTGCAAAGTTACGGATTTTTCCCATTTATTGTCAAAAATAAAAATAAAAATTTAAAATACACATAATTATTAAAATTATTAAAATTATTAAAATAATCATAATTATTAAAACGCCTTTGAACTGTGTCGATAATTATCGTTACAGATCAAAGGCTTTTTAACCTCGTTAATGTACATTTCAATATAATGTTAATCAACAACTTGGCGTTGGAATACAATACCATTATATTACCACAAATTTTGCCACTAAAATGTTATGAATATTATCACAATTTAAATTGGACAGCGCATAGTATGCTATTACAATTATTTTCTATTCTTTTTCTGTATATGTACAGTGAAAACCAAAAAACAGTACAGTTAACTCCACAAAAAAAGTTTTAAATATGCCAAAATGTCAATTTTATTGACTATTTCACAAACAATATATAGGCAAATCGAAACCTTGCATTTTTAGTTTGTTGACCAATCAAATCAAAATTAATCTGATAATTTTTGCACATGTGCAATTATCGCTTGGTTACTATGGAATCAAGAAACTGAGTTACTGACATCTTAATAAATATTATATTTTTGCAAAAATGTGTTTTTAATTTGTGAAGCTTACCCTTAGTTGATTTATTTTTATTGATAAGCAATATAAATGCTTATTTTATTATCCTAATTAATTTCAGATAATATATTATATTTTATGCACTTTCCATCCAGCTTTAAATCACTGATGTTCATAAATTTTAATTTATTTAATTGAATCTTGGTATTAAAAACAGGCCACTCAAAACTAATTTAAACATTTATTAAAAATATATTTACAGTAAAAAAGTAAATAATTTTCTTCTTTTAAATGACGGAAATCAGAACATCAACCAGTACAGCGTTGCCAAACTTTTTTATAAACCGATAGCAAATTGTTTTTTTACTGGTGGAAACAACCGTTATTTTATTTCTTTTTAGTTGAAAACTAAACTTTTTAAACAAACAGCAATGATTTTTATTTAAATGCTAAAATATATGATAACAACTATTTTATTGGAATAATCTTAAGCATAAAATATCCCACAAGCTAAGTTTAGACTTGCCAACATTTGCGAACATCGTGGTTTTAAAAAGCGCTGCAAAGTTGAGATTTAAAATTTTAATTATAGTTGTAAAGTAATATTGTTGTTTAGTTCTTAAATTTTTAATTTAAATATGAAACAACATTAAAAATGGTAAAATTATATACTTCCTTATTTTGTTTGTGAAATAGTCTTTCAAAATACCATTCGTTTGGATTTTTAATGATACATAATTTTTTTAATACACTTATGATATTACTACTGATTATTTTATAGTATAAGTAGGATTTGAAGATTTAATTGATGTATTTCCAATTACTTTATAACTATTATAAATAATTTTAACAAATATTGTCAACATTGACAATAGCCTTGTTTGTAAACAGTTATTCAATTTATACAATAAATTTTCAATCTTTTTTTCTTTGGATACAAGTGTACTACACCTAAATATTTTATTACAAAAATTTCGTAGTTTTTTAGTATAATTATGATTTGTTTAGCAAATGTAAATAAATTAAAGAATAGTTTAATATTATATTAATTTTTTAAAAGTATATAGTACATAGTGACAGTTAAAAAAATTGTATCTCAGAAAAAAAATAGAAAACTTTTGTTGTGCCTAAACATATTGCTTTTTGGGTGTATACTGACTGACATAAGTTTTATTCCGATAGCTTTAATAATAACGATTGATCTGTCTTAGCTGGGACACCCTGTATATATTTTGAAACTAAATTGGAAAGGTAGAATTTGAGGGTGACACGCAGGTTCCCTACGGCTATTATTCTTTCCAGTAGATAAACTGACATATCAGCAGATTTTAATGGTTAATCTGTCAATTATTTCCCAAATAAATATTTATTTGGAACTTAGGGCTTTGAATATGACACGCAGGGTGTCCAAACTTAACGTCTTTTATTAGTTACGTTTTACTTCATCATTCTCCAGTAGGAAAAGCTTAAACAGAATGAAACTAAGCACAAAAACGGATTATGTCAATTGTCAAAATAAGGCCCAGAAGAAGGAGAAGAAAAACGACATTTGTTTTAATAATCAAATATTTTGGCTAATTTTTGAAAATCTTATCTTATCTATGCTGAAAATATATGTCAAGACTGCAGTACATAGTCCCTATGGTGTAAACTAAGCCTATAGGTATATGTACTTACTTTTTTGTTAAACCAATAAAGCTTTCCGTCGTTTCCATACCTAATATCAGCAAGTTCCACAATATTTTTAATTATAATACAGAATACACATAAAAACCGTAAGATTTTATTTAAATTTTGACATTTGACATCTGTCATTCTCTTCATTCGAACCTCCGATGGTTTGGTCAAAATGGCGAGAATGGTGAAATGTCAGCAGTAAAACGACGATTTCGTTCAAACCAGTGGCACCAGTGGCAACAGATTGAATCGCGCAGTGGACATAAACATCAAAATCAACAAGTTTTAACTATACAATTTAAATTAAATAATTTTGTGTCCCACTTTTTTATCGAAAGAAGTGTACGAATAGTAAAATTAGACTGTTCAGCATTAACAATAAACCAAAACTAAATTAAACAAGAAACATCTCGCAAAATATATAACTTATCTTATTTTTAGTCTCTAATGAAGAGTATACATGTATTTTTTTCGATCTTATCCTTTTGCATTAACAAGGGTATCTAAATTTACTATAAAACTTGTTAGGCAGATTTTCTATCACCACATCATACTTAAAGTTTAATCACACTTATAAATGAGGAGGTGAGAAGCCAAGGGGTACAAGTGAAAATTTTAACGAAATTGAGTTAGGCATGGGAATAGGTTGTACTAAGCCTAAAAAACCTACTCCTATGCCTTACTCAATTTCGTTTAAAATGTCACTTGTAGCCCTTGGCTTCTCCCCCCTCAAATATAATAAAACTTAATTTTAATTTATTCATTAAATCAGTTTAATAAAAACATCGATGTTTCGCAAAAAATTTGGTATATGCCTTTTTTATTGTATCTAATACTTTACTGTAGTAAAAAACTAAACTCACTAAAACTCTAGTTTTAGTTGGTTTTTATTCGGTCAGAGTTAATAAAATATTCTAAAAATAAAATAAAAAAATAAAATAAAATGTCTGTACAGAAATATGTAGTTTACATATTTCTTCTATGGTAAATTGTACGTCTATGGCAACCAATTTACTTTTTTTACAGTGTATAGGCATTTTAACAAAATTATACTAAACCGACATGTAATTTTCTGGAAAATTACATAGTCCGTAATTGATAATAGGTGTAAATCAATGTAAATCTACGTAATTTTACATTGTTGTGTAATTTTACAACATTTTACAATAAATTAACTTTATTAGCAAAAATAGAAATTCATAAATTAAACATAACTATATAAAGAACTTTCACTTTCGGGTTTAGACCGTGTTAATGGATTTTCACTTTCCGATGTTTCGTTTCTTACTACTAGAGACATCTTCAGGGATTAATCTGAAACTGAAACATTAACACGGTCTAAACCCGAAAGTGAAAGTTCTTTAAATCTTAATGGCCGTGAAAGCTTAAAATCTAAAATTAAACATAACTATGTTATATAACTAAGAATAATAAACTTAGTTAACTAAGTACACGTCGAATTTGTTATTAAGGATCTGACCCATATAGGGTAACCTGGGGCGGAACGGGATGGTTAACATTTATGGCAAGCTTTTGGGATGAAATTAAAAGTTTCTTAAATTAGAATAGTTCATTTTAATGTCTTTTTTTTGCGTTAATTTTTTTCTAGTTATGGGCTGTCAAAATTTACTTAATTAATTGTTCCTAATTTTTTAACCATTGCAGTTATTAAAAAAGTTTCAAATGTGTTAATTTTAGCTTTATAAATACTAATTAATTTTAATAAGCAAACAATTTTAAAAAGGTCCTAAGTGCCATCACAACTCTTATTATCCATTATTTACTGGATTACTATATTTGTGATTTGTAAGATACAGGCTAGCATTTAAATAATTTTTGTCTATTTGTTCTGGGTGACAGACTTATCTTTCTCTTTGGTAAATAAAAGTAAATTTTTATATGCTTAATTTTATTAACAAACCCTGGTATTGTATCAACAATAAACTGTTATGAAAATATTTACCAAGAATTTGACATGATATTTAAATAATAACTTAATAACAATAAAAAATATATCAAGAAAATAATACGAGGGCATATTAAAAAATTTAAAGAAATACATATTTATTTTATTAAAAATAGTTAAATAAATATAAGGCAAAAAACGAATATGCAAGAATTAATATAATGCCTGCATCTTAGAAATCACAAATGAAGTAATTCAGTTTTTAAATAATGGATAGATTCGAGATGGCGCTTAGGACCTTTTTTAAATTGTTTGCCTTAAAATTAATTAGTATTTATAAAGCTAAAAGTAGAACATTTAAAACTTTTTTAATATCTGGTTAAAAAAAATAGGAACAATTAATTAAGTAAATTTTGACAGCCTATAATTAGAAAACAAATGAGCGCAGAAAAAAGGATATGAAATTGAACTATTTTAATTTAAAGATCTTTAAATTTCATAAATAAAAAATCGTTTACCATGGGGAAAAAATATAGAGGGACATAGGGCCAACGAGTGTTATTATAAAAGCGTCATTCAGACTATAAAACACGGTTTATGATTTTTTTAAATATCCCTTACCGTTTTCGAGTAAAATGACGAGGGCGGGAATTCTGGATCACCCTGTACTAGGAATTGAAAAAAAATATACAATTTTTATATATTTTTTAGTTAAATCATATTTTTAAGACTACTACATTCTAGCATAATTTTAAATTTTAGTTTTAAGTCCTTTGCATTTGTAAAGTCTTTATAACAATATAATTTATTTTAAGTAGATTCGAGAAAATGTTCCTTTTCCATTTAATCAAGAAAAGATAACTTCAGCAAAATCCTGCTCCACAGTGGTGGAAATTTCAAAAAAGATGGTCAAAACTCTAAACAAAATCCATTTAGCTCCAAACATGGAGGGTTTTTGTGGTCGCTGAATACGAAAATGGTAGATAGTTTTTTAAACAAAATGGCGGATCCAAATGGCTGACACAAATGTCAAAATTTGCAAAAAAAACTCCAATAAATGGTTGCGAAAATTTATTACTTTTTTTGTAAAACAAATATATTGTATTTAATCATATCGTTCGTGCTTAAACCATTATTAGATCTGTTTGACTTTTAATTTTAGAGTTCTTTTAGAGCTAAAACTATTAAGTTAGTAGTTTATAGTTTTTATAAAATGGTTCTTTTGCAAAGTTTTAAATAATGTTTTTTAAACCACTAATTGGGACAGACTACGAGCCCCGTGTGCAGGAGATGTGGGGAAGGGGACGAAGAGCCCTACCACCTCATATGTGAATGTCCATCCCTAATAGGGCTAAGATGGAGGTACTTTGGGAACGACTTGCTGGAACCAAACGAGATCATGAACACTCCCCTGAAACCGTACCTGGACTTTATAAAAGAAACAGGGATGTTATGAGGAGATCTGTGCGGTTAACACAAAGGTCCCTAGGGACCAGGTGTTGAGGGCAGTGAACCCCGCACTGAACAAACTAAACTAAACTAAACTAAACTAAACCACTAATTCTTTTAAAATATGAAATTCTATTAGACATTACTTTTATTAGTCCAATTAAATTGTTTTTACTAAACAAAAAATACAAAAAAAAATGGCACGAGATTATTAGTAAAATGTAAACAATTCATTGGCTAGAAAATAAAAACCATAATTTCTGCATATGCTGGGCCATCCGTATAATAAATTGTAAACTGCATGCATTTTAAAATACTTTTTACTATTAAAGAAGCTATAGCCCGAACTAGAAGAAAAATTTGGGCCAAAAATTAACAAAATGGCGGACGTTTTTCAAAAAATTTTAAAAATGTTAAAAAAAACGTGCTCCATTTTGTTATTATTTTGGCCAAACATTGTTCTTTTAGTTCGGGCTATAGCGAATTCAATACTAAATAATATCCCGTTTTTTTTTCAGTCGATCCAAACGGCCGAAATCATGGCGACTACCGTTTTTTGATGTCTTTTTTTTTTTAATTACTATTAAAAATCTATTTTGTTTTGTATTTTTTGAATATAAATAACATACCTACAAAGTTTCACAATTATATTTTTTTTCTTTCTAAAAAATAAAAAATATATATTTTTAAAATTTGAAGACTGGGAATATGATTTTTTTATGCACTAAACGTAAACATAAACATAAACAATCCACTAATCGTTATTTCGATAGCTTTATGTTTGTACTTTGTCTATCTATCTAGGAAATTCTACCACAGGGCTTTCTATAATTTTCTAATATCGGAAATGGATTCTTTAGTTTGGACATTTAATTAAATCTGTCGCCTGATGACTTACAACTTTCTTGAAATTTTCTTTGTTAGTAATCATTTAACTTTCGTTTACAGATAATTAACTTTAAAGGAAATATTGTTTTTGACAATTCATCAAATAGTCGGACAGCTGGCGAATATTTTCAACAACTGATTTTTTCCCAGCAGAATTTTACATACTATTTTAGGTATTTCCAGATCGCCAGGTTCTAGAACCGGTCCCTAGGGGTACTAAAAATATATACCTACACTAAAAATATATTTTTGAGTTTACATTATGATCACAAAAACGCATAGAAAATGTTTGTCTTGTCTGTGGAAACAGACCTTTTTTTGATTGCCTATGTATGCCTATGATAATGTTATTATCGAATAAATAAAGAAAAATATATTAAATCTTTGTAATTTCAATAAAAGTTAAACATTGAAACATTCATAAATATTATTTAAAAACGATCCACCCAAAATATCTCGCAAACTAAGCACAATGAATGAACATTCTAAAATGAAGTCAATTGGTTTTTTTGAGGGGGAAATTTAAGTAATTAGGATAAATTTGGGAGTTAGAATCTTAAATAGAAACCCCCATCTTGCGATAGTCATTTGAAAGAGCTTAGAAAATGCTACATTTTGGTTAAAACAAAAATTAAATATACCAGCCTTAACTTTAGGGTGAATGATTTTATACCAAAATAATTGTTACAGAACAATTTCAATATTTAAAGAATGCTTTTGTGATTTATATTTCCCGATAGATAGCATTATATGTGGACTCCCGCAAGAAAATGGCCCTTATTCTCGGTATGAAGTTACATAATGTGAGGGTATCCCAGACATGTCCCTTAACTTTTAAAACTAGTTTGGTTCCCATCCATTCATATATATTTTTGGGAGTCCCTTCTAAAGTACGTTTTGGGAAAATCGCGTTTAAAGTAGCTAAAGAGTATACTTTTAGGTGGAACTCCATAGACAAGGAAAGACCTCCAAAGCCATTGCGGGATACTGTGATAAATGTTCCTAGCGCATCTGAGATAAACTTGCACATGCGCACTACTATTGTTGTTTTTGACGAGTATTTTTAACCTTAGTTTTGTGTGTCAATAAAAATTCAACAAAAAACAATAAATATCTACGAAGAAACGTCGAAATAGTTTTTTAAAATTAATTTATAAGAATTTTTCGAGGTGTGTGGAGATTTTGTACACCTACTTTGAGTACACCAGGGATTAACCCTTTGGTCTTCATAAAGCAACAATACAGGTTAGGTTTAAAGTTATAAACAAATGCAGCAAAAAAACAATTAAAACACAGTAGAAGTCGAAAAATGAACAGAAACAAACGACGATCTGACAGTACTGACAGTATAAACAAACTACTAATAATTCGTCACCCCAGTATTGGTTTGCCATATCTCTATTTTTGGACTTTTTATGATTATTACTGGGGGATTTTTGGAGATAAGACAAATGGATACTGGGGTGATGAATTGTTTTACGACCGACAGCATTTCATAGCTGATAGAGATGTGTACTGCGCAAGGTCACAAAATAATCCTGCGCAGGCTGGACTACTGGTTCTCTTTCCTTCTCTATGTGGAACTCAAACAGGTTTTAGGTTAAACTAGTGAGTTGTCCTAAAAATCAACAAACACAAATATTTATATCGGAACTAGCCCCGAAGCCCATTGTTCGCACATGAATATTATTAGTATTTCACGGAAAGAAATTAGTGGGCTCTGCGCTATACATTATAAGATATTTGGTAACAGTGGCAAATTATAGTGATTTAAGCTATAGATTATAAGGGACACAATAACTAATAATGTTAAAAATAAATTGGAAACGATTATATATATTACAGACACGATTATATTTATTACAGGCACTATTATAAATTTACAGAAATTTTATTATATTATAAAAATTATTAGCACGGACAATAATTAAATCTATTTAAGCTATAAATGCCATACTATTTGTTATATTTTATTATTCACTAAACAATTAAAGTATTTCATATAAATTTTTACACTGACTGCCATAATTGTAAGAGAAAGTCTTGTATTTATATAATAAGCGATTATAATTTGCTTGGTATGTGTGTTATAGCACTTCTAGCTATAATTTTTTTTTCCGTGTTCTCGTCTTAGCATGGCCAGTTATAAGTAATAGCAATTCTTGTCCCGATCTTCGCCAAATTCATGTACTAATGCTTCATTCTGCTCATGTGTTGTCCCCGCGATATACCCTGTCGCTCCTTAATGGGGGGTTTAGGGGTCTCGGAGATATATATTTTTTTTTTTTTTTAATTTATGTGTCTCTATGTCAAAAGTTTCTGGCTAATCTGGAACTAGGTAAAAAATTAAAGACAACTTGCTTATTTGGTTTTGACAATATAAGCTTTTTTCAACTTTTAACAGAAAAATATTTTCATTTCCCGGAAGTTCCCAGATATAAACTATTCATCAGCAGATAGAGCATATACTAAACTATCATAAAACGTATTAAAAAAACAAAAATGGTAAATTTTGACATTCAACTTCTTGTAATTGCGGAAACTGTAAGGTCCTTTTTGACGAGGATCCACATACCTCTAGTAAATCTCCGGATTTTCAATAAAAGTTAAACACTGAAATACTCATAACTATTATTTGAATTGGCTTATCGAATAAATATGTAATAAAATGTTGTAAATGCGCCATATTATGTTGTTTGCTATTTGAAAAGTATGTCTCGTAATTTTCAGGATTTTCAATAAAACATTGAAATACACATAAACATTGTTCGTATG
This sequence comes from Brachypterus glaber, assembly GCA_958510825.1. Lineage (NCBI taxonomy): Eukaryota > Metazoa > Arthropoda > Insecta > Coleoptera > Kateretidae > Brachypterus > Brachypterus glaber. The sequence goes on along the minus strand of OY294048.1, from coordinate 41,149,828 downwards.
CATATATTATTTTAACAAATTATTGTTGGTTTATCGAATAAACATGTACTAAAATGTTTTAAGTGCGTTATAAAATTATGTTATTTATGCCATATTATGTTGTTTGCAAGTTTAAAAATATCTCTTGTAATTTGCAGGATTTTAACTAAGGGTTAAAAATTGAAATGCTCATAAAGTTGTCGATAAAATGGACATTAAGTCTTGATTTTTTCCAATACCTAATATACAATAATATATAATATATAAAAAATGTATGTAAAAGCATAGGCGTAACGAGGGGGGCTTAGGGGGGCTTAGCGCCCCCCCAAATTTTTCTAAGCCCCCCACAAATCAAACTATAAAAGTCTCACAGACAGACAAACTTAAAAATTACTTATATATTTTTAGGGGCTCAAGCCCCCCCCCCCAAAATTTGGACCTGGTTACGCCTCTGTGTAGAAGGAAGATAAACGTAAACAGTACACAGAGCCGTAGCTATGGGGAGGAGCGTCCCCCCACCCATCTTTAAAAGTTGAATATTTCATTGGTTCAAAATAACAGTTGTGTACAGGATGTCCAGTAAATGATGTCATTAATTTTAAGGGATGATTCTACATGGGAAAATATGAAAAAACGTTCCTATAAACATATGTCTAAAAATGCGTCGTAAGGGAGCTAAGCCCCTTTAAAATTGGCTTTTTAATTGATTAAATTAATTATTTTTTTTAAAGATCTTTTTTTAAAAAACGAAAAATTAAAAAAAAAAACAAAAAAAAAATCAAAAAAAATTTCAAAATTTTCAATTTTTTTTCTAATTTTCTTTTGCAAAAAACGAAAAGTTAAAAAAAATCAAAAATTTCAAAAAAAAAAAATCTAAATTTTTCATTTTATTTTTTAATTTTCTTTTTGTGAAAAACAAAAAGTTAAAAAAAAATTGAAAATTATAGTTTTTTTTTTCATTTTTTTTTAAACTTCTTTGTTTTTGGGGGATTACTTTCAAAAACAATAGGGATCCCATCGTAGAACCTGAATTTTCCTGAAAATTTCAAGTCGATCGAATTATTTGGTTTTGAGTTACAAAAATCATGACATTGAACAGACGGACGGACGGACAGAAGGATAGACGTACATTTGAAAAAAAAGTTGCTTATTTTTTTTCACGAAACAAATTTATATCCAAGAATTTTTGTTGTCTATGACGATTTTTAAAAATTTCTAAAAATTCTAAACTACCGTCATTCTAACGCAGGCGTGGTGAATAATATAATAAGTAACATTTATTCAATTTGTATCATTCCATGTAACATACGTAACATTATAACATTTTTTTAGTTTTGTAACCATTTAGGTTAAAAACTTTTTTATAAGATTATTCAAGAAAGCGTGAAGTTTTTAGCAACACATTAATAAAATAAATCGTTTTTTCAGTGTATAGTATTCTTAAGTAATTTGAGTAATAAATGCAGGAGATGGAGAATTAAATTCTTCTTATTGCACTTTAAATAAATCACCCGGAATTGATTACGCAAATTGATAATATGAATTTATCTCTCGTTATGCCTGTGCCAAGAATTTGGAATTTACATGAATCATATCCTCAGCCCAGAAGTCGTGGAGCCCCCCTAGGGTTGCCAACAGTCCTTTATTTCAAAGGACATTTCTTTATATTCTGAGAACTAGTGACCATTTTAATTTAATTATTTGCTCGCGGCTGTATTTTATATATGTCTTAAAGTACATTCAGATTAAGCTATTTTCAAATTGCTAGACTCCGAATCCGGGGAATTAGGGTTAAAATAAATAAGGTAAATATAAAAAACTTAGAGAAAGCGTTTGATACTGTGGACATTACTATTTTATTGAAAAAACTCTATAAAATGGGATTTAAAGGAAAAATTTATGAGATTCTACGCAGTTACCTAGTCAATCGATCTCACTTTACAAATATAAACAATGTATGTAGTGATCCTGTAAATGTAAATGTAGGAGTCCCCCAAGGCTCAATACTTGGTCCGTTATTGTACTTATTGTATGTACACAGTTTAAAGTATGTCGGGCTGAAGGCCAGATATTTCACGTTTGCGGATGATACAGTTCTTGTTTATTCTGATGAAGATATGCAATACTTAGAAAATATGATAAATACGGATCTCAAATTATACTTTCAATGGTTGTGTCACAACCGACTCAGTATCAACATTAAGAAGACAGTGTACATGGTGATGAAGCAAAGAAATAAACCAGAAGTCAACATTGAACTGATGTTAAATAATTTGAAATTAAAACGTGTGCACGAACAAAAATATCTTGGTCTGCTAATCGATGAAAAATTAAGATTTGATAAGCATATTGAGTCTATTAAAAACAAGATTGTACCACTGACAGGTGCCTTCAGACGATGTGCCGTAAACCTGAGCAATAAGTGCAAATACATGCTTTATCATAGCTTTGCAGCATCACATATACAATACCTTATTATATGCTGGGGTAATACTACTGAAGCACAGCTGTTAAAGATGCAAACTTGTCAAAACAAGGTAATCAAGGCACTGTTTGGATTTCACTATCTCACACCCACAGAAGAAATTTTTGCATCAACAAAACTTTTAAACATTCCTAAATTAAGAAACTTTGAGCTTGGGAAACTTATCTTTGGTATACTAAATGGATTATTGAAATCAAACCAAGTCTTACACTTAATACATGATGTCCACAATCACAACACACGAAGTAAGAACTGTCTTCATGCGAACACCAGACACACACTTCAAGCACAAAACTCGCCCATCTACAGGGGTATAGAAGTGTACAACAAATTAAATGAGCACTTAAAACTAATAAATAATAAAACAACTTTTAAGAAAAAAACCAAAGAACTATATTTAACTGTGATATAATATTTATTCTTTAATTTCCAATTTTGTGACATTTTACAATTTTATTTTATATGTTAATTAATTCTTAGTACTTATTTATATTACTATTAGGCCTAGTCACCAGTTTTCTTGTACTGTTTTTAGGTCATAAATAAAAAAAAAAAAAAAAAAAAAAAAAAAAAAATATTTGTTATTGGTTATATTGGCTACTCTGATACTTTGTCTTTCTTACGTTGGCTAAACTGTTAAAAACTGTTAGAAAGAGATATCACTGTAGAACTAGTTTTGACGGTCTGTCTATCTGTCTGTCTGTCTATCCTATTCTAATTTAATATTAATTTAATAAAAGTGGAATTGAAATATTTTCCTTAAAAAAATGTAGTAATGTCCTTAGGGTAATATACCGTGCGATTATAAAGGGCCGAACACTTTTTAATGCAAAACTGGCATTAGCGATAAGTAAAATGCCAGAAAGCTGTGTACGTTTTACTGGCCACCGAGCTGTTGCACGTAGCAATCACATGGGCTTCTCGTGCACAACTCTAACAGAGGCGTGGCTTCAAACGAAGAGTATTTTCTTTTCAAACTGTTTGGCATTTTATAATCGCACTGTAATTATAAATACAAGGTTTTTGAATCTGTTGTAATTAATCAGCGTGAAAAGTTAGCAAAAACAATAAATGTGTGGATTGTTAACAATGAAAATTCCTTTCAATGTAGCAAAGTTAACTTAGTTAATTATAAGCTTAAGACTGAATCAAAGTTTAGGTATTCTGTAGAACCCGAAAGTTTGAATTACTCCGTGCTCGACTATAACAATTATGAGAGCTATTGGTTGGTCAGTAAGAAGCAAATCCCTAGGGAAAGCATTTCAGGCATCAAATTAAGCGAAACTTTTCCAGCTAATTAAATATCTAATTACAGAAGCGCACAAAAAAAATAAAGTCACTTACTCTTAACCAGACTGTTTTCCAATTTTAAAAATTTTCAAAATTTGGGAAAGCCTTGTATTCGTGCAAGTTTTTTTTTGCGTATTTTTGCGTTTTGTGGTATTTTATTTCGATATAAATCAATTTCAAGCAAAAAAAAATGTCGGTCGAGCGGTCGATTGATCGGTCGTTTGTCCGGGAAATCATGTGGGTACGATAACTTAAGAACGCTTTAAGCTATAGACTTGAAATTTGGCATACAGGTATGTTACCAAAAGTTTTCGCTCGGGATTGTTTTTGATAAACATTGAGATGGGGCAAGGGGGGAAAATGAGGTAAATACAATAATTTTGCACAAAAATTTGAAAATTGCTATAGCTATAGGGGTTTTTGAGGTTGCTGAAATTGAATATGATAATAAAAAAAAATTAACTCCATCCTCACGAAGCTGAGGGGGTAAATATTTTTAAATATCTTCAATACTTTCGTCAAAATTGGTATATTGGTGTTTTTGGGGACGAAGAAACAGAATTTGATAATAAAAATTTTTCAATTCCACCCCCTAAGGGGTGGCGGGTGGTTTTTGTGAAAATTGGTATACAGGGGTTTTCAAGGTTGCTGAAATTAAATCTGATAATAAAAAAAATCCAACCTACCCCCTGAAGGGCGGGGGGTAGTTTTCGTGAAAATTTATATATTGGGATTTTTGAGGTTGCTGAAAGTGAATCTGATATTAAAAAATCTATTTAACGCGTGGAGGTGAAAAATGGGAATGATTTTACTGGGCAGTGTATATTTTTACGTACTTTTGTATGCTGACCCCAAAACTTTTTTATGAAACACCAAACAGAATACTGAACTAGATAGCTGGAGATCTTAAAAGTTTTCTGGTACCGACACTATCGAATTTTGAGAGTTTTTGAGCGAAAACACTTTTAATCAGTAAGTCGGGGACAATATTAAAACCTTGCAGCCAAATCTGACCAAAACGACTTTTTCATATAACATATCGCAATATGAATACAAAACCACTATAACTCAAAGAAAAAACTGTGGTATGGCTCGAAGGACCATGTAATTACCAGCTTTATTTGGTATTTATAATAATTTCCAACTATTATTTGGATTTCTGCTATAATATTTATTATAAAAATATAATGACAATTCTACCACTCAAAATTATCTTAACCATCAAAACACCCCCCAAACAATACAAAACACCTGTAACTACAAGTAGGTATTTAAAGCTACAGTTAAACAAATTGTATCTCAGAAATAAAAGTTAGCAAACACTTTTGTTTAGGCACACGTATCGCTTTTTGAGTGTATATTAACTGACATTTTTATTTCGATAGCTTTAATAATAAAGCCAAAAAAACGATTGATCTCTTAGTTGGACACATATAAATTGAAGATTTTTACGCTGCAACTCGCTTATTTGGCAGTAATGACTGTAACTCCTACTAAAAAATAGTGTTATACACTGTAAAAAATTAATAAACATTTTAACGTAAATGAACACTGAATCGGGTCAATTTCGGTCCACACACACAACCGTATTAACTTCTACCAAGATTTGTTTTATGAAAATATTGTAAAATAAAAGTATTACAGATAATGTGTACTTTAAAAAGGTATGTGTAATTTTTACACGTCTTTTATTATTTCTTACACTTTTTACCAAAATATTTTGAACCTTAATTAGATTGCTATAGAATAATAAAAAATAAATGTGGAAAGCATATACCTTCAAATTAAAAATAAACTAGAATTTTTAACATATAGTATGATGTGGTGTTTTATAAATGCAGCCTAAAAAGAATCTGAAACGATATAGATATAAATATAATACATTCGTAGGAATGTTCTATTATAAAATCAATAAAGGCTAAACTATTCGAAATAATTTGTTTTTACTAAAGTTTATTTTTTTAAGGTATAGTTATTTTAAACCTTCCCGCTTGTAAACAATCTCGAAATTACCATAGCAACGTAAGATACGCATACGTCGTTAGCGAAATGACTAGGCCCAATTTACACAACCGTAAACGAGAACAAAACAATGGTTTGTTCCTCTAAATTATTGGAATAGAACCGATTTTATAAGCAAATTTTGTTTCTACAGGAATACAAAAGTGTTTTTAACGACAGCTTTATCAATTCTCTTTTTTTACATCAAAACATCATAAAACAAAGTAAGTAAAAAAAAATTATAAATTTTGGTTATTTTGACATTCAAAATAAGCCACATGCTTCAGTGTAAACCGGACTTTGTGGAGTATTTAGCGGCAAATTTAAAATAACTATACCTTAAAAAAATAAACTTTAGTTTATTTTAGGGGTTTGGAATACAAAAGTGTTGTTAGCAACAGCTTTATCAATTCTCTTTTTTTTACATCAAAGCATCATAAAAACAAAGTAAGTAAACAAAAATTATAAATTATGGTTATTTTGACATTCAAAATAAGCCACATGCTTCAGTGTGAATCGGACTTTGTGGAGTATTTAGCGGCAAATTTAAAATAACTATACCTTAAAAAAATAAACTTTAAGTGGTGATATTATATCACTGATATAACCCACGATTTTTGATAAAGAACAAAATTATAAGTCTTTTGGTGGATTTTTTTGATATCCAAAAACTCCTGAACTGTTTGTTCTATAGACTATTGTAACGAATTTTGTTTTATTTCCTAGACTAAGATTTTATTATTTGCTGTTTGTCAGTTAGGATTAAGGCACTGATCTGTAAAACGGTAAGATTACTTCGTGTTTTCAAAATTAACTTCAATAAAATCTCATAAATTATTCATACATGTTTTGAAAAATAAGTATTGTATTTATATCTACATATTTTTTCTTATTTCGTTTCATTTGTTTTGTACATGCCTACCTGTCCCCAGCATACATGCCCTACACAAACGCGTTCTCAACTAACACCATCACTTCACATTCATTTATTTCTCCACTCGCTTGTTTAGCATAATCGAATTCCACACAATTTTCACTATAATTTCCACTACAATTTTAGTTGGTCGTACATTTCAGCGTTAACTTTGCGGTCACTTTTTTCTTTCATTGTATCACCATCACAAAACCTAAAATGTAGGAATTAATCGAAAATTCTAATATTTTGGTGGAAATTTCAAGCTTTCAAGAAGGGACTTTTGATTACTTTATACAGTGCACGTGTAAGGTTCACCTCCCCCCCCCAACCAATTAACTTTTGAACGGCTTAAGATATCAACTTAAAATTTTGAACATGTAAATACCATAACCCAAATAATATTTTGGTGTATATTTTACATGGCGGCAGGGGTTCCAGGGGGGGCATTTTTTAAACAGAAAGGGGAGTCGTATAATACATCATTTTAAAGCTTATAAAATTCTCTATTAGACCACATATTCCTTTATTTTTTCGGAGAAAATTTTATGGGTTTAAAATAGGGTTTAAGGCGGGAATAATCGTCAAAATTTCTTTTAAAAAATTTAAAATAAATTAAAAAATTATTTATTTAATACAATTCAATTACCTATACTTTTAAACTAATTTTTAGTGATATAAAGTTTTACACAAAAAAAACCTAAAAAATCTCATTTTTTAGCAAAAAAAATGAAAAATTAATGAAAAAAATTTAAAAAATAAATAAGTGGTCGAATAGAGATATTTATGAGCACACGACTCCTTTCCATTAAAAAAAAGTTCCCCCTGCCCCCTGCCTAAATTGTACCACCTAACCATATCAAATATACAACCACCTAACAATATCAAATATACCAAAAAATTATTTGGGCTGTTATTTATGTCTTACAAATTTTAAGTTGATATCTCAAGCCGCACAAAAGTTAAAGGGGGGGGGGCGGACTTTTAACAAGCTCTGTATAAGTATTTATCTTATATTTAAAGAGGTAAGGTAAATATTTTTTATTAATATTGACAATATGTATACATGGTTATATTTATAACTGCAGCAAATATTCATTTAATTAAAACTCCACCCCCGCGGAGGTAAGGGGGTAAATATTTTTTAATATTTTTAATATTTTCGTCAAAATTGGTATATAGGGGTTCTTGGGGTCGAAGAATTTGAATCTGATAATTTTTTTCTAATTTCACCCCCTGTGGGGCGGGGGGTAGTTTTCGTGAAAATTATTATATTGGGGTTTTTGAGATTTATGAAAGTGAATCTGATAATAACAAATTCTAACTCCACCCCCTGAGGGGGGTAGTTTTCGTGGAAATTTATATATTGGGGTTTTTGAGGTTGCTGAAAGTGAATCTGATAATAAAAATCCATTTCATGCGAGAAGGTGAAAAATGGAAAAGCTCTGTCTAAGTATTTATCTTATATTTAAAGAGGTAAGGTAAATATTTTTTATTAATATTGACAATATGTATACATGGTTATATTTATAACTGCGGCAAATATTCATTTAATTAAAACTCCACCCCCGCGGAGGTAAGGGGGTAAATATTTTTTAATATTTTTAATATTTTCGTCAAAATTGGTATATAGGGGTTTTTGGGGTAGAAGAATTTGAATCTGATAATATATTTTTTTCTAATTTCACCCCCTGGGGGCGGGGGATAGTTTTCGTTTGGACTTTAAAATTATTACCCCTGAGGGGGGTAATTTTAGTGAAAATTTGTATACTGGGGTTTTTCAGCTTGCTAAAAGTGAATGTAATAATAACAAAATTCTAACTTTATCCACTGAGGGGCGGGGGGTAGTTTTCGTGGAAATTTATATATTGGGATTTTTCAGGTTGCTGAAAGTAAACCTGATAATAAAAATAAATTTCATGCGAGAAGGTGAAAAATGGAAAAGCTCTTTTGCTCTTTTTTAAATGTATCTGAAAAAAAAAACAGAGGTGACAAATTCACAAAACCACCCCGTGCAATGATCCCAACGCTTCAAAGGCTAAATTGTGTTTATTAGGGCATAAACCAATACGTCATGTACTAGATTGCATTTAATTAACGTGGTTTATGCTCCTTACAGGGTGATTTAAATAAATTTATCACTTTAAAGGGGTGTTTGTATAAAAAATACACTGCCCAGTAAAAGAGCTTTTCCATTTTACACCTCCTCGCGTAAAATGGATTTTTTATTATTAGATTTAATTTTAGCAACCTAAAAAATATACAAACTTTCACGAAAACTACCCCCTGCCTCTTAGGGGGTGCAGTTAGAACTTTTTTATTATCAGATTCTCTTTCAGAAACCCTAAAAACCCCAATACAGCAATTTTCACAAAAAACTACCTCCCACCCCACAGGGGGTGAAATTACAAAAATTTTATTAAAAGGTTTAGTTTTAGTAGTAGTAGTAGTTTTCAAGAAAACTACCCCCTGCCCTCAGGGGGTGAAGTAAGATTTTTTTATAATCAGCAACCTGAAAAACCCCAATATCCCAATTTTCACAAAAACTGCCCCTCGCCCCTTTGGAGGTAGAGTTTTTTTTATAATCAGATTCACTTTCAGCAACCTCGAAAACCCCAATATACCAGTTTACACGAAAACTACCCCCACCCCTCAGGGGGTGAAATTAGAAAAAAAAAATTATCAGATTCATGCTCGCCAACCCCAAAAACCCCTACTTATATACCAATTTTGACAAAAATATTGAAAATATTTAAAAATATTTACCCCCTCACCCCCTCAAATGTGGAGTTAGAAAAAAATTATTATCAGATTTAATTTCAGCAACCTCAAAAACCCATGATAGCAATTTTAAAAATTTTCTAAAAAAAATGTATTTTTCCCCATTTGTCCCACTTGCCGCACCCCAATGTTCACCAAAAACAATCCCGAGCTAGAACTTTTGGTAACACACCCGTATGTCAAATTTCAAGTCTCTAGCTTAAAGCGTTCTTAAGTTATCGTGCCTACAATATTTCCCGGACAGATCGATCGACCGACCGACATTTTTTTTTTATTGAAATTGATTAATATAACATAAAATGTCATAAAACGCAAAAATACGCAAAAAAAAATTTTGAAAATTTTTGCACGGATACAATGCTTTCCGAAATTTTGAAAATTTTCAAAATGGGAAAGCAAAATAAACTTAGGTTCTGAAATTCCTCTTAAGTTATTTAATTGCTGTAACAGCACAAGGTATGCTTTTGTTAATTTAAATCAATATTTTTGTTACCTCAGTTTTTTTTAGATAATGTCCCAGGGACATCCGCTGAGTATTTTAATACCTAAACAAAAATCGATTTGTATTTATTTTATTTTTTTTTAGTGCATGTTTTATTTTAATTACGGCTGTGAAATGCGTTTATTTTTCTTTGCAATTTAACAAAATATCTTTTTAAAATTTTCATTTTTTTCTAAATTAAAGTTGACAAATGGCATTTTTAATCTAGTCTGCCGTTGTTATCTATGGACATATTTCAAAAAATTTAATACTGTGGAATCAACATAAAACAATCTGCAAATATTTTGCATGTTTTCCAATATATTTCATTAAAAATTTTATATCAATAATACAGATACAGCTTAAAATTTATATATGTAATACTACTATATACATATGTATGCTTCATAAAAAATTTACTTATTTTTTTATCTCCAGTGGTGGGGAGTCTGGGGGGTTTTACGTTGCACATGTCAAAAAAAATATATCATAAAATTGTCTTATACCCTTAACCAGACTGTTTTTTTTAATGTGTTTTTAGCGTACTATACAAAATTGACAGTAATATACCTCTCTGACCCCTAATCTGTTTCAATACCACACGACTAATATTTTTTTTATTTTTAATTGATAAAAAAACAAAAAGTAAAAAAATAAATGGAGCTACAATGATAATCCCCACCATATTAAAACCGCCATTTTACTTATAGAAAATATATTACTATTTTTTAAATGGACGACCTCTTAAACGCTTGTTTACCGATTTTCCAAAAATAGAAGGTTATTTTCGGTTTTTACCAGCTTTATAATAAAATTTTGCCACTGTGCGTGTGGTTTTGAAACAAATTAGGGACTAGAGGTCTTTTTTGTCAAATTTATTTAAATCGCTAAAAAAGCCTTGAGAAAAAAGGTTTGGTTATGGCATGAATTATTATATTTAGCAATATTTCCATAAACAAAATAATCTGGCGGTTTTTTTTTGGCCTTGAATGCACAAAAAAACAACTGTGCGCTATGTCTCAAGATTTTGAGGGTCAAGAATTTACATTGCCATATTTTTTTTCAGGGACCAAAAATACGTAGAAAAAATACAGTCTTGTTAAAAAAAACCAACACAAACCAAAGGTTATGTTACGTCGGACGTAAAAATAGCCACTTCGAAAAAAAAAACGTTCCCACTGCTAAAAATGCAAATTTCATATTATTAATTCATGAAATTTGCACTTTTTCGAATTTAAAGACCCACTACTGCTAAAATTAAAACTTTTATTCTCTTAACGAAAAAGTTAATGACTAAAAACGCATAGCTCATAAAATAAACAACTTTTTCGAATTTCAATAAGGGTGGATGGGAGGCTCCTAGACAGCTAGATCCGCCACTGGAACCATCCTGTCATAAAAGTTACTATAGGTAATTTAATCGATATTTAATTAATTATTTAATAAATAATATTTACATATTGTCAAAATTAATAAATACGTTTATAAAGATAATTTATTATAATTTGCTTTGTAATGTAATGCATGCTACTGGCAAATATTTTGAAAATAATTTTAAAAATAGATATTTTTAAAATTTAGAGTGATCATACAAACCGGGTTAAATCCATATACACAGAATTGGAGTAAATCGTGAAAATGTTGTCACGTTAGGTCACTTTAAAATGTTATGGAAACGATAACATCTTAGTGATGACATTTTTAAGAAGTTTATTTAGGGTTATTTGTGATAAACACTCGGAAATGAAGCAAATAAAAACTTTATTGCATTACATAATTATGCCAACGTTTCACCTAATATTTAGGCTTCTTCAGGGCTAAGTTAGTAACAATTAATCACTAAAAGTAATTGTTCTAAAGTACTAAAAGTAATTAATTGTTCTACAGTGAGTATTCTCCTGTTGAAAAATGTCCAGTGTATTTTGTTTGTTGATGGAATGTTTTTGTTTAATTTGTTTGTTTTAATGCATATTTAATAATTTAGCCCTGAAGAAGCCTAAATATTAGGTGAAACGTTGGCATGATTATGTAATGCAATAAAGTGTTTATTTTCTTCATTCCGAGTGTATATCATAAATAACCATAAATAAATTTCCAGAAGCATCCTGTAGGAAATATTATTATTATTATTTTTAAGAAGTTGGCTGGATCCTGAGTTCACCCATGGATGTAACTCATACGCAAAATCTAAAAATCGTCATAAAATAAGAATGGGCTAAAAGTGGATTTAATACGATTTGCATGACCACTCTACAGATATTCCTAACTAAATATTTATCAGTATAATACCTTTGGTAAATATCGTACATAAAATATCTTCGCTTGAAATTTACCACCAATAACTACTTACATCTGATACACAAAAGTACAAATCCAATCCAATTTAATTTTTTTTTACTACGCTTATATTACCTTGTCGAACGTTTTACGTACACCGGGTGGGCCATTTAAAGTGTTACAAGTAGATATCCTAGAAACTACTCACTTCGGTGGGCAATCATTACATAGTACGCTAAATAAACAGCACTCAGACAACTTGTAGGGGTCCTTACGAGCCACTGCCAGCTAAGGAAGCACCTGGCAACAATGCGGATTCTAGAGAGTCCGCTATGCCCAGAGTGCGGAGAGGATGAAACATCCTCTCATTACTTAGCCAAGTGTGTCAGATACGACAGGATCAGGTTGCAAGTCTTTGAAACTCAAAGGCTCAACCAAGAGGAACTAAGAGATCTCCTCTGGGCCAATATCCTGACCTTTATTGAAAGGACGGGCAGGTTCAAGGAGGACTCAAATTAGTAAATGGCTGGGATTGCTTGGGGTGACAAAAAGGGCCAGAAATGGCCTAGTTGTCCGGCTTTGGCCAACCCAAAAATTTACTACTACTACTACTACTACTACTAGTACTACGCTAAATAAATAAAAACCGTAACATACATGTATATGTTTTTCGAGTTTTATAAAAAGCTTAAATATCAAGGAAGAGCCGATTTTTTCAGCCACACCCAACGAACTAATAACTCTTCTCTCTAGAATAGGCATTTCATTTGTAAAAACTGACAAAAACCTAGCCAACATATACATTTGTCTGTTTTACTCGCACAGCTTTGTTCTAACAGAGACAACAATAACAGTTACTGGTAATTGTTATTGTTCAGGCCTGAATATACCTACTATTTGTTTACAAACAAACCGAGATGTTGGCGATACTTTATATTAACGGTATGTGTATTCTAGAGAGAAGAGTTAGTTTGTTGGCCAGACCCTAAAGCGGGGAAGGGGGTAACTTTAAAATTTTAAATTGAATGATAAATAAAATATAATTGCATAGTTATCCTCTTCTGTCCCAGAATTCAGAATGTAAAACTCCTGTAATTATAACTTATAACAATTAAATATAATCCTTTGTAATGCGTTTCCATTAATGGTTTTAATCATTTTTTTTTAATATTTATTTATTTATTTATTTATTTAATTAATATAATTGTTTAATATTTTACCATTGGTAGATACAAATAAGCATATTATTCACTAAACAGAATGTTTGTATCGAAAATATGCTCATTTGAATAATATTATTTTATTTATTTTACATACACTCAACTTGTAAAATCAATAAGAAATGATTTCAATTTAAAAAAATTGCCTTTTAAAATATTAAAAGTAAAAACTTTAAATTTTAGTTATGAATAATATTAATTTAAAAAATAATGTTTACACCAAAACGTTTTTCACTTTAAAGTAAAAGTATTTTCCCTAACTTTTTTATTTTAATGTTTTCTTAATAAAATTATAATATTTCCCTTTATATTGTTGAAAAATATCTATATATTAAAAGAATTCTTTTTAAAATAACCAGTTTTATGTTCAAATCATTTACAAGTCTACAAATGATTTAAAAGGAAACATTTTTTAAATTACAAGGAATATTTTTATTTTTACAATGGCTTATAAAATTAAAAAGTATATTTTTGAATTAACAAAAAACACTGTCGGAGCAAAAACATATTGGTTTTCTTTTAAAACATATGACTTTTGTTTGATTTTCCAACGATTTTTCTCTGAGTGTAATACTATTAAAACTATATACATATTTTTATTTATTTTCTTTCTTATATTTTTTCCTATAACCTTCTGATTTTTTAAATTTAGGCTTAAAAAAATGAGAGAGAGAGAGAGCAGACGAAGAGAGAAGTGTGATTTTGTGTGTGGATTTCTGAGAGGAGCGCAGGATAAAAAAGTATTTTTTATTATAATAAAAACAAAATTAAATTCTTGCTATGAATGAGTTGTAATTGCATTTGAGAGAGTACCGGTAAGAAAAATTTTGTGTCCTAAAATATTTTATATAAAGATATTATTAAAAATCTGAGGATTTGTTAAAATAAATATTTTTAGTTGTTTGTTAAATTCCTTACATTTTTTAATTTGTTTTAATTGGGTAGGTATGATATTTATTTATTTATTTATTTATTTACTTATTTATATTTTACATGGATAATTTGAATATTACATTATATCGATAACTTAGTTCTATATAGTGTTGTACCTCTAAACTATATAAATTCAATAACGCAGCAAAGGCGTTAAAAGTACATGGCCGCTTCTTGAATTGCCCTTTGGTTTCAAGTTTATTGCCATTGACATTAAATCTTGACAAAAAAACGTTTGTCCACACTTAAGCGTTCAGCTGTTCAGAAGTCGCAGCCATTGTGTAGAATTCACATACAAACGTAAAAATGCCAAAATAAAAAAATCATTTTTTAGACATATAGAAAAATTTCTTAAATGAATTTCACAAGAAAAACAATATATTTTTTGCACGACCAAGACTAAAACCTAATTTTACGCTTTCATTTTTGGGACTAAACTTGCCGTTTTTCTCCCTAGGGAATAAAAATCACGGCAACCTTGATAATATTAAAATATTATACTTACTATGTGCTTTGCTGGTTAAAAAATTAGGTTTGGTGGTGTTTTGTAATAAATTAGCGATTCAAACCAATTTATTTGATTTTAACAAAGAAAACATTTAAAAATAACATTGTTATAACAATTTATACATAACTTAAAATTTATCATCTTCGTCCATTTTTTTGACGTTTGTGTCAACCATATTAAAAAACAATTGAAATCGCGATAGCCATGAAACTGACTTTTCGCAATTTACAGGCATCTTGATTAAATTACGAAAATAAAACAACCGATTTTAGACGCGTGGTTTTTAACTTTAATTTTATCTACCAACCTAAATTATGTTTGGTCCTGCAAAAAATAGTGTATATACCTCAGGACTAAACTTGGCTGTTTTAGTCCCTTGCATTTCTGTTTCCCTCTCTCGCTACGCCCGCTCAGGAAACACTAATGCAGCGGGACTAAAACAGCCAGTTTAGTCCCTTGGTATATAAATAACTATTTTGGTTAAGTTGAAAATTCAACCATTCAAAAAATATATACACTGACACGGATTAAATTCCAGACACCTAAAAAATTGACATTTTTTAAATTCAAATGTTTCGAAAACTAATTAATGGATTTGACTGATTGTTTTTTTTTGTTTTGAAGCTTAAACATTCTCTACTTTTGTTTGTTTTAAGAGTGATTATTTTTTTTTTTTTTCATATTAACAGCAACAAATAATGTACAACTATGTTTCTTAACCCATCTTCTAGGACTTGCATGGTACGCCACTGCAACTATTTATCAAATTATTAAAGTCTTTCTTATTGCCGCAGTTTTAATGAATATTTTCTTTTTCATTTTTTTACTTTTTTACTTCTGGTTTAGGAGATATCAGGATTTTCCTGAAAGTTGTAATTTTTTTAGGCAACTCAAAAAGTACTCCTGACTAATGTATGACAAACTGCGTCGCTTTAATTTTCCATCAAAAATATATACATATTTTGCCAGAAAAGTGGGCTGCACAAGAAAATTTTAATCCCATCGGTGTGTATCAGAAAGGTCTAAATAATATTTTCATGGGTAATATTATAAGTAATACTCGGTTAGGTATCGGTGTTTTTTTACATAAATTTTACGAATATTATTCCCAATGACGAAAATGCAACGACTGCTTTAGCAGGAGTTGCATTTTCCAAAAATTGGGATTAATATGATTTTTTTTGTGGTTCTGTGTTATTTATGATGAACCAACACATTTTCTCACAATGCTAGTTGCGGGTTTTATTTTAGGCAGCTACGTAAATACAGAATTAAGTTCGAGAAATTTAGGAGTGATTCTACGATAAAAAATATAAAAAAAGTTCCTTTAAAGGTTGGTCCGGAAATGAGCCCTAAGGGAACTGCGCCCCTTCGAAGATGGACATATTGAATGGGGAACAAAAAAAGCACCAATAAAATTTTAATGCTCTATGGCGAAAAGTATTCTTTACGAAAACACCTAAATTTAATATTAAAGGAGTTATAACCTTTTAAAAGGTAACATTTTTAGTTGCACAAAATGTTACTTCCTCTTAAATGCATTTTTTTTAATCGGTTGCTCTTACAATGTTACACTATATGACATTTTTTATGTATTTTTACTAAAGGAATCTATATTTATTACAAAAAATCCAAAAAATGTATACATAAAAAAGTTTGGGGCAAAAATGTGTTAAGCCTAATACATTTTTGTGTCTAGGGACGCCTCTGAATAATTAAAAAAAAATAAATTAACACAAACTTATTGTCCTTATTAATACTAGTATACATGCAAAATCTTGTCGCTCTAGCTTAAAGGGTACAAAAATTATTAATTTACATTTTAGATTTTTGTTTAACCTTATACTATTCCACTTAATTAAGCATCCCCTAAGTCCAGGACTTGTGTGGGCTATTAGTAGAGGGAACCACCGGCTTTAATTGACTTTCGAACCAATTTATAAGGAGTGTCAGCTTCACTTACTCCTTCGCCACATTTTAATTATTAGTTAACTGAAAAAGGCAAATCGGCGCCGGTGAGAATCGAACTCACGCTATTTGTGTAGTAAACTCGTCAAGTACGACGCGGTAGTCCACTACACCAATCCCAAATCCCATAATATGATATAATTAAAAACCTTATTTTTATTACAATTTTAAAGAGCCGTAGTTCCCTTAGAACTCATTTCCGGACCAACCTTTATAGGAACTTTTTTTCATATTTTTTAACATAGAATTACCTCTTAAATTTCTCGAACTTATTTCTGAATAACCCTTTTATCTGCAAAACCATGTTAAATGTACTAATAGACGTAAGTTAAGCGAAGACATTATAAACCTCAATTAATTAGACCTTAGATTAGATTAGATTCAAATAGTTTCGGAAACTAATTCAGTTTTCTGATTTACTAACCCAATTAAACAATTACTCCATAGATCAGGTAGTTCTACCTAAAAACAAGCCGTGAAGATATGGTTTTGTTTTTTTTTAACCTCGTACTATTCTACTTAATTAAGCATCCCCTAAGTCCAGGACTTGTGTGGGCTAGTAGTAGAGGGAACCACCGGATTTAATTGACTTTCGAACCAATATATCTAGGGAGTACGCCTTCGCCAAATTTCAATTATTAATTAACTGAAAAAGGCAATTGGCGCCAGTGAGGTTTGAACTTACGATCATTAGCTCAGTGTCAATGCTATATCGATGCCTTAGACCGCTGAGCTAAATCTCCCATGTAATGCTACGCATTCCATTATATATTATTCACAGTAAATAGTATATTGCATTTCCCAAATACTTAAAAAAAATAATTTTCAAAAAATAACAAAAAAAAAATAATTTTTTTTAAGATCTCTTTTGAATAATGAAAAATTATTGAATTTTTTTTTTATTTTTCTAAAAAAAAATATAAAAAATTTTAATTTTTTTTTGTAGAATTAATGCTTATAATAAAAGTAATTTTTAATAAAAAAAAATTACGTTAATCGGAATTTTCTTTCAGCATTTTTCGATTTTTTTAAAAGTTTAACCTCGATAACTTTTTTGCTTTTCAGGGGATTACTTTCAAAAACAATAGGGATCTTCCCCTCATAGAACTTGATTTTTCCTTGAAATTTCAATACGATATGGTTATTCGTTCTTGAGTTATCGTGTCTACAAACAGACGGACGGATGGACGGACAGACGGACATTTGAAAAAAAAAGTTGCTTATTTTTTAAATAATTTACTTATATGTAAAACAACCTGACCTCTGAAGTATAGGCTATGTTTTTTTTTTAGAAAACGACCTCAAAGTTTTGAGTTTTCCATAAAATCAAATGGGTTGTTTTTATTTTGATAAAACACGATAAAGTACCAATTTATAATATTGCCATATCGGATTAAAATGTTGAAGCTTTTACTAAATTGTATTTTAAATATAATTTTCATTTTTACATTGTATTAAATTTTTATTTATTTTAGAATTTTATGAAAACAAAATTTGTTTCAGAATAACTAAATATAATTATCAAATGTAGCAAAGCACCGGGATTATATATTTTGCGCCAATGCAATTTTATAATAGAATCATATTTTATAATGAAAAACCATTTTATGTCCATTGCTAAGCCTTTGGTCTTAATAAATGTCATGAAAGGAATAACATTTCGAAAAACGTACAAAAGCCATTACCATCAATTGTTTCAATTCCCCAGTTTACAGATTTTCATTGCTTTTCACCATCGGAAACTGTGGACTTAATCATTTTTAAATTACAATAAATATCTTCATTTTCTATTCTTATCGTAAGTGGCACAGGGCAACATGACTTAGAAAACACAGTTATATAGAATGATAGGAACTTGGAATCTATAACAGGTCCGCACTAAGAAACTTGTAATTAATTTTATTCACAAGCATACAAATAAAAGTCCTTTATATGCACTATAAAAAGTTGCAAAGTCTATCATTTTTGTTAAAATTTTTTAAAGTTAAAAAAGCTTTTAATTTTTAACCAAGGTTAGAAATGAATTCATATCTAACATGTTTTTTTTGGCTTTTGGTTATACCTCATAGATGGCGAAACAATCGCCTTGTCTGTAAACAGCTGTAGTTTGCGAATAAAATAATTAAACATTTTTGTTTATTTCTACGAAAAACAATACGGAATAATATTTATTTATATATTATATAGTTCATACCGAGACTGATAATAGGAAATAACAACGAGCAATTTATTTAAATTATTATTTAGTTGAAATTTATAGCGACGTTAGAAATAATTGCATAATTTCTGTAGAAGATTATTTAAAATGGTGAATTTTACGAGGTAATGTGTTATTTATTTATGCTTGTGAATACAACTCTATTCTAACCACATAAGAAAATGACATTTCCAACTCTCGAGCTCTTAATTTGGCCTAGGCTGCGCCTCGGCCATATAGCATCTCTCGAGTTGGAAATGTTTCATTTTCTTATTAGGTTAAAAACATACTATTTTGCACGACCAAGTCTAAAACTTAATTTTATGTTTTTATTTTCGGGACTAAACTTGGGAGAAAAGGGAGAAAATCAAGGCAACCTTAATAATATTAAAATATTATACATACTATGTGCAAAAATTATACATACTATGTTACAAAAAGTAGGCTTGGTGTTGTTTTGTAATAAGTTAGCGATTCAAACGAATTTATTTGATTTTAACAAAGAAAACTTTTAAAAATTACGTTGTTTAAATTACTTAAAATTTATCGTCTTCGTCCATTTTTTCGAACTGACATATTAAAAAACCATTGAAATCGCGATAGCCGTAAAACTGACTTTTCGAAATTCACATGCATCTTGATTAAATTACAAAAATAAAATACCCGATTTTTGATTTTAGACGCATCTACCTACATAAATTATGTTTGATCGTGCAACAAATATGTAAAAAAATCACTGATTGGTTATTTAATTAAAAAAAAATATATAATTTGGCGTGTAAATATTTATTATTATATAGGATCATTAATGTAATAGTAGATTACAGATCGACTCGGAAAATAGTACTTTTCCGAGACCATTTATAGGTAAAGGAAAAGTACAATTTTCCGGGACACTTGTATACTATTTTATTCGCAACTGTTTTTATTAAAAAATAAAGTACTATTTTTTTTGAAACCTAGATGTTTGAATTAAAATGAAGAAAATAATATTATAATACTTAGTTTTTTAGTTCTTTTCACATTTACCACAAATATTTGTTCCTGCATTTCACAAGAAAAGGACAATCATATAAAACTGAAGTTCTACATACGCGTAACACAAATAAACAACCACAAAAAACCGTTTATAACATTGATTATCCTCATCAGTCTCAAAAGTAAAAAACATTAACTTATTTAATCGGTGGCGCCATCTAGCGGAAATTATAGATTTAAATTGCAGACCAGTAATAATTAGTTTACTGGTCTCTATTTTTCATTACAGGTCAGGTCCAGGCGTGAAAACAGTGGGACAAGAAATCACGTACTTTTTAAACTTTATTAATGCATGTAATGTATGTATTACATATACAGTTGCGAATAAAAGTCTTTTGTAAAATATGTATATTAAACGTTTTATGCTGTAATATGTATACGACTTAACGTAGATCGGTATGCTGACAACGTTTAGTTGTGTATTTTTTTCTGTGTCGCGCATTTTGATTTTTTATAAAAACTAAATAATGAGTCTTAAAAGCAGAAATTAACTACAAAATTGCATAGATATAATGCTACTACTATTTAGCAATATTTACTGGATGCGTTTTATCAGGATACCAATTATGTTGTCATCTAAAGACTACAGGGAAAAAACAAATAAAGTTTTTTTTCCAAAAAGAGTTTTAGTTGGAGATAAATAAAGCACATAGGTCTGCAACCTTTGTCAAAAACAAAATTGCAAAACGTTCACTTGTGTAATTTTTATGAATGAACAAAATGAAGGTAGTCCATTTCCCGAAATGCTGTTTTATGGTAAACTGGCCAAAGTCTACTACGAGAGAATGATCGTAATCTCATTTCCAACATTTATCGAAAAATTACCTCGGTAGAGAGTTTTAGACAACATTGCAGTGCACTGCTAATAGGTGCATTGTCCAATGCTCTCTTGATGCAACTTCGAGCGTTCTACATGCATTGCTAGGACCTTACAATACAAATAATAAATTTTATTCGCAACTGTATATGTAATACATACATTACATGTATTAATAAAGTTTGGGAAGTACGAGATTTCTTGTCCCACTGTTTGCCGCGCCTTGACCTGACCTATAATGAAAAATAGAGACCCGTAAACTAATTATTACTGGTCTGCAATTTAAATAATTTATTTCCGCTAGATGGCCCCACCGATTAAAATATCATTATTAATGCTTAAAGCAAGATGGCTGAACTGCTGTTGTCATGATAAATATGAATATATTCTAATACATTCCGTTTAAAAAACCTAAATGTACAGTTTTAGTCAAAGTTTTTTACTTTTGAGACAGAGATGGACAATAAATGTTATAAACGGTGCCTTGTGAGCTATCGACAAATGTTTTTTTGTGGTTGTTTATTTGGGTTACACGTATGTGGAACTTCAGTTATATATGATATGTGCTTTTCTTGTGAAATGAATGAAAAAATATTTGTGGTAAATATGAAAATAACTAAGAAACTAAGTATTATATTATTATTTTCTTCATTTGAATTCAAACAACTAGGTTAAAAAAATACTATATTTTTAAAGAAAAACAGTTGCGAATAAAATAGTATACAGGTCTCCCGGAAAATTTTCCGAGTGGACCTGTAATCTACTATAATAGTAGATTAGATTAGATTAATAATTAAGGTCTTTAATTTACAAAATGAATTAAAATTACTTTATCCAATACATACAGATACTGAGACAATTACCAGCTTTATTTTAAATAGATAAACTCAATAATATCCCCCGCGTGGCTTTTACTTTATTGAGTGGATAATTATTTATTTTAGCCACTCAACTGTCACTTGTCAAATTATTTTCTTGTAAATGTCATTAAAATTTTTAATAAAAATATGAAGTTCTAAGCTATTTATTGGATAAAACCTTGTATGGAACTCATGGGTAAACCGATATTGCCCTCTCGAAAATTAACCTGCTTGGCTGACGCCTCCCAGGTTAATTTTCTCATAGGCAATATCTTACTTTACCCACTAGTACCATAAATAACTATTGCTTCTAAATAATCAATATTTTTGTTTTGTTTTTTCCCAGAGGTCTTTACGTTTAGTTCATCACGAACAAAAGCGTTAAGATAAATTGATGAAAAGCTTTTTGTCACATATTATGTCAACAGAATAATCAGACTGCAAGATCTTAATTTAAAGCTCATTATACAGAGTGGCATATTCAAAATAAAATGAATAATTTAAAAAACATTGTTTAGAAAATTCCTCAATCGATTTTTTAGTTGGATCGATTTTATTGCTCTCAATTGTAAAACTGTATCTGTAATCCATTATAAATTTCATGTAATCGTATTAACTTACAAAAACTATTTATAAATAACACGTGTATTGATTTTAACACAATTTCCTATAGATAACGCCTATAGGTGCATAATACGTGTATATGTTTACTAGTTACAACAATGCACAAAACAAAAGCGAGCATACTCGAATACGCAGATAATGATTGTGATATTTAACACATAGTACCTAATTTGATAAAGTGGTAATTTGAGAATAGTAATTATATACCAAGGTAGAGAATACTTTTTTTATAGCCGAGCGTATTAAATCCCGAGCTGCGTAGCAGCAAGGGATTTAAAAGTGCGAGGCTATAATAGGCTTCTCTACCGTAGTTTATATATTAGTTTTTTCACTACTAGCACTATTTAACTATTTTTATTCAAAAATAAAATAAATTATTAACAGAAATTATATTTCATGAAATTTTCATAAAAATCAAGTGGCCTTAATCAATTACATTTTCTCAAATAAATACTTTAAACTGACGTTTAAAAATTTATTTTTTTTTTACTTTTTCCTATTATTTAGCTAATTATTGATTGTATTAATTGGTAATAATTGGAATAGTGATAAAAATTGTCTAAAAGAGTCTTTAACTATCTCAAAGCGTTCTTGAGGCATTATTGTAGAATCGGACCAAGCGAGAGGTTTTTCTCGGAAATCAAAAAACAGTGTGGACTTTTTGTTTAACAAACTAGATATCCATTTTTTTGTCCGCTATAATATGAAAAAGTAAAAACATATGTATAGTCTAATAGTCTAATAAGTTCAAAAGGTATTAAACTAAATATTTTATTTAATGTTCAAATCGGAAAGAATAAGCATAAAAGTTAAACGCTTTACAAAACTACTATGCAATAAAAAAATCTAATGGTATGTACTTTTTGAACTGGTAATAGAGATGTTCATATTTTTGCTTTTATAGTATAAGATATCTTTAAAGTACGTACATTACTATACGGTATTAAGGTGATCAAACTTTTATAAAGATTTAGTTTTTTCTTAAATTCATATATTGATATAGCTAAATAAAAAATTATAAAACTACGAAAGCATAGAAGGGCCATGCAGAATTTTTTTTATAATTGCAAGTTGTGAACTTGCAATTAGTAATAATTGTCAGTTGCAACTTGCAATTAGTACCAATTGACAGTTGTAAACTTGCAATTAAGCTAATTGTCAGTTCACAACTTGCAATTAGTTAATTGCAAGTTGTGAACTTGCAATTAGTACTTATTGACAGTTGCAACATGCAATTAAGCTAATTGTCAGTTCACAACTTGAAATTAGTTAATTGCAAGTTGTCAACTTGCAATTAGTGCTAATTGACAGTTGCAACATGCAATTAAGCTAATTGTCAGTTCAAAACTTGCAATTAATTAATTGCAAGTTGTGAACTTGCAATTAGTACTAATTGACAGGTGTAAACTTGTAATTAAGCTAATTGTCAGTTCAAAACTTGCAATTAATTAATTGCAAGTTGTGAACTTGCAATTAGTACTAATTGACAGGTGTAAACTTGCAATTAAGCTAATTGTCAGTTCAAAACTTGCAATTAGTACTAATTGCAAGTTTTGAACTGACAATTAACTTAATTGCAAGTTGACAACTGTCAATTAGTACTAATTGCAAGTTGACAACTTGCAATTAACTAACTGCAAGTTGTGAACTGCCAATTAGCTTAATTGCAAGATGCAACTGTCAATTAGTACTAATTGCAAGTTCACAACTTGCAATTATAAAAAACATTCTGCGTACAAAACAAATATTAAAAAGTCGCATTTTTTAGCAAACAAAAACTGAAAAAAATAAAAACTTAAAAAAAAAGTTTAAAAAATTGAAAAATATATA
Organism: Brachypterus glaber; assembly: GCA_958510825.1. Lineage (NCBI taxonomy): Eukaryota > Metazoa > Arthropoda > Insecta > Coleoptera > Kateretidae > Brachypterus > Brachypterus glaber. The sequence continues at coordinate 41,125,626 of OY294048.1, read as the reverse complement.
TTTTAATGTTTCCCTATGCCCCCTGTCCACACTTTAAAAGCTAAAAATATCAAATATATGCCAAAAAATAGTTTGGGTTGTCTTATTTAAATGTTCCAAATTTGATGTCGATATCTCAACTAGTTGACGGTATGTTATTTACAACTCTTATAGTTTTACATTTTGTGCCGAATTAAAAATACTGCTATATGCCTAGGTTCATTAAAATCAAAAACAAAAACAAAAAATAAATAAAATCAAAAAAATAATTTCAAAAAAATAATTTCAAAAAAATAGTTTCAAAAAAATGCTCAGAGTTATGTGTCAGATTTAACACTTCGAACAGAACTAATTGTGATTTTTATCACAAGCTAAATATTGCACAAATTCTTTCAAAAACTAATAATTTTCTTTCAAAACGGAATCAGATTAGATCCCGAAACGTTAGAAGTTAACTTTTATTTAGTTTTTCGTTTTTTTTTAATTATTTTAACGATTTATCAAGAATTTTATTAAAATTTCTTTATTTAGGCAAAATTTTATACTTTGGTAAGGTATTGACTAATAATATTTTTTAGGTAAAGAATATATAGCAGATAAGTATTGTTTTAAACGCAATACCTTACCAGCGCATCTAGAAATAGGTGTGCCTGATAAGAACATTTTAATTTTATTTTCTGTTTTAGATTTTTTATCGATATAGATAATTATTGAGGCGAAATGGCTCAAATTAACAATACTGTAAATATAGTTATAATTATTATTATTATTGAGGTACGGCGAGCGGCAAAGCCGATGAAACTGTATATTCTGTGATAGCTTTTATATTACTTGTTATTTTTGAATACCCCAGACAACCCATTAGCTATAATTCCTTCACATCGCAGAGTCTACAAGAATCTTCTCCTAAACTAAGTTGAAATGAATCTTTATAAACTTCAAAAGAGTAATTTAAATTTAAGGACGTAAGCTACGTTATTTTATAAAGGCGATATTTAGGTTTATTTAACCAGTAAAAAGCCTTAATGATATATAATGCAAGATAGTAAACAGAATTAAGGTTTTAGTTTTACATAAAAATTATAAAAATAATGCTGCCAACAAAATAATACTTCCCCTATAGGCTTAGGTTCATTAAAATCAAAAACAAAAAAAAACAAAATTCAAAAAAAATCCAAAAAAAAATATTTTTAATTTTTTTTTTCAAAAAAAGTTTATTTTTTCGTAAATTTCGAAAAATAAATTGAAAAAAATATGTTTTTAAAACAAATTGTTTTAACCCCATTTTACCCCCTTACCCCCAGTCCGATTTTTACGAAAAACAATTCCAGTCTAGAACTTTGGATAATCAACCTGTGGTCCAAATTGGAAGTCTTCAGCCCGAAGCACTCTTGAGTTATCGTTGTCACAAATTTCCCGGACACACAGACCGACATACCGACAGACGGATTTTTTTTGACGGAAATCATATTTTTTGGATATAAAACGCCCAGAAACGTAAATAAAAGCAATAAAAATTTTTCGACATTTTTTTACTAATTCAAGACTTTCCCTGGGGAAAGTAAAAGTTAAAATATTCTTCTACAGTAACTCACTGATTTATAAAATATATATGTAGATAAGTTAAGAAGTAAAAAACTATTCATAAAAAAATATTGCTCAAAGAATCACATAACTTGAATCAAAAAAGGCAAAAGGCCAAAAAGCTGTGTATGCGAAAAGGCCTAAATTAGTTCTTTGTTAGGCTCACCTTTTTGCAGGCCTTGTCCGCGGCTTGCAACTTAAACTCGTCCAGAAAACAATTGTTTTCAGACATACAAATAATGGGTAATTCTATGGTAACTGCCGCAGACACTTTCTTTTAGATATTTTATTATATTATTATTAAAGACTGTTTATTATTTATTATTTTTAAAGACTGTTTGTGAAAAAATGATAACATAATAAAAATTTTAAAAGAAAGCGTAATTTTTATGCGGCTGTAAAGACAGTTACCATGGAATTACCCTAACACTTACTATTCTAGCGCAGGCGCTGTGAATACTATAATAACAAAACAGATGGTCATCTACCAGTAGCAGCGCATTCTTTGTAAAAGACCAATGTTGACGCTTAGGCGGATTTACTCCTGCATCAGCCTGCTATCTTAGATATGCACAGGACTTGATTTATTTTATGCTGTTTCGTGAAAATATTACTTTAATAGTAAAGTTTTAAGTGAATCGTGAATATTTATGTTTTTTTTTTTTATTTTGTGATGTTAAATTTTAACGTGGAACTGTTGAACATATTAAGTCAATTTTTTTATAAATTTTAAAGATAATTTTTTTATAAGTTGGCGTCTGCGCAAACATCACTACAGAGTGAGACGGTTTTGTGTAAGCCGAAAGTTATATTAGATTGAGCTGGCAAACTATCCTATGGAAAATGCCATTATAGGAATTGGAATTGGTAGATGGTCATCTAGTTTGTTTGCAAACATTTTTGTCCGAAATATCAATAATAACAAGACTTAAATGTAGTCATGTTTTTAAAGTTTGTTTTGAGAAACTTGGTCGAAATTGTTTCCAAAAACGTCCTTCTTATAACGTATTATTCCCTATTTGAAAGCATATATAGGTATGGTATTCTTGTTTGGGGACATACCTGCCACATTGATGATATTTTAAGTAAACAAAGGAAAGCTATTAGAATCTTGACCAATAAAGGGTATAATGATGATGTCAAAGAAACTTTTAAAACTTTGAATATATTAACCGCCCCTTCTCTGTATATTTTTGAATGCTTATGCTTTTCCAAAAAACATGAAAATCAGTATAATCCGCAACATAATATACATGAATATAACACACGCCAAATGAAAGACATAAGATTAGATTATCATCGTACTTTAGCATCCAAAAATTCCCTTACATATTATGGCCCCAAATTCTACAATAAAGTTCCTTTGCATGTAAAAGAATTAAACTTTCGAAACTTTAAAAATAAAATAAGAACACATTTATTGGAACACTCATTCTACACATTTAAAGAATTTTTAGACAAACCTTTTACTTAATTTTAAAATTTGTACTTGTTTTTATTTATTAACTGTATTTTGTATTACTTCGTTTTTTGTTTTATTATTTGTACACATTTTTATGTAACATTTAGAACTTTATCCATATTTTTTTACTATATTTTCTTTTTGACAAATGTAAATACTGGAATGTATATTAGCATGAAATAAATAAATAAAAAAAAAATAAACGCATATATTTCAGAGATAAGGTACTATTTAAACAAACCGAAGAATAATTTTTGTGTCAAGTTTGAAACGGTTCAAACAAAAAGTTTCTAAAACACGATGATTTTCCTACTTTATGCAAGTTGATATTTTTTAGACAGGAATAAATTGCCGTTGGAAAATTGTTACTACAGTCATGACTCACCTAATATAATTCCAACTTTGAAATAAACTTTGAATTAGATTTTTTTGTAATAAATTTTAAATGAGGCTCATCTTTTACCAAGAATTTTAAGTATATGCAAAGAAGAACGATTACAAAAGTCCAACATTGTTACTATGAGAATCTTAATACAGATAATACGCAAGATACGCATATACAGGGTTGTTCAGTTTAGTATTCGCACCTGTTTTGAACGGTATGAAATATCGACTTTCAAATTTAATCACGGCATAATAATATTATTATTATAGTGGAAGAGGTGGATGGTCCAACCACTTTTTTGTAAAAAATTAATATCTTTGTAAAATATGAATATTTCGAAATAGTTTTGCCGTTGACGTAAACTTCAAACCTTTGTTTATAAATAGCTGTAATTTAAACTTTTATAAAATAAATATTTAATTTAATTTTTCTGTTTAATTGGAAAGCTGCAAAATGGTTGCATCTGCCCCATAGCAAACCAAGAGAAGGGGCAGTTTCAAACATCAATAATATTAAAAGATGCTTTATGTTTTTATTACATTTATTAAATAAACTTTAATATATAGTTAAAAACATGCAGCTTACAAAAACTTTAAACACATAAAATAAAATATCACTAAAAAAATATAACTTTAATAAATAAAATTAAATGTGAATAAAACTTTCTCTTACAAGTTAGTGAGATGAAATAAAAACAAAAGTAAGGCACATATGTTTAAAACAGAAGTTTAAAATCGAAATAAACTACAGTATAGTATGGTTAAACCTTTTTTGTTTTCACCTTATGCAAAAACCATAGGTTGAATGTGCCCCAGCCCGTTTGGCTGAATGTGCCTCAGGTGTACTTCTTGCACATAAAAATTATTCCAGGCAAAATTTCTTGTTTCAAGTTTAAAATAACATCAGATTAATTTTGTAAAATAGTGAACCTTGTAATGTAAGGAATATATTAAACACAAAGGCTCTACCAAAAGAATAAAAAGTTCTAAAATTTTTACATAAAATCGCAAAAACCAATTACCAGCTTTATTTTAAATAGATAAACTCAAAAATAATCTCCGCGTGGCTTTTACTTTATTGAGTGGATAATTATTTATTTTACCCACTCAACTGTCACTCGTCAAATTATTTTCTTGTAAATGTCATTAAAATTTTTAATTAAAATAGGAATTCCTAAGCTATTTATTGGATAAAATCTTGTATGGCAGTCATGGGTAAACCGATATTGCCCTCTCGAAAATTAACCTGCATGGCTGACGCCTCGCAAGTTAATTTTCTCATGGACAATATCTTACTTTACCCACTAGTATCATAAATAAATATTTTTTGTTTACTCGGACACTTAATGATATAGATCGGCCATATTATTTATGAAAGTAGATATTTGGGCGCTTAATTCAAATAGTCTTGGAAGTTAGAGCAACTGGTTGAATGTGCCCCTTGGTTGAACCATCCCCCTCTTCCCCTATAGCAAGACTGATGTTAGCAGCATGCGGTATAAATTTTGAAATACCTTAAGGTGCCTTTTCACGGAGTAATTTTTACGCAAGTTTGGTGATATGCAATTTTGTTGCAAGAATGATTCAGCGCATGCCTTCAGGCAAATTTGATGCTATTTTCGAGCCATCAAATTATTAGAACAAGTTCTATTTTTCATGCAAGATTTATAGTTATTTTCGTGGTACCAACCTGGAAAAAAGTTACTAAATCGATTTCTTTTTACTAATATAGTAGCAACTGGACATGTTAATAATTATTATTATTAATACTAGGCCGGTCTGTCTAACTAAAAAGCTTCATTAAAAAAGCAAAGGCTAGGTTATGTTTCTGTCAACAAATGCAGAGACACGTCAAAATTATCTGGTTGGCAGCATTGTTTAACTTGCAATATATAGCGTCAAACTTGCGTATAACTTGCTCCGTGAAAAGGCAAATGAATGTGTAATTGTCCTCATCTGGCAGCAAACTTGCATATCACCAAACTTGCGTATAAATTGCCTTTAGGCAGACAAAATAAATATTTTCATGTAATATATAGGCAAAAAAGTGATTGTTAAGTCGGTAAATTGCCTCTCTTTAATTTACTTCAGAATCAAGTTAGTGCCTTCGTATTTTACAGTTTTCGGACCATAAAACGGAGACAGGTGCTCCTAAATAAGAAATTGCAAGAGCTTTTCTTTAATTTATATTTACGATATAGAGAAGCTTCTGTATATATCTATTTTATTGGTAAAAATAGATAATATTGCTTTATTTATGAAAGCGTATCTTATTTCCTTTGGGATTACTATTTTATAAACATGTAGTCAGTAGATTTAAGATTTATGAACACTGAGAAAAGCGTTTATTCTTGAATAAAATCTTAAGGATTATAAAATTAATTACACTGTGAGCTTTAGCGCATTTCAGCTTATTCACAAATAAAGAGATTTAGAGATTTAAAGATCTTTAAAAATAAAAGTCTTGAAGAATTATAGTTTTCTTGCATAATTTTAAGGGGACCTTCAAATTATAAAAATTACATTTTTTTATATAGAAAGAAAAAAATACTATTGTGAAATTTTGTAGGTATGTTTATTTATATTCAAAGAATACGTTTTTTTTTTAGATTTTTAAAGTGCCATTTTGTGACCATATTTTTTTTTGAAAAAAAACATCAAAAAAACGGTGGTCGCCATGATTCCGGCCGTTTGGATCAACTGAGAAAAAAAAAAACAAAACGGGATATAATAAAAAAAATAATAAATAATATATTAAACAGCTCACTTAATATAAAAACAAGTACCACTACTGTTTAGGGAACGTACAAGTATTACGTAACGCAAATTTTGATCATATTAAACTAGACTAAATTGACAACTTTAAGTGCATATAGAAAAAAAATCCTAACATGACCCAAAAAATCTGATTACAGATTCGAAATCTATGACTCAAAATTAGTTAAATAAAGTTGGTCCGATGCCAGAAATTTTTTTGCTGTCGTACCGTGTAATTAATTATACTTTATTCTTTGTAGAACTTATGTCTTTATATAGAATCTATAATTTATTTGAGGCGTATATATATTTACAGTATTATTAATTTGAGTCATTTCGCCTCAATGACTATTTATATCGATAAAAAATCTAAAACAGAAAATAAAATTAAAATGTTCTTATCAGGCGCACCTATTTCTAGATGCGCTGGTAAGGTATTGCGTTTAAAATAATACTTATCTGCTATATCTTCTTTACCTAAAAAATATTATTAGTCAATACCTTACCAAAGTTTAAAAATGTTGCCTAAATAAAGAATTTTTAATAAAATTCTTGATAAATCGTTAAAATAATTAAAAAAGAACGAAAAACTGAATAAAAGTTAACTTCTAACGTTTCGGGATCTAATCTGATCCCGTTTTCAAAGAAAATTATTAGTTTTTGAAAGAATTTGTGCAATATTTGGCTTTATCAATCAAAATATGACAAATGTCAAAATATGTCATTTCGAGGTGATTGAAACAAAGACACCTGTAACAATAAAAAGGTGTAGAGAAATTAATTTGGAAAAGGCGTTTTTGTTGAAAACGTGTAGAGAAGTTAATTTGGAAAAAAATTATCTCTTGATATAATTATCTAATCTAAATGTAACGCTGACCATTATAGTATTGGAATATTAAACAAAGTTAATTGTATTGTAGCATTAAGGGATATGGGGATTTAAATGCATGCTGTCGTTTTACGAGTTGTGTAATTATAATTAAACTCAATTAAATTTAATCTTCCGCAATAAATATTATATACCCTATAGAGTAGCTTATAAACAGTAGCCGGCGTATTTCCAGTTGTAGTTAGAGTCACTTCATCTGTACTTGGTCTGTTTTTGCTCTGGTTTTCGTTTTTTTCTTCCTTTGGGGTAACGCCACACAACAAATGAAAATCGAAAATTTCCCCTCTTTTCCACTTAAGCTTAGGGATACGAGATTTGGAATTTTATTTTATAAGGTTCCGGAGCTTAAAAAAATATATGTAGAAGCCTTCATTAACTCAAGACGGCAACCCTATTACATTGATTTGACAATGTAAATTTTTTGATTTAGACAGGTGTCTGTAGAATAGAATTTTATAAATAAGGTTTTATAAGTAAGATTTAAAACCCTAATTTCCATTAAAAATCTAAAAAATATACTTACTATTAAATAAAATACTAAGATAAGAAAATTATGTATTATCTTAGCAATAATATAAGAGGATTTAAAAGTATTTTTTTAGCTGAAGTATAGTCACTCCATATAGCACCAGCTCATCTCACCTCACAAACGTGTAACTCTTGAATTTCCTCAATTGACCTTCCAATAAGGAGAAAAGCTAAGTCCAAAAACTGAAAACTAACGAAAGGGAACGAAAGAACAAAGTAAGACTAAGATGAAGTGACCCTAGTTGTAGTCCAGTCTTCAGGTCAATAAAGAGGCTTTACCTGGAAATAATACAGGAAGTTTTGATTTTCGGCTTATTGGCTAGGGTACTGGCAATAATAGTAAAAAGCAAACTTGTAAAACATTAACAAACTAATAAGAAAATATTGTGGCACAATAACAATTTCAGCTGTTTTTATGTACAGTTTTGACACTTAAATAACAATTTTTTTATTTTAAAAAATCAAACTTTTAGTCATCATTCACTTTATTAATAATTTAGGTCAGTTACCGGTTTCGATTATCATCGTCAGACTACAAGAAATTACACAAGTTAGAGATTATTTTAAGAAAAACAAACTTTATCTTACCTATCCAAAAATATATAAAAATACTATATCCATAAAAGGTCAAAAATTACCATAAGAAAACATTTATAAATATAAAACACAGTAACATAACGTCCACTTCAATTTACAAGACAATATAAACATAATATTAACAATAAAATCACAAAACACGTGTTTAAACAAACAGTATATAAATAATAAATGTCAAAAATCAAGAGTTTTTTTGAAAATCTATAATCAATATTAGGGATGTTCTAAGCTAAGGTGTGTAAGAAAAAGAAGTAGAAGAAGAAAAGGAAAAGAAAAGCAGAAGAAGGAAAGAAAAAGAAAAGGAAGAGGAAGAAGAATAGGTATAAGCATTTTAAGGGATGGGTAAAATATTTTTAAACACTATTCAACACAATCCTGAAAAATTGAAATTGAAACATTAAGAAATGTTATTTCTTAGAATTCCAATCTACTTATTGCAATAATTATACACAAATAGATACATAAATGTATGCACATATATAAAACATCCGCAAGTATTACAAGAATAAGCTAAAAAGTGTAGTGTTAGAACGGGGGAACGTAAGCTGTTTATTTAAAATATTTTCAGGATACTTATGAGCAAAACTACTAATCTCTAATTCTTCATAAAGATCCAATTTAACTCCACCATCTTGTAGGTATATGTAGAATTTCAAAATTAGAATTCCGCTCGAATGTATGTGTTTCGTCTCTTAGGTGATTTAAAAAATGTGAGAACTTCTTTCCTTCTAAATGTTCGCCCAATCTAACACCAAAAGATCTTCCCGTTTGTCCAATATAAAAACACTCACAAGAGTTACAGTTGATCTTATAAACTCCCGATTTTGACAACTTTTCAATAGGGTCTTTGTTTTTAATTAAGTGGGTTTTAATATTTGAAAGTGGTTTAAATAAGACTTTAAATGAACCTCTAAATAAATTTGCAATACTTTGACTAATTGGACCTATGTAAGGAATTGATATATATTTAATTTCATTTGTGATATTTAACAAAGAAGTGAGGTTGTCGTTAGCCAATTTAATTTGTTTTCTTCTTAATAGTTTGTTTATCAGTTCTGAGTTGTAGCCATTCATGTAAGCAATGTATTTTATTGTATTTAGCTCTGTTTTAAAATCTATAGAGGAAAGAGGTAACGATAGTAAACGATGAATCATACTATGAAATGCAGCCATCTTGTGGTTAAAAGGGCTGTTGGAAGTAAAAGGAATAACAATTTGTCGTTTTTAGTTCATGTACTTATCTATTACAATTTCATATTTGTCTGGCGATTCTCTTCGAATAAACAAAATGGGAAAGCAAAAGCAGAATCAAGATTCAGAACTCGCTGATTTCTTCGTAACTTTCTTTTCTTGTTGTTTTTAGTTGTCATTTTTTTGTTGTCAACTACTTTGCATGGTAATATTAGTAACACAACTACTTAGACAACAATCACAAAAAATTACCTGTTTGCTTCTTTATTTGAGTAAAAGACAATATGGGCCAAGAAAGTGCAAGTCTGTGCCCACCTTACAGCTTACGACAGTCACACAATTTTACAAGTTTTTATAGTGGAAGAGCACGAAACACGAACGGTGTTTTTGTGTACGCCATTACCAACTGGATACAGATACATCATATTTACAGGCATATTGTCGATATAACAGATATACTGGCAGTGTCATCTATGGCACAGAGGACGAACTAACAATTTTAAGAGGGGGTGGCAATATTAGGAACATGGCAATAATTGGCTCACCCACCTTATACATTCTTATAATTTTCCAATATTTTGTAAATAAATATATAAATAAAAAACAACAAACATCAAACACATAACCAAAGGCAAATACCAATATTTGTTAATTAAAGTAGAAAGTAAAAAATTACAACCCATTTTTATTTATATGTCATATTTATTTTAGCTTTAGTAAATAAATGGAATTTGTTTTACTTTATTTGTACAGTTTTTTTCCTGAAAATAAATATTTTACATAAAAATTCAATATTTAAAATCATAAATAGGTACAGTATAAATGAAAACTTTAATAACAAATAACACTTTTTTATAAGCAGCCCCTGTCTGCTATTCATTTAAATGACACACCCTCCATTACTTTTGAACGGGATGAGATAACTGGTGACGTTTTCTTAATTATGTCCCATTTTTTTTTGATACGCTGTCTAAGACATCGCCCTCGTAATAATATTACCCCCCTTTTTTTGAGTTTGTCCATAAAGTATGTCACGCCTATGGGGGGCCGGGGGTCCAGGAGTTTGACACTTTGTGGTAGGAAAAGGGGGTCTAGATATATGGTCACAAAAAAGTGCTAATAAAATTTTTTCTCCTATTGATGCATCCTTGTAGTATTCAAGTTAATTTTATGTACTTATTTGATGTTTATCTACTACGAGTGGGTGATTTAATTGGTGTTTATTTAATTTCACAATTTACCCAAATATATGCTAGTAATTAGTGAAGCACCGTAACTGAAGAAGAAGAAGAAGAAGGGAAATTACGGCTGTGGGTAAACAATTTTGCTCAGATATATCTAAAAATTACCATATAAAAGTTGAAAACCGTACACATACATACAATCACATAATCACACAATAAGTTATGTAAAATTTCAAATAACTTGTCGCTATATTTTTAAAATTTACATAATATAATGTAACTTCACATAACTTATTATGTAATTTTTAAGTTTCACATAATATATTAATATAGTATATTATGTGTGCGCGCGCTTTATTCACAGAACATAACATAGGTAAGAACATTGTCAACGTTATGTTATGTGATTTTGACAGAATATGTTTTGTAAAATTTTATTTTACACATATTTTTACAGAATATGTTCCGTAAAATTTTATTTTACATATTTTTTACACAATATGTTCAGTAAAATTTTATTTCACTTAAATTTTTTCAGGATATGTTCCGTAAAATTTTATTTCACATAATTTTTACAAAATATGTTCTGTAAAATTTTATTTCACGTAAATTTTTACAGAATATGTTTCGTAAAATTTTATTTCACATATTTTTTACACAATATGTTCTGTAAAATTTTATTTCTGTGAAATCAATGTTCTTCACCTTTAGCAATAATAATTTTTTCTCTCCTAGTAGGAGTAAATTTTATAAACAATTGATTTCTGTCACTTTAGATGTTTCAGTTCTTTGTGCAATTTTTACTAATTAAACCCAAAAGAAAATAGCTTTAAATAACTTTCTATTTATTAAATATAATTAATTATAATTAAAATCAATAATTAGCTAAATATTAAGAAAAAAATATTAAAAATTAAATTTTTAAACGTCAGTTCAAAGTATTTATTTGAGCAAATGTCATTGATCAAGGCTACTTGATCTTTATGAAAATTTCAAGATATATAATTTCTGTTAATAATCCAAGTTCAAGTCTCGTCTTATGGTCAACACTCCCGTATTCTCTCTATATACAAAACCACGAGGGGTTTATTTATTGGAATGTCCTTGTACACTTATCCAACTATCTTCTACAATCCTTGACAATTCCTTCTTTCACAATCATCTACAATCCTCCACAATTATCCACAATCATCTACAATCTTCCACAATCACCTGAAATCTTCAATCTTTAAAGATCTTCATTATTTTTTTTACAACCTTTCACAATCTTTTTGACAATCTACCACAATCCTTTGATTTTTACAATCCTTGTACACTTTTTTTCAATAAATAAACCCCTCGCAAAACTATAACATGTGATTGAATTAGTATGAACGAAATTAATGGTTCTAAAACTGGAAATCTGTAATTCCATTTTACCAGGTCAAACAAATCACATTAAACAAAGCCTTCATTAAATTTTCACAACGGTAATTAATTGAACAACATATTTTACCATGCAAAAGTTTAACTCGGGCTAATTGAAATGTATTATATACTTTCAATAGAGCCATTAATTGTCGATTAACTGGGATTACTAGAACAAGTTCAGTAAACAATGCATTTTGGCACTACAATATTTTTTACAATACATACATAAACGCATATTAAATACTAGCCGTTAAGCCTGTATTTTAACAGGAAAGCTCATATATAACACTTTAACTGCCGTGTGATGTGTTTTCGAAGCACAACGGCCGGCCGCGGCCCCTCACTGTGCGCCATGTGTGACAAAATGCAACACATGACATATATTAAAAACTTCATTCCCAAGCCGTGTGTCACGCAACGTAATAAATAACAAATAAGCATTGTGTGACGAAAATTCACTCGCTTTTTTTGCATGATTTAGCGGCTTGTTTTGCCATAAAACATTAAACTTGACATGACTCGTGCGTAATTGCAAAATTTCATAAAAATCGCGCGGCAGTTAAAGTGTTAGTCAAAATTAATTTTCAATGTTGGCGCTTTCACCAATTTTTAAACAGATTTTTTTCATTTTTTTGTCTCTTGTTAAAAGAAATGTAGGTTCAGATATTTCTCTTCAGCAGACTTCCTGACTTCCTGACGTGCATGCCAGACAGACGGACGGACGGACGGATAGACGAATGGATTAAACAGAACTACATTTTTTCCGAATTTTTTATTATTGAATTGGGGTCGCTTAATATGGATGTGTCCGTTTTTTCAACATCACGATAAGATTAATCACATTTATTTATACACTGATGAAAAAAAATTTACACAGTCGGCCGTGTAGACTTTTTTGACAGGGAAATGTGTTAGAATGTGTAAAAGTGTGTAAATTTTACGAAAAACGGTGTTAAAATAACACATTTTTTACACAATTTAACATGAACATGAACAAATCCTTTTTACTCTATTCAGGAATATTTAGAATCAGGAATGTTATAACTGGTTTTGTAAATTATTTTCGTACTTTTTGTTTATAATCTATATTTTAAACTTGTGTTTATATTTATTTGTTTATTTATTTATTGTATTTAAATTTTGTAACTATTTTATGTATTTTTTGACATTTCCAATACCTACCAAGTAGGTCAAAGGGAAAATAAATTATTATTATTATGATTCCGTGTCAATTCAGGTCTACACGATCGACTGCGTAAAATATTTTTCATCAGTGTGGTTAGAAGTGTATGTTAGAAACTGTTGCTCATAACACTTCCTTTAGCAAGGGGAACCTTAAAAAAAGAACTCGTACTTAAGTATAATTTTTTTGTCAGAAAAAATCATATCTATTACTCCATTAAAAAAAAAGGATTGCATTTTTTCTGGGCCGGTAAAAGTTATTATTAAAGCATTAAAAGCCTTTATTTAAATTTTCTATAAAACAGTAAAAAATTATAAAAATCATATACATATTCTAATTTATAAATATTTAAAAATAACATAACATAACATAACATAACTTTATTGTATCTAAAGAATAAATTCTTATTACAAGAAGTTTGATTGAAAAAAATAATAATAATGAATTAAACCTAATATAAGTGTACATCATAGTTATAAGTATATGAATTACAAAAAAAAAGAGGAAAAAAAAAGAATTAAACCTAATATAAGTGTAGAGCATAATTATATGTATTACAAAAGGAGGAAAAAAAAAAGGAAAAAAGCGCGTAATGAAAATATGATATAATAAGTTACTCGTTCAAGATAAATGAGCGAATTTTAAGACAATTTCTAACAAAACCGCAAATCATTTTAATTTTAAGAGCATTTAAATTGTTTAGGGCAAAAACAATACCATCAAGATCTATAAGACTATCTATGTAAGGTTCCCTCAAGGGTTTGTAAATAGGGCATTTAAAAAATACGTGTTCCAAAGTCTCAAATTGGTTTAAATTACATATGGTGCACCGATCATTTGGATTGATTTTATAAAATAAACCATTGTAGGAAAAAGTAAAGCTAAATGAGGTGGCCATTCTTATTTGCATTATTATTCGCAAGTTGCCAATATTTTCGCAGGAACGTAGGTATTTTTGTGGTTCTCTGGAGACAAAAAAGTTTTGATAAATTGTTGCGTTAGTCGAGTTAATTAAAGAGTTTATATCTTTATTATATAAATATTCTTTAAATTTATTTAGTAAAATCGGTTTGTAATTTTTTAATTTTCTTACAGAAATTTCATTTAAAAAACTGGGTTCATTTATACAGTCAAGCATTGATTGAAACTGCGCCACCCAATTATATTTCGAGTTACCGTTATTAAAATAAACAAGTCTGTCAAAGCATAGTCTAGGATATCTATGAGAAGGCATCCTAAGAAGTTTTTCTAGCCATGAAAGGCACATTTTGAATATTAAAAAGGATATTTTAAGGGTGCCAGTCTCTAGCCTAACCATATAGTCTGGCGTGTTACGAGGTAGTAAAAACAGCCTTTTAAAAAATCCTAGTTGGACGCGTTCTAGCTCCTCGATATTTCGCAGAGCCCAAATATTTAAAAATTATAAAATGTATATAATTTTTATAATTTTTTACTGTTTTATAGATTATTTTTTAAAATTTTTATCAACCAATCATTTAACAATATTTCTGACCACGTGTTTATTTTTGTCCAATAATATTACAGTGAGAATCGCTGTAGTATTTTGTTTTCAGTATTTCTCTTTTACAACAAGATTCCATACCAGAACCATAATTTGCAATTTAAAAATGGTCGAAAAAAGTTTTAGTTTAGCAAACGAAAATGGAATTAAATTAACCAAATTAAAGAACATGCCTGTAAAAATATTAAGATAAGTAATAAAACAATTTATATCATTTTGCGATGAAAAAATATAAAAGTTGGTTAGACATAACCCCTGCAGGGCGATCCCCCGGTCGTAATTATTTCCAGACAGCAAATTTTCATGAAAATAGCGAATTTTTCCCACATAATTCTCAACCTCTTCTGTAATTATTTATGAAAATTTAACTGAAATATACCCTCTAAGTGTACGATGACAAAATTCCATTGAATCCAAGTATGAATATTTTTGGGTATAGCAGAATTTACCAGAATATCCACGGTTGGATATTCGTATACGGGATGTTCCATATAAGTTTTAATCTGGTATGGTAGGGACTTTTCCCTTGAAAAACCGGCTGGAGCGGAAGGGGTTAAAGTATTATCATAAAATTAAGTTTTAAAACACTTACAATATTATAGTAATTAAAAAATAATAATTTATCCTTTAACTTACAACGTATTATTAAAATTTTATCCAAAAAAAAGTTTTAAAACTACAATATTATTTTTACAATGTCAACGGGTTAATTTATTCCATGCAAAAATATCAGACTATGGAACACTAACTGTTTAAGTTTCCCCCTAGTTTATATGAACTTATGAGCTGTTCGAAGTTGGAAAGTTGAAGTCCCAATAGGAGTTATTTAATTAATTACTGATCACACAAATTAAATCAAGGATTTACAAGCTTTCATTTGTGGAACCGAACTTCACTTTAGAATTTTTCCCTAATTGAAATATTTGCAGCGATTACTCACAGCGCGCGCAATGTTTTCAAAGTCACGGTTAGCAAATTTTGTTGATTTTAGAAGTTTATTTTGGTACCTACTTAAATTACTTTTTTCCATTTCTTTTTTCATACAAATATCCAAAAACCTCTTTTGAAATTAAGACCATTCGAAAAGCACCACCGACACATTCTCAGCACACAATCATTTAGTTTGGCACTAAGAATGGATAGAGATTCAGCAGAAACAACTTCCGAGGCATCATCAGCAAATAATGTAACTAGGGTATCTGCGTCAGAATCGAAACATATATCATTTATGAATATAATGAAAAGCAAAGGGCCCAATATACTGCCCTGTGGACTCCCGTTTCACATGGTAATTTTTGAGAGTAGACATGACCGTCCCCATCCGATACCCGAACAATCTGGAATCTCCCAGACAAGTACGATTTCATCCACTCAAGAGCCGCTCCCCTAACTCCATAAAGCAAACTTCATATCGAGCTGGTCAAATTCCAACAAAAAAGGCTACGATTTTTTTGAAGAAGAAATCTAAACTTAACAGCCGTAGAACATCATTTCATTTGCAGTTCCAAAGAACAGTTTTAAAAGTGTTAATTTGCGTTTATAAAAGGTAAGATATCTAAAATACTACTACTAAAAAGTTTGTGTAATATTACTAATTTTTAACGATTTTAGCTAACCTTTCAAGCGAAAGCGATGAAAAATGCACCTGAAGAATTATTTGAACAGGCCAAGTTTGCTACATATTTTGTTACCACAAAAATTGTTGACGAATTTGATCTCAGCGTGAAAAAATAGACTAGTGTTATCATACTAGAAAGGAGTATTCAGAGAACCGAGCTAACGAAAAGAATTTGATTAACGTGGGATAATTTTAGGAAGCATGTTCTCAGGGAACTCATACTTATCAATTAAAAAAAAAGAGTATGGAAAGGCGTTATCCATCCTGTAATAGTACATTACACACCGAGTACGCGAACCTAGTTTTTAGTGCACTCGTTGTGCACGGAAATGGTTTGCGTCGAGGTGTCTATACTATTTTTCCCACGACCTAACATAAAAAAAAAAACAAAAAAAAAATCTTAAAATTACTCGATAGAGAAGTCATGGCCTCAAATATTAAATTTTTGAATGATACAATTTTAAAAATATGGAAAAACGGTGTTATTATCATAAAAAATTACTTCTCTCTCAAAAAAAAAAGAAGAAAAACGCTTTCATGTTTACAGAAAAATTAATTAAACCTTAAAAACAAACAAAAAATAATGGTCACTGGAATTGACTTTTTTAACATGCGACATATTTGTGACCGACTATATCTATATAGTCTATATAGTCTTTATAGACTTTTTTATCATGTCCACATTTTTCAGAAAACTCGATATACTATGTCCTTTCTGGCACAGGTCCATATTTTCTTTGAAAATACTTTCAATGTCATTTTTCGTGATTGACGATCAAATTTTCAATTAAACCTTTATCCCTTATTAAATCAATTAATTTTAATCAGTTTTCTTTAACATCGTAAAATCTTGCAACTTTGGTTGGTTTATTGCTAATAACATTTTTGTAAAACCAAAAATGGGAAAAAATAATTAAGCCGTTAACACAAGTCAATATGAATTTTGTGCCTGGGATTAGTGTACGTACTATAGGTTTAGTGATAATCATCCGGAAAAAAATAATATTTCATGAAAAATTTTAGTTTTATAGCCAGGAAAACATTATTTCAAAATTTTAGTAAATATATGACTTTAATCATTAAATAATAATAATAATTCAGGTAGGTATATCTATATCTATAGATAAAATTAAAATTAAAAACCATGCGTCTAAAATCGGGTCTTTTATTTTTTGGTTTGGACTTTTTTGAAAGTCCAAACCAAAAAATCCAAACCAAAAAGTCTAATGTAGCATTTGCAATTTCGGAGAGATTTATATTCTTCTTTAATCATTTTTAATCAATTTCACACAAGGTTTTTGCACAGAATCACGAGTCAACCACCTGTTTACATAATAAACAAACAAGTTTGAAGTATGACTGTCATCAAAGTCAAAGAGTGATTCCGCTAGTGGCGGTTTTGCTAACTAAGTTTACCTTTTTTCCTAACATCAACAGTTATTATTTATAAAACTTCAAATAGCCAGAGAAAACCTCTCAAAAAATAATATTTTTTTAGAAATATTCAGGTTTCGCATTTCTAAGATACTGTAAGCTATGTAAATTATTAAATATAGTTTATTAATTAAAATTGTTGTATAACCTTTTTGTTAACCAGTTTAGCGCCGCAGGCAATATTTTTTAGAATTTTTAATGACACCCATTTTCTAAACAACTTTATATAATTAAAAAAAATGGTTTTAAAAAAGCTTTTATTAAAATTTATGGCCGGCACTCGGACTCGGCTCGGTAATCATGTTATTGTTCCGCAGTCGAATATTTTTATAAATAATTTTTCAAATATCTCAGAATTTTCAAAGAAAATTATAAATATTTTTAAAATATTTTAAATACAAGTTTCTTATGGATTTGCGTTCCGTAACCATTTCCAGCGCCTCAGAAAATTATTTTAGAAAAGCCATGGGGGGAGACGGCCCCCTGCCCCCTCGGGGCACGCAGTAAAGAGAATAAATTATTTTTTTGACGTTCATGGACACAAGTCATTATTTATGATAAAAGGATATTTCTTTATCCCTTTTTTCGTCTGAGAGAAAAATAAAGTTCATATCTGAAACACATACCTTTTATAAATCACATAAAAGCATAGGCTTATTATTAAAGAAAGAGACATTACAAAAGCTAAAATAAGTATACCGGGTGTCCTACCAGGTTCTTGACAAGCTATATCTCCGTTATTTGGTAAGATAGAATTTTTTGCAAAAAACAGCGTTTAATGGGGGCCATTGAAGTTTTTATTTACTTATCCAAAACCACCCCTTGCTTACCCACCGCCTTTAAACCACCCCCAACTTCTGTTTTTCAAACGGTACTTCCCCATTTTTATGTGTCCACCCGGTATACATTTCTTATTCCATTATATTATTTTTTATAAAAGTTACCTTAAGAAGAGATTTAATTTAACTATGACGTTCGAAAATATCATTAATTTTCTTTTCTCTAATTGAAATGAAACAAAAGGCTTTTAAAACAATATTACTTTACAGCAAAAATTACTTGGAAAGCCGTATACGGATTAAAACTTTAAAAGCCGTATACGGCTTGTCTATAGAATGTCAATGTTCATAATTAAGTAGAATTAAACCAACGAACTAAAAACTCTTCTCTCTAGAATAGACATTTCATTCGTAAAAGCTGGCAAAAATGTAGCCAACATATATAATCGTCTGTCTTACTCGCACAGCTTTGTACTAACAGAGACAACAATAATAGTTACTGGTTATTGTTATTGTTCAGACACAAACAAACAGAGATGTTGGCGATACTTTATATTAACGGTATGCGTAACAGACAAAAATGTTTTAGACTCGAAAGTACCGTCAACTGAGGTGACTTCGGACGGTGTAGTTGACTTCGGAGACTTTTTTGGAAAACCTAAACCAAAGCACGTGTGTACAGTTGGAATCAAAAAAAAAAAAGTACTACAGCATTGAACCTTGAGGTTTACCAATATATTAATTTTAAGTGCTCTGTTTACAGTGAAATTTTTAGGGTTATGTACAATGTCAGTGGATTTTAAAACGGTATCAAATAACATTCATTTCACGAAAAAATATATTCCTATTTGTAAAAGTTACAGAAATATATAAAATTAGAAAAATTAATAACTGAAATAAAAAATAACATTGATAAAATAACGAAAAACAATAAGGTACCTTATTTAATAACAGATAAAACTTTTAAAGGACACGAACCTTCATTCCTATATATTTGGTTCTGGCGTATAGAATTTTTTAATTTCTCGGGCATTTTTCTTATCTTAGCCCGAAAATATATTGTTAAAATTAATTTTTGTTACACACTTAAGTGAAGCATGTTGACACATTTGACACTTGGAAAAATCATGTTTCAAACAAGATGACTGTTATACTTAAAGTGAAATTGAAATTGAAATTTATTTATCGTGATACAATACAATCGTTTACACTTGTCAAATATAAATATAAAATATAAAAAATGTAGACAGCAATGTCCAGTAAGTATTACAATACTAAAAAATAAATTAAATAAATTTAAAACAGTATGAAATATACAAACATACAATTAAAATTCTGTCGACAGGTTGAGTCTAAAAAATTCATTCGTACTGTAACAGGCTTTTTTTTAACAAGAGAGCTTTAACTTGCGTTTTAAAAGAACTTAGCGGTAGGTTTCTAACGCGAACTGGCAAAAAATTAAAAAAATTTGGGCCAAAAAAATTTGAACCGAATTTACTACTCTCAAGTCTTATTTTTGGCAACCTAATGTTGTTAGACCTTGTATTTTCAAGATTTTCAGACTGTAGAGTATATTTACCTAAATTTTCTTTGACATACACTAAAGTTATAAAGATGTAAAGAGATTGTATGGTTAGGATATTTAGTTCAATAAAAGCTCTTTTAACCTCATCTCGATACCCTAGTCCCTTTATAACTCTAATAAGTTTTCTTTGCAGTCCAAACAGCCTTTCCACCCCAGATGCATGACCCCAGACCATCAGACCATAAGTTACTTTAGACTCAAATAAAGCAAAATAGGCCGTTTTAAGGACCTCTAAGGAAACCATCTTTACAAGCGATCGAAATACAAAAATTGATTTTGATAATGATGCTGCAAGAGCACTAGTGTGCTGCTTCCAGTTCAAGTTTTGATCAAAGTATAGACCGAGGTATTTAACTGTATCTGGGTTTGAAAAATCATGAAGAGGTCTATGAGTAAAGAGTATGTCAAGGGTTTTATTATTATTTAATGAGAGCCTGTTTGCCAGAAACCAATCTTTTGCACTCGACCGCCCCTCATCCATGAGCTGCAGAGTCTGCTGAAAATCTTTTGAGTTTGATATAATATTTGAATCATCAGCAAATAGAAGGTTTTCCCAATGTGGTAACGCAGCTTTAATATCATTTATGAAGATCAAGAACAGCAGCGGACCAAGCACCGAGCCTTGTGGCACGCCACTGTTCACCATCCTCATATTTGACTTTTTACCATTTATTGCTGTGTACTGCCTTCTATTGCTGAGATACGACGCTATTATTTTCAAGCTTAAGGGGTCAAACTTGTAGAACTCGAGCTTTTTCAACAGCTCAGGATGAGGCACACAATCGAAAGCCTTTTGAAGGTCGAAGAAGGTCACTCCCACATATATAGTCTTAGTCTTATGTATCTAATCTAATTACATGTAAAAACTCGTAACTTCTACTTGTCTCTACTTGGCAACACATTAGTAATGTAATGTTACATTACATATGATTCTGCATGTAAATTTACATATTTCTTTTTTACAGTGAAAGTTTTTGTAAAACCTCAAACTTTTCTCTCGGGGAATCCTAAGGTGCAAAAAAATCCTTTATTTACAAAAATGGCGAAGGCGCACATATCAATGAAATCTGCGCGGGCTTTCCTGTTAAAAAAGCTAGTCTATGCTAAAAAGAACACTACAGTAAACCAGAAAAGAGTTGATAAATACAGATGAATTTATTTTTCCCGCCTAGTACGTATTACATATATATTTTGCTCCAAAATTTAAACCTACACATGTAAGACATGACAAAAATCCCGAATAAAAATAAAACAAGTATACCTATTGCATTAACCCATATCATCTGTGAATAAGCTTTAGGGGTTAGTAAACTTTGAACTTCTTGAATTATTTATGAGTCTATAACAAAGACATTATACATGCATAGAAAAACAACATTTATTATCCTTGCTTATACAATTTGAAAAGATCGGATTTAAAACTTTTTCCAAATAAAATTACGCTACCGTCTTCTATCCGACTACAACAAAGCTTGGGTTCCTCTATAAACCCTAAACAAATATCACGTTTCCAAATAATATTGGGCTCACGCTTCCTCATAATACCTTTTGGGCCAATATGATAAAATATCATAGGACTATATTTATTTTTTCTCTTCCCAATGAGAAATTAAAAAAGAGTATACAGGGTTCCCACCAAGTCAGAGAGGTCAGAGAAGTCGGAAAAAGTCTTTTTTCAGGAAAAAAGTTTACATAAAGTTACACTTTTTTATTAAATTAGGCTTGGCCCCCCGGAGTCGGCGCCTATGGCTAATTACCTATGTTTTTACACCCAGGGACAGTCATACAGAGGCGTCTCTAGACTTTTGGCCTCACCGGGCAAACTTGAAAAGCGGTGGCCCCCAGGGCCGAAAGGGTTAAGTCTAATCTTATAGTCTAATTATATTCTATCAATTTGCATAACTTGTGTCTCGAAATTGCCTACAGATAGATCCAATACGGATAAATTATTTACCAGAATGTCATTACTAGCTAGCATCAGTGCTAAGGCTCTCATGTTAATTTAATGTTTCACTGAGAAACCCGAGGTTACACAAATGCGAATGGATAGTTCATTAGTTTGATTAACCCTTTAAATTGGAGTAAGCACTGATAAAAATATTTGTAATATTAATATTAATAATAATATAAAAAGTTATGTGAGTTTTCCAGACAGAGCTGGCAAAAAGACGGGATTTTCCGGAAAATCCCGGACAGTGTATTTACCGGTAAAAACCGGTAAAAACCAGGCCACAATTGCCCAAATGGTTGGAAAAATCAAGTGGGTTTTACTTGTATTTACCAGGGTAGAAAACCGGGAAAAATTGGGAAAAACTTACATTTTTAGTGAAAAAATTGAAATACAATACCTTTAATTTTGGTATATACAACAACCAAGTTTTAAAATTTGCTCGCCTACTTAGTTACTAGGAACACAACTGTGAATCACAGTCTTTTTAACCGACTTCCAAAAAGGAGGACTTTATCAATTCGACGTGTGACTTTGTTTTTTTTTATGATTGTTCCCGCATAACTTTGGAACGGATGAACGGAATTTGATGAAACTTTTTGCAACTTAAAGAGGGCATTCATAAGGTGGTTCCGTTTCAATTTGACGCCAGGATAATGCCGGGTAAGCCGGATAATTAGGATAAATCTAACCATTTTAACGCAATTTCACTTAAAAACGGCTTAATTTGGTTCTACTACCAACCAAATTTTTAGAGAAATATCGGAAAACTCGGATAAGCCGGATAACTTGATTAAGGGGTCACTCGAATCTTACGGCACACTGAGAAAGTTTAGCAAGATTTTCTTTAGTATTTCATTTAAAATAAGATAAAAATATTAATTTTATTTTTTAGAAATTTATCTTTAAGATAATGACGTCAAAACGCACTTTTAGTCCAAATTGTTGAGATGGAAGGACAACTATAATTTAGCTTAGATGTGGTAAAAACCGGTAAATACCACTGGTTTTTACCGCCCTGGTCAAAACCATGCCAGCCCTGTTTCCAGAACATATTCTGTAATAAGTCATGTGAAATAAAATTTTACGCGACACATTCTGTGAAAATTTATGTGAAATAAAATTTTACACAACATATTGTGTAAAATGTTATGTGAAATAAAATTTTAAGGAACATATGGACTAATGTCGAGGTTAGCGAACTAAAGGACGTCATTTTTAAGCAGACTTTTTTGGTTTTTATGTTTCAGACCAACGGTGGAGCTATCGCTGGAACCGTTTGTCTTGTTATTTTTGAGGTGTCAACCTCAGCGCGTTTATTTATAACCAAAAAAAAAAAACAAAAAAATAAAAAATATTTTTTTTTGTGATCTTTAAGAGATGCTTTTTACTTTGTAAAAAGTTTTGTACATAAAAATAATACAGATTTTTTCAAACAAAAGTTCAAAAATCGTCAATTTTTTGCCTCAAAAATCAGAACAACCCCTTAAATTCCAGTTAATGTTTGAGATTGCTTAAAGATTTCTTATTAATAGCGCTGTTTGGGCTTGGTTTATATTGTTATCGCTTCTGTTTTGTATTGCTGTTAAATAAATTAAAATGCCTGAATGTATCTCAGTTAAAAGGAATAATAGTAAATGCAAACAAAACGGTCATGTTTGGAAGATAGTAAAGGTTTAATTTCCTTTTAAAAGATAATAATCATATTAATTTTAAGTAAAACTCTGGCAGAGAAAATTTATATAAATCCCCTCGAGAAATCCAAATATCAAAGCAACTGAGCTTTTAACCTAGGATAAATAAGTTATAAAATTATTTTGGTTCAAGTATCCAAATAAATCAACAGTAATGTATGATGTAAAACAAATTTGTTTTACCACTTAAAACTTTGCACAGTGGGATGAGAGAGAGAACAAAAAAAAAATCAAGCAAATAGGGTGGTTTGATTTTTTAATTTTTTCGATTTTACTGAAGTATGGCATACAGGCTTGTTTTTATGACATTGATGTAAAAAGATGAGATTCAAAATGGCGCAATCGATATGCATATCGTTTTTTAATATTTTATCGTAGTTAGGCCAAATTAAAGCTAAAAAAAAACTATTTATAAAAAGATCTTAACTTATACACTCAATAAAAAAGTTAAAAATTAGGTTTTTTATCCATTTTAGTTAGACCTGGATGATTTGAATGTCCAGGTGTTTGGAAATGTCTTATATTATCCCTAGAAATTCCTTTAATGAAAATACATTTATGGTAAAGTGGTTTGGACTTAAAACTTAAAAACTAAAGTTAAATGGTAAAAAATCCTAGCAATTGCAATAAACAAGTTCCTACAAATTTTTATATCTACTTATGGTACCGCTAGACATAATTTTTTTACGGAAATCATCTTTTTTGAATATAAAACGTAGAGAGGCGTAAAAAAAATCAATACAAATGTTTATTTTTTTTTACTAAGGCAAGACCTTTTTAGGGGAAAGTGAAATATAGTTAATATTTTTTTACGCAGGATAATGCATAAATATGTTACAAAGAAGTAATTCTAAATAAAGGTATTTCTCGCGGTATAGTTTCTCAGTCTTCTTCTAAACTCCAGGCGATCAAAGCCGTAGGAAAATGTTGACACGAAGTGATATTTAAAAGCTAATTAGGTTAATCTTATATTAATTAAGCAAGTTATGCTACCAGGCCCGGGTACAGGGAGTCAAAGGGGATATAAAGTTGCCGAGCCCGGTCCTCGGGGAGCCGGGAAGCTAGGTAAAAATTAAGCAATTTTCAAAAAAAAAAGTTAAAAACTTTTTTTACCTAATCAATCAAAACTTTGTTTAGATAAAGTTACTGGTTCCATTTAAGCTATAAGCGGGAACCCCATAAAAATAATAGGACTCGATCAGCCTTTAATAAAAAAACCTTATACAGAAAAAAATCCCGGTCCCACTTAAAGAAAACGCAGGCTCCGGAATAATAAATATTATAAAATGTGCAGGCCCCAGTTGTAATGCTACGCCGACTCCTCTATAAAAGCATTGATCAAATGGCGCGCGTTGTGAAAAAAAAAAATAAAAACTGAGTTTTTTTATTTTTTAAAAATTGGTAGAACTGATCCTTATAATAAAAGTAGTTTTTTTTTGAAAAAGTTACGTTAATCGGAATTTTCTTTCAGCTTTTTTTGATTTTTTAAAAAGTTTAAGCCCCAATAACTTTTTGTTTTTAAGGGGATTACTTTCAAAAATAATAGGTCTTCCCCTCATAGAACTTCAATTTTCCTGAGAATTTCAAGTCGATCGCATTATTCGTTCTTGAGTTATCGTGTCTACAAAAATCGTGACATCGGACAGACGCGTCTGTCTAGACGAACGGATCAAACCAAAGTTTCTTATTATTTCATGAAACACATTAAAATGTATATCCAAGAATTTTTTGTCTGGGACGTTTTTAGTGATTTTGGGAAATTCTAAACTACCGTATAAGGGAACGTTCAAGTATTACGTAACTCAAATTTTGATATTTTGGACTTTGGACTGGTCAAAAAGAACATATAGATCAAGACCAAAAGTGAACAAAAGGTCATATTTCTTTGTAAATAAATATTACGGTAAAGGTAAAGCAACTTATTTAAAAGTTTTAGTTAGCGGGCCAAAAAAACTTTTTGGCCCTAGGGCCACAAAGTCCAACTTTCCGCCGGCAAAACATGAGCAAAAAGTGTCGCTTTTAGAATCAATCGAATTAAAAGTTATTTTTTAGAAATCTGGTTTTTAGGGGGCCGTCTGCCTTTCTGTGCCCGGGACAAGGACTGATTTTTCTTGCATCATAAAACTGCCTAACGCAAGACTAACTTTATTCTATTATATTTGATTAATGTTATGCAAATATTATTTATTAAATGGAAGCTAGAAGCTTATCGTTAAACGGGTCTTTTATACACTATTAGTTTTGAGACCTAATAATATTTTGATTATAGCACATTAATTCTTGGTACGTAATATAACATGTTTAATATACTGGACTCTCGCCAGAAAAGGGCCCTTATTGTCAAGAGTCGGGCTTTACAGCGAAAAAATTACCGCGAAGACTAATACCGCGCTGTCCTTTACCGCGATCGCTATTACCGCGATGGCCATTACCGCAAAATGCCATTACCGCGCATGACTTTTACATCGAAAATCCTTTATTTTTATTTTTATATAAAGCTTTTTTTCCGTGGGATTAATGGCAGTTTGGTTTAGGTTTTCAAACAAAAACCGACGGCGAAAATTTAATTGGTATTTTTATTGATAAACTGGAACTAAATGTACCCACATTTCTGTATTTGGTTTTGTTTTTTTTTTCGTTTTTTTTATTTGTGTTTTTTTATTAAACTTATATCGATTAATTTTTATTAATCGTCATGTAGATCGAAATTTTGAAAAGTGCTAGGGCAAAGACCACGCTGTGTATAAAAATTTTATATACATGAAAAAAAGACTGTTTAAAAAATTTTTTTTTGGAAGTGCGTAAGTTAGGACGTTCTTTGCTGCCGTGGCGTTTGCATACTTCTGACGGAAATATTGTTAAGTAAACTAGCTATACCCACAACCCGGACCTAGCAGTTTTAAAAGAGTTTTGAACAATGTAAAAATATATATTTTGTTTTATTTTTAAACTATTTAACTTGTTACAATAAAATGTTGATTAGTTTTTCTGCAAAAATAATTAAATAAATATTTTAAAATTTAATATTTTTTTCTGCTAAAAAATAAAACATAATTAAGCGCGGTTATGGTTTTCGCGGTAAAGTTTATGCGCGGTAAAGTAATTTGTAATTGTAATTTTTTGCATTTTTTAATTCAGCCAAAAATTCTATGTATAAAAAAGTTTATTTTTTATTTTTAGTTTTAATCGTTTTCGTTTTTATCGTATAAAAACGAGAAACACATAATTTAACTTCTTTTTACTTATTTTGCTAATACCATAGTAAAGCCATTTTTTCATGTATAAGGGTATTTTTTTTAATATCCCCTTATTATTCTAAAATAATTTCTCTTCCCAAAATCACCGGATTCCAAAGTTTTTATATTTAAAGTTTAACCAGCTAAAAAGTGCTTTTTTAGTTGGAATTTAAACAGGTTTTTTGTTAGACTAGTCAGTTTTTTTCAACTTTAATAGAGAAATATTTCCACTTCCCAGTGCTTTACAGACATAAACTAGGCACCAGCGGGTAGAGAATCTATTAAAACATTAAAAAAGGTCATTAACAACTAAAATCGTTTATATCTCGAAAACTCTGAACGACAATATAGGCCCTTTTCTGGCGGGGATAATATTATAAAGGCCTAAGGCCTACTATTCTCATTGGGTAAACAACGTTTAACAAACAATCTAGTTAAATATTACGAACTGTCTATTTAAACGTCCCTCGTAACATAACCTAATTCTTTGGTTTGGTTTTTTCGTCTGTTTAGTGTTCTTTAAACGTGGGGAATATAATTCTGACGACAAATATACCTAAAAAGCTTTAAAAACCCTAAAAATCGACAAAAAAATACTAGACGTACACTCAGCTTCGTCTACGTCACACGTAGAAGTAGCCTGTTCTATGTAAACTAGCTATTTATACGTCCGACGTAACATAACCTAACTCTTTGGTTTAGGTCGGTTTTTGCGCCTGTTTGGTGTTTTTGATGCTAATGGGAGGCTTGGTCCCCCCAGTTAAACGGAGAGAATACAATTCTGACAGAAAAATATACCTTAAAAGCTTAAAAATCCTAAAAATCGGCAAAAAAATACTGGACTCAGCTTCATGTACGTCACACGTAGAAATAGCCTGTTTTTTATGAACTAGCTATTTATACGTCCGACGTAACATAACCTAACTCTTTGGTTTAGTTCGGTTTTTGCGCCCGTTTGATGTTTTTGATGCTAGGGTGGGGGGGCTTGGTCCCCCCAATTAAATAGAGAAAATACAATTCTGACGAAAAATATATCTTAAAAGGTTTAATTTTGGAGTGTTACGCCCATTTTAATGGTACAGGAAAATAGCGTTACCGGGGGAGGGTGGGGGTCCAAAATTTGCGTTACGTAAAACTTGAACGTTCCCTAGTGGGGGGTGGGGGGCTTACACGGTGAAAATTCACTTAAAACACAATTTCGTAGAAAATTAAACTTAAAAGCGGGGTTGACATTTCCACGGAAAACGCCAAGCGATTCTCTTTTGTTCTGTGTTGCTGTATTTATTTATTTATTTATTTATTTATTATGTCGCAAAATAGAAAAAAAAATGTTTTACAGTGTAAAGAGTCGCAAGAACGAGACCCTTGCTAGTTATAAAAATAACCATTATATGGTGTCATTAATGGATATCTAATGTTGTAAAACCCATCAATTTTTCTTAGGAGTTATAATATCAGCAGGAGCATGCCCTAGGGAGTTTTCCTGCTATCTAGGAAATAATTAACCCTAAATCAACTTTAGATATAGTTTGTTCTGGTGTTCCTGATTTTGAAACTTAACACCGAAACTTTAAATCGTTTTATTTTTTTAACAAGATAGTCTTTTATTATTTAACATGGAACTGTAAGGCCTCTAAATTGGAAAAGTTTACACAAAACCGAAAAAGTGTAACCTTATAGCCAAATGAATATGGTCACCCTAAAGTGAAAGATAACTAAGTAAATATTGACTTTTTAATGCTACACATACTAAAAGAATAAAAACCCCATTTCATTGCTATGTCCTAACATTATAATAAAATTATATTATAATCAGTTTTTAAAACAAACATCAGGGTCTTCGAAAGTAGAGAAAAAATCATGTTCTGGCGCCCGAACATAGTCATGGCACACCGTGTAGTGGGTAACACTATCCGATAATCGTATCGGACGATAATTAATCATTAATTTAACTAATTAATTAACGTAATCATTAAATTTAATAATTATAATCATCATTTTAATTAAAATATGCATTTACAATTTTGGCGAATGCGCTAACGTTGTTATGACCAACCTGTTTTCAACTATAATTAATCGAGGAACATCAAGTCGAGTAAATCGATAGAATTTAAACGATTTCTGGGGTTGTAGGAGTTTTTGATGGTGCTCTTTCATTTAACCCTAACCTACAGACACGGCGTAGATTTTACGCGTGGATAGTATGCAATTTGTGATTTCTCGCCACTCCGACTATCTGCGGCTTTAGGCTTCTCATTACCTTTCAGACATTCAGTTTAAGCCCTAAAACTGAGCGGAGAGGTTGGTATGTTGCACAAGTGATTTTTCTTGGTTCATTTAAAATTAGGCGGCGTAAATATTATTAAATTAAATTAATTAAATTAATATTATTAATAAATTTTTTAAACATTTTAGCTATTGAAAAGCATTTTTAAAGCATCGCAGCGCCTAAATGTAGTCACACATATCTATTGTATGTTTTACAGATCTTAAGTACAGTAGTGTCACTATAATCCGAATCTTCGATAATCCGAATGATGTCATAATTCGAATTTCTTCGTTTAGATGACCGTATCATTCGCGAAACTACTAGTTCAAACTAAACAAAATAGTAGGTGTACTGTATATCGTTTTTAAAAAATCTACGTTGGGAGTTTTGACTAAAACACCTTGTATATTTACCCATTAAATACAAATGTTTGTAAAACCAAATGTTCGTAAGAATGGATTCCATTCTATGGAAGCGACTTCCAGAAAGCCAATTTAAATTGAAAGAAAATCTCAATCGACTAAAAAGCCATAAAATGAAATTTAATTAAGATAGCAGACACCAGGAAAGTAATTAGTTTAATTTTAGTTTTAGTTTAAAGTAAAAAGCGCATTGATTTAATTAAAAATAAAGAATCTCTTTTCTCAGAAAACAATCACCACTGTAATAGGTATAAAGAAGAGATTTTCGTATAAAAAAGCTACAAAAGTTAACTTTAAATAGAAACCTCTCGTTAAAACATCATTAATCATGTTCTTATTTAAGATCGTGTGATAAGCTGAGAAAAAAATTCCAAAACAGGCACGTTGCAGCGCGTTGTGATAAGGAAAAAACCGAGAAGATATGTAATGCTACGCATTCCATTATATACTATTCACAGTAAATTGCATATTACATTTTCCCAAATACTTGAAAAAAAAATATTAAAAAAAAGTTTACATACAATTTTGGATACGCGTCGTCGTGTAATTTTATAATATGTCAGTTTTACTGTTTAAATTAACAAATTATTTACTGAGAAACAAGAACTTTTAGGCACAGTATTATTCAACAATAAGTTTTTAAGTGTTTACAACGTGAAGATATTTCGATTTATTTCACCAAGGTCCTCAATTTCTGCTTAAGCAAGCTTAAATTTAATAATATTGATCGTTTATTAGATTATATTTACCGTCTAATAAAAAATCAAATTAAATTTGATTTAAGTTTAATATAAATTAAACTAACCGTTTGTTTTAAGCTAGGATATTTATTAAAGACGATTTAATAAAAACTTAAAAATACCTCTAACAAAGTAAAATAAATAATTTTCATTATCCATTGCATGCATTGGGGTATTTTAAAAACACATTTTTTTGAAAGTTTTAAGTCTTCTCTTCTGACATAAAATAAAAAATACCATAATTATTTTCCAGATTTCAAAGATTCAAAGATATTTATTATGTTTATAACATAGTTCATGTCTTACACTCGTCAAATAAGTAAAAAAATTAATGCATTGTGCATTTCCGCTAGAAAGAGCCGGTAAAGAGTTCATATAAAGTTAGTGGTTCCGAAAAAGATAAGAAATATAAGTGGTCGATCGAAAGTCATATAAACTCTTTTGACTCCAATCAGTGCAGTTAATTAACATTGAATTAAAAAACAAAACTAAAAACAAAACAACAGCAAAAATTTAGGGGCTATGAAAACTGGAAACAAAATAAAATAATTAATTATTTAATTTGCTAATAAAGTAAGTGGATGCCAAATGTTGTTAAAGAAAACGCCAAAGGAGGCTGAAATCAAGGCTAGAGGACCTAGCCACCCTTGTCCTTAGTTACGGCTCTGAGGACAACACTAGGCAACTGCCTAGGGCGAAAAAATTAAGCAAATAGTGAGAGTAAAGTAATTTTACCCGTCTAGTTGATTACGACTTCTTTTGAAAAATCCGGCCCCTGTGCCAATCTAACTATATTAAAAAAATAAATGAGTTTTCTAAAAATAATAATAGGCAATAACAAAGCGCTGCAACGCGCTGTCTGGATAAATAGACGGGTACAGACGAATCCCTATAAAATTACTAAATAAAAGTGAATATTTCTTTTTTTGATTATTAATTTTATACGGAATGACTAAAAGGAAAGTAAATATAATACTTTTCTCAGCAGCAAAAGTTTTACAAATAACGCTTGGTTTTTAAAATGATCTGAGACCAAAAATGTTGTCAGACTAACATTCCTGCATTTAATTTTCCTACTCTCTAACTGCATAATATGCTCAAGTAAAAATTTTCAAAATAAAAGTAATTTTTCCCGAAAACATTACGATTTTTTTAAAAGCTTGATCACCTATAACTTTTTTGTTTTTGGGGGAATCACTTTCAAAAACGATAGAGCTTGATTTTTCGTGAAAATTTCAAGTCGATAGGATTATTTGTTCTGGAGTTATCGTGTTCACAAAAATCGTGACATCGGACGAACGCACGGACAGCCGGACGGACATTTGAAAAAAAAGTTGCCTATTTTTTCATGAAACAAATTTATATCCAAGAATTTTTTGTCTAGTACGATTTTTGATTTTTTTTGAAAAACTACCGTATAATGTTATTCTAGCGTTACGTAATACTTGAACGTTCCCTATGTTGTTATGCGAGCGTGGATATGCCCTTAGACGGTTACCTAAAATAGTATTTTGCCGTACCTATAGAATTTATAAACTGGGATAGTGAAGCACTATATTTTCACGGCTTTTTTGTTTTAGAATAAAATTTTAAAGCGAGATTTCTATGGATCATTACAAAAAATGATTCATTAAAATATCTCTTTTTCCTTTGGGGGTTAAAGCCAACGAATTGTGAATAAGAACCTTTTTGTCCAACAGCGTGGAAATTAATTTAGTAGATTTCAATATACTTTTGTGAGAAAATAGTTCGGGCAAATTAGAAAAAAATAGGGAAAAAATTAGATATATAAGTTTAATATTTTGGGATTATGCTTTCTATAAATACTATAACAAAGACCTGTAGCGTCCCCTCTTAAGCGGTAGGTGCAAGCCCCCTTTTTCTCAAAAAACAACCCTGGACGTGATGCGCTGCAGGTTTATGATAAACCGTTTATCGCCTTTTTCTTCGAACCGTATATCTGACGAAAAAAGGTCACCAGACCAAAATTATTCCTTATAAAATTTTGAACTAATAAGTTGCTTTTAATATTGCAGAAACTTCATATTTACAATAGTTATACACAGTAAAATCAACAATTAGCTAAATATTATGAAAAAAAAAATAAAAAAAAATAAAAAAAAACTAAATTTTTAAACGTCAGTTCAAAGTATTTATTTGAGAAAAAGTCATTGATCAAGGCTAATTGATTTTTATGAAAATTTCAAGAAGTAGCATTTCTGTTAACAATTTATTTTATTATTTGAATAAAAATAGTTAAATAGTGCTAGTAGTGAAAAAACTAATATATAAACTACGGTAGAGAAGACTATTATAGCCTCGCAATCTCAAATAACTCGCTGCTACGCAGCTCGGGATTTAATACGGTCGGCTAGAAAAAATGTCTTTTCTACCTTGGTATATAATTACTATTATTGTACATTCGTAAGAATTAAAAAGGTTTCAATTTATAAATTTACATATAATTTGACCGTACTAAAAGTCTGAATAATAATGTGAGATATGGTTTTAACAAAATATATTTTCATTACAATCGTAAGAATTGAAAAGCTTTCAATTTATAAATTTACATATCATTTTAACTCTTAGTTTTATTTACGCTATACTTTATACGTCTATATTTTATATAGGTATCCCTACTTTTATGATGCATAAAGTACTGCTAAAATTTGCTGTAAAGTTCTTGAATAAACTTTATAACTTTATGTATTTGTTAAAAGGCAGCAAATGATGTAAACCTTCACTAAAAATTGTCAAAAAGGGACGTAAAGGTATAAAAAATAGATATATTTATACAGATTTTTAGGTTTTTGGATGCACTGGAAAATTTAGGTAAATCAATCCAAAGATTTCTTTCTCAAATAGTATTTTTATTCTGAATTTTTTTCTGAAGGCTCACACCTCGAACATAATTCTAAATTTTGTTTTATTTATTAATTTTTTTTAGACTTTAATTTTTCCCTTCAGGTCCTTTTTTGCGTGACACAATTATATTTACAAAGAAATACATAACGTTTAGAATGTAAATCTAAAAAATTATATTTTTATTTTATGCTTTATCACATGTAAGGTTTAATGCATTGAGTACACCTCTAGGAATTCTTAAAAAATCGTATCAATAAATTTTTATTGAAAAAAATCAAAGTCGTCACAAAATGTGAGAAACAAGGTGTCAATAACCAGTAAGTCCAAAACATTGTTTAACCAATCGTTTTACATTGCGAAAGAGATTGGAGATAATTTTATTTTTATGGATGATAACGCCACTCCCTACCGCACCAGAAGGGTTACCAATTTGCTACAGCAAGGGAATTTTTAAAGAATGAACTGACCAGCAAACTCACCTGACATGAATCTTTGTGAGAACGTGTGGGATATGCCAAAAAGGGTCATTTTAAATAGAGATAACCCCCTTTTGTCCGTCAGGAGCTAATTTTTGCTGCTCAAGAACAATGGAACAACATATCGCAGGAAGCCATTAACAACCTTTTTATTGGCATGCACAACGTGTTAATGTTTTGCTTGAGAACTGAGGACTTTCTATCTTATCTTATCTTATCTTATATTACTATAATCCTCACATGACGATCTTTATTTCTCACATTTTTCGATGAGTTTCATTTTTTTCAATAAAAATTTATTGATACGATTTTTTAAGAATTCCTAGAGGTGTACTCAATGCATTAAACCTTACATGTGATAAAGCATTTCAATAAAATGTAGAACCCACATCTTTTTTAGAATAATGTTTGTTTACGTTACAAATTAATTGGGGGGGAGGGGGCGAGAATTTGGGCGATGTGTGTATTTGTAATTGTAAATATTTATATCCAGAGTTTATTTTCAACATTAAACATTTCTATGCATATACATTGCTTATTTAAACTTCATCTGCAGGATACTCAAAGTAGGATATTATAAAGCGTATAGGTAACATTTCAGGATGCCAAACTATATAAAAATGTTATAAATGCATAAAAATTTTACAAGAAATCTGGAAAGTCCCCAAAATACTTTTAGGGTTGGTTTATATAGGACAGGAGTCATGTTCCAAGACTGGAGGCGCCAATAAAAAGAAGAAAATTTAGTTGAGAACTATGATATGCCAGATAAAGGCTTGTACTTATTGACTTTCTTTTACTTTAGAATTTCACAATTTTAAAATGTACGAAATGGTCAAACTAAAGATGTTGTAAGGTGGGTGAGCCAATTATGGCCATGTTCCTAATATTTCCAACCCCTTTTAAACGTGTTACTTTGTTCTCCGTGTCATATATGGTACTGTCAGTATATCTGTAATATCGAAAAGATGCCTGTAAATATGAGTTATCTGTATCCAGTTGGTAATGGTAAACAAAAACGCAGTTCTTGTTTCATGCTTCCAAAATAAAAACTTAAAACTTAATTTTTCTCTGACTGTCGCAAGCTGGGTAGCATCGATTATTGCAGGGCAAGAACGTAATAATGTAGGCACAAAATTGCACTTTCTTGGCCCACATTGAGTTTCACTCAAGAAAGAAGCGAACAGGTAATTTTTTAAGATTGTTGTCTAAGTAGCAGTGTTCCTAATATTGCCATGCAAAGTATTTGACAACAAAAATATGACAAAAACAAAAAACAACAAGAAAAGAAAGTAAATCGGAGAGATCTTGGTTCTGCCTTTTATTCGATGAAAATCGCCAGACGGGTATGAGATTGTAATCGATAAGTACATGAAGAGTACGTGGGGTTTACTAAATACGACAAACTGTTATTTAAGTGCTCAATATGTACCTTAAAACAGCTGAAATTGTTATTGTGCCACAATATTTTCTTATTAGTTTCTTAGTTTTTTGTAAGTTTGTTCTTTACTATTATGTCAGTACTATGGCAATATTTTGGACATGGGTTTCTAATATTGTCAGTATGTAGTATTTTTTAAAAAACAATAATATTTTTCGAAGCTTGTTTATTTTTTATCCATTAGAATAAAGATATCTTTATTGTTAATGTGGTAAAGTTTCAGGTGATTAGAAATTAATTTGAATGCAGTAAAAAATAATAGTATATTATTCAACGAGCGTATAATAATTGCTATTAATCAATGAGGATGAATTTTGGGACACAAGCCGAGAGGCGAGTGGCCTAATCACCCGAATGATTAATAGCTATTATACGCAAGTATAATAATATACTTTATGTACGGCCGTTTTGGGTTTTAAAAGGTTTATTTTTACAAACCCGTGATTAATAGGCCTATTAATCACGGCCGTGGATAAAATGTCTTAATTAACATGGAAATAATTGACTCACCCACCTTATTTCAAATTTAAATTATTCATGTTTAAATTACCTAATAACATGCAGATTAAGTGTCCCAACTAAGAGAGATTGCTAGTTTTTTGCATTTTTTATTAAAGCGATCGTACCTAGTGCCTTAATGTGAAGTTTTCTGTCAAGAATAATAGTGGAGACATTTATTAAAACTTAGGGACCAAGTCTCTTGGTCAAAGCGTTTTTGAAATATCGTAGTGTAAAGTCAGTTTGCGAGCATCTTAACACGAACTATACGTGCTTTTAGCCTTTTCCTGATATGCCAAGTTTTTCTTCTATAATATATTTTTAAGGTTATTTATCATGACATATTATTACAAGGACGTTTGCAAAAAAGAGGAAAAGTGAAGCTTTTTTTACTAGTCTGTAGAATTTACGAACAATGCGAAGCGGAGTCCAGAAACTACAGACGATTAAAAAAAAGAACTTTGCCTCGGAGTGAAACATACTATTTTTTCTTCAAGCATCACATATATATATATATATATATATATATATATTAAATATTAATTTTTGAATTTAATTTATTCAGTAATAAAGTATGTTTTTTTGTATTAAAATAGGCAAATAAAAACCTTTCGAAATAAACTTAAACCTTCCTTAGCTCATTTTAAATTTTTTTCTTAGGCTAAATCGTACACTTTTCGCGATTTCGATGGTAACTTGTCTAATGTAGCATTTGCAATTTCGGAGAGATTTGTAGGTGTATAAACCATATATTCTTCATTTTTAATCAATTTCAGGTTTCTGCACAGAATCTCGAGTCAACCACTCGTTTACATAATAAACAAACAAGTTTGAAGTATGGCTGTTGTCAAAGAGTGCTGCCGCCAGTGGTGGTTTTGCTAACTAACTTTTTTTTTACGGCGTACAACAATGAACTCATTTTTTTACTGTAAAAAAATATATCACTTCTAACTAGTGTGTTCAGTTAAAAATATGAACATTTTAGTACGCTTGAAGAAAAATAAACTTGTTTGTCAAGCCCATTTTCTTCCGACATAGAGTAAAATTTAATAAACATCTTCTTTGAAAATGTGCGGCGCACATTGTGCGCTAGTTGGCATACATGACATCAGGCAAAATCTGAAAAAAATTTCCTGTTCCTCTAACATTCCCAAATGGAAACTAAAGTTTTAAACAAACAATGAAGAGTTTATATTGAGCGTAGCTTTTGTAACTAAGTATGGAAATTTATTTTTCTATAACATTTACGAGCAGACTAATTAAATCTGTCGCAAAAGAATAAAGGCATTTTATATTTTTGTCGCTTATCTGACATTTTAATGCCGCCTCTTAGTACGTATTTTATAGCGTTTTTGTTATAAAGATAACACAATATTTTTAAGTTCTTTTTTGCACACCTCAATTCACTAAGCAGTCTCGCTTCTCTAGGGAGAATTTCTAAAGGATTGCTCTTTTAAAATATTTTGCTTATTTCCGAAAAATCTTAGTAAAATATTGTTCTTAAAAGAATTATTATTTAACAAAGATTTAAATTTTTATTGTTATATTTTTACTAATCTTAATAAACTTAAGGTTATTCGAGGGTACACAGAAAAAAAAGGATTCTTTGAACCAACTTTTTGAACGAAGAGCGCAGGTCCTTAAACGAAGAGTGCCTATCTTCATTCAAAAACCCGTGCTCTTCATTCAAGGACTTTGACTTTGGTTCAAGTTAGCCCTTTTTCTGTGTACGCGTATGTTTTTCAATAGTTCAACATTTAGGAAAATCCTATTTGACTAATTTTTATTTAAAACTATTATAAAACTAAACGATTTTAAGCTTTCACGGCCACTAAGATATAAAGAACTTTCACTTTCGGGGTTAGACCATGTTAATGAATTTTCATTTTCCGACGTTTCGTCTCTTACTGCTAGAGACATCTTCAGGGGTTAATCTGAAACTGGATTACGTTTAATCCATAAAGATGTCTCTAGCAGTAAGAGACGAAACGTCGGAAAGTGAAAATCCATCAACAAGGTCTAAACTTGTGAAAGTTCTTTATAAAACTAAACGAATTAAAAATTATACTTCTTATTTTTCTTTTCATACTACTAATATATTTTCTTAAATAACTATTTTAAAATACCTACTAAATAAAATTATGACAGTTAGTGTACTTTTTAATTTTTAAACTACATATTTTAAAATCAAAACTAAAATATTCTGTACAAAAATAATTGTGGCATAAGTTGACACACGAGTGCACTGGCTATTTTTTAAGGTTGGCCTTTAAAGTAGAAAATATATGTGTTTATTTTTGTATTTCTTATATTTCTGCTAATATTTATGCTTATCTTTTATTTTGTGCCGCCATTTGCGAAATTTTGCATTTTAGTACAAAAAATATAAAAGTAATATATTTAAGTTTTAATTTAAAATAGCCAAAAAATTTAATAAATATTTAAAAAAAAGTACCTACAATAACTTTTTCGATATACCGGGTAAGTTTCATTTATGTCCAACCCTAAAATTAAGATTAATTTTCATTCAATAAAAACGAAACTTTGGTGATTTATAAAATTTTACATTGGCTATAAAATTTCGGATTTATTTGTTTCACTTCCGGTTTCGCCGAACTTGGCATAAATGTTTTTTTTTTAATGGAACACCCTGTATTTTTACATTTTTGAACTCGGCCGATAATTGTGCCCCTAGCACAAGCTTTGAAGCTTATCTAGGTCCCTCCATGAATCTGTACTCTATTAATAAATAAATTATTCTATGTATAAAAAACTGTTCAATTTCAGAAAAATTCAAGAAAGCACCGCAGGCGATTTTTTTACGAATTTTTCCAAACTTGATGATCTATTTTAATTTTTAAGCAGTTTTATTATTCAAAATTTCACAAAAAACCTCTAGCGCAGCGGGCCCATTACTGCTTTTTTCCTGGGTACAAATTTTACAATTATTTTATCCTGGGTGGGGGGTAACTAACCCCCCCCCCACGTGATCCGCCACTGCCTCAATTTAGGGGTGGACATAAATAAAACTCACCCGGTATAGCTATATTAAAAGTTAACCATCGATATAACCAGTATCCGGCGTATTTCCAGTTATAGTCCAGTCTTAAAGTTAATAAAAGAGGCTTTACTTGGAAATAATTCAGGAAGTTTAGATTTTTGGTTTATTGGGTAGGGTTTAAGACCGCAAATAAACAATTTTGCGACATTAAACTTGATTTGACGACATTTTTTAACGTTTTAACATCCTAGGACAAAAAACGTTTGATATGGAAATAAAGAGGACCAAATCTTCAACATTTTTTGTGTCATGTATTTTTTTGTACGACTTATAGCTAATTCAGAGCACCGCCTCAAACGTTAAACTGTAGGGTTTTAGATTTTCCTTTATAACTTGGTTAGGAAGGTTTTTTTATGCTTAATACAATGGTGATTCAATGGAAAATCGGTTTACTCGAGATAATGGGGCACAAATGTGTGAAATATTTAAAAAAAATTAAATTTTATGTAAATTAAAAAGAAAGTGCCAGACAGATTTTTTTAATTTTCACCCAAAATGTTCTAAGGGGCATACCTAACCGACGATAAAGAACAATGTTGGTTTTTCGAAAAAAAAAAAAATTAAATATCTTAAAACGTATAGTATAACGTTCAAGAGATATTTTAAAATTCCGTTTTTTGTGAAAAACACGTTAAGAAAAATAACAGTTCCAAATCGAGTTCAACGTCACAAAATAGTTTTTTTATTTGCGGCCATTAACCCTACCCAATAAACCGAAAATCAAAACTCCCTGAATTATTTCCAGGTAAAGGCTCTTTTATTGATCTGAACACTGGACTACAACTAGAAATATGCCGGGTACTGGATATAACTAATTATTGTAATTAATGGATTATATTCCAACATATCATTTATCTCTGCTTGTCTTATCTCGGCACAATTGTATCTATCTTGACCGACACCTTCGACAAAATGCTAATTCCGAATATAGCGGAAATAGGTTAGCAAATTAGGCCTATTCAAACGTAATTTAGTACCCATATCACCCTGCTTTGTAAAACAGATTTAGTCAGAAAAAATGACTTTGTAAATTTAAGACCAAATTTAAAAAACTCTCTCGGTTAGATTTATTTTTAGTCAAGTTTTTTCATTTTGTTTTAGGATAAAGCACTCGAAATATTTAATTAAAAGCAAAAATATTCAGGGTTATTCAGAAATAAGTTCGTTAAAAAATATGAAAAAAAGTTTTTATAAAGGTTGGTCCGGAAATGAGCCCTAAGGGAGCTATGAAACTCCTAAGGGTATACCCTGAAAAGTAGTTTTTATTTAAAAATTTCTGGGACCCTATAAAACACAGTAACGAACTTTTGCACATTCCATTAATAAAGGCTATTATTTAATGCAATTTTTATTTAGTAAT
This sequence comes from Brachypterus glaber, assembly GCA_958510825.1. NCBI lineage: Eukaryota > Metazoa > Arthropoda > Insecta > Coleoptera > Kateretidae > Brachypterus > Brachypterus glaber. Next base: position 41,085,530 of record OY294048.1, on the reverse strand, counting down.
TTTAACCAGAGACGTGCAAAATGGGGGGCCGATGTCACTTTTTTGCAACAAACTTTTTTAACCGTAGATTTTTTGACATTTTCTCAATAAAATGTTAATCTTCAATAGAGATTTCTCCCGTTAGATTAGACAGGGACAAAAGTTCTACCCAAAAAGGATAGAAGACATACATACACTCCCACTTCCACCCCACCAAACAAATTCTGTATTTGTTCTTTGTTAAACAAATACAATATTTACTTGGCCGGGCGAAAAGTGTAAAGAAATTACTGGCGCCATCTAAATTTTAGTAGAATTATCTTATTCTACAGATTCACATTAGCTATGTTCGTTCGTGCCGCTCACTGCTACACCTTCCGGCCAACCAAATAAATACTGTTTTGTTGTGTGAAAAACAAATACAGTATTTATTTGGTTAGCTGGAAAGTGTAGCACAAATGAGATAGAGATAGGGTAGACGTCTTTTGTTTCATAATTCTAGTTGTAGAGAGCTCCATTAAAAATACATTAAAAAAGTTAGGGGGAAATGCCCATAAATGGGACACTTTTTTTGAACGGCTGCCACAGTTTTATTTTTAATCTTTAATATGTATTTTTTTCTAGTTATCATATTTGGAAATAAAATAACACAGTCCAAGTGTTAAACCTAAGATGTAGTGTTGGGATCTAATATGAGCATGTTGTTGCCGTATCTTTCTGGCAAATTGATTTAATTAAGATTGCTCCATCTACCGGCAGTTTTCGGTGGCTTGGACCGTGTAGAGATAGATATTTGATCGGATCTATAAGGATGGACATGGTTCTGGGTTTTTCGTTGTGATGCTTTTTCTCTCTGTTCTAAATAGTGGTGTCACCATGAGAAGTTCTGGTGCGGTGTTTGTCTGTCCGGATCCTGTCTGTATCTTTGAACGACCCCGGCTACCGGAGATTCGGTGGAGGGAGCAATCTTATATTTAAAATTTAAATAATTTTTTAAAATCTTTTAATTTTATTATTTTAATTAACTACTTTTTTATAATTTATATTTATGTATATATATAAATATATATATATATATATATATATATATATATATATATATATATATATATATATATATATATATATATATATATGTATTATTGGATAGATTTATCTTATCTTAACCTGAATAATGATATTTATTTTTACCAAAACTACAACCATTAAAAAAAAACGTAACTTGTCCCATTCATGAACACGGTATTATTAAATGGGACACAAATAGAAAGTTGCTATTAAAGGTAATAAATCATAAAAATAACTATTATTATCACTATAACTAATAACAATAAACCTATAATGTCCTTTCATAACAAAAAATAGCTGTCATATTCTTTTTTTTTACACAGAATTTACTTTAAACAAATTAAAATTTTCAAATTAATATGATATATTCAAATCAATATCATATTATATAGATAAAAATCATCGACTTTACTTCAGACTTTGAATTTGGAATAGAAAATATATTATATTTATCTGTTTTTAAATTTATCGAAAACGGTTTAGTTTTGTTTTCGACAAATCTGGATTCAGCATCCAAAAATATATATAAAAAATGTCAAAAGCAACTGGATTATAAATAAAACCATTGTAAACTATTACATACATATATTAAAATTCATAATTTTTGTTATTAAAAAATTCTCTCCATGTAGCTGTTAAAAAGTATTAAAGGGGAAGGCGTTGCAACGCGGTTTTTTCTTGTCCGTTTTTTATTTATTGTTCTGAAAAGGATCATATTTATAAATATAATTGCATTTAAAAAGTTTAACACTTTTAAACATAAACCAAGCTTGAAAACAGAAGCAAAAAATATTTATAAAAGGAAAAAATGAAATCAAATCTAACTTTCTAAAAGCTGCTCTTTGAGCTTTTATAAAGTTTGAGTGCCTTCAAATGCAAACATTCTCGTAAGTCATTAACCACACCCAGGAAGTTAAATAAGGCGTTATAGAAAATATGGATGTTAGAAAATAAGAACAGAAATAACGATAATGCCAACAGATAAATAATTTTAATAATACAGGGGAATTGCGTGAAAATGACATGTACAATAATACTGTATATTTCATGTATATACAATATAGATACAATACTATTGTATATATTATGTATATTATATCTAGGGTTTCTATGAATGGTCTTTTTAGATAGTCTTTATGCTTTAATTTGTGATATAGGGTAGACATTTACATAATTACTTAGCTAATATAAGCTGTACGAAAATTATTTTATAGTTATAGGGGAAGGTGTTGTACCTTTGACCCGTTGTATCTTTAACCACCACGTAATACAGAGCACTGTATGAGTATGTGTGTAATTTAATATAGTTAGTGTATAGTTTACCCGCTAGAGGTGTTACTGAACCTGATGCGAGTTAAAAATAGGTGCGTAAGTTTATGAAGTTTAGTCTGTCAAAAGTAAGTATTTTTAAGTTTTAAATTGCCTCATAACTTCTTTGCCAAATTGCTTATTTTGAGATTAAATATATCCAAATGTAAAGTTGCCTTTCTAGAAGAAGCTTGAATGTTTTAGAGATAATAATATTAACCTAAAAATAACGGCGGCCTATCCAGTTTGAAATGACCTGGTCTTGTACCTTTGACCACTAGCAGGTGTTGTACCTTTGACTAATCAAAGGTATAACGGATTTCGCAAGCATTTTTACTAACGAATACTATTTTTAGTTTTTAGTTTGCAAGATGCCAAGGAGCAAGACCGGTGTTAAAGGGTCAAAATTCGTAAAGAAGATCCAAGGTTCATAAAAGAACATAAAATGACCATAGGAGAAGCGGTTAGACATTTTAATTTGTAAAAAAACCTACTTTAATCTTTCATTTAAACAAAATGAATGAGTCGCGTGATGAAATCTATACTTATTCACTTAAAACATCGAAAAAGTACCAAGGTCAAAGGTACAACATACCTGTTGTACCTTTAACCATTGAAGGCTTTTTATAAAATGTCTAATAACATAATTGTAAATGCAGTTTAAAATTTGCAAAACATGTACTTTACGAGTAAAGACCTAAATGCTTACGCGAGTCTGTAAATGGGCTGCATTCAATAAAAATTACATCTAAAAAAAAAATTAAATATAGCAATCGGTCAAAGGTACACCACCTTCCCCTACTATAAAAATCTGTTTTCATGGAACTTATGAATTTTTATTTTATGATACTAAATATTGATTTTAATAATAGTAACACAGCATAGTGGTCCCAGAAAAAAAAGTGACACAAATCTATTTTTTTTTTGCATAGAGCTATTTTTTGCAAGTAGTATAAAATTTGAAAAAAAAAAATTCGCGTGGTTCTAAATTTTTCAGAAATGTCCGACTTAGCTGAAATTTGATTTAAAGGCTTCCTTTGATAATCCTATTGAGGACCAATTCCCAAAAACTCAAAATTCAAAATGGCGGAAGAAATTCGCCGCGCCGATTTAATTTTTTGAAAATAAAGCAAAAAAAACTAGAAAATAAGAAAGATTTAGCCCATTTTGTTATGGGTTATTTTGCTTATAGCCTCTAGTTATTACTGTAAAAATTTCATGATTTTATACTGGCCCGTTTTTTTTATTTACTTTTGAAAAAAAAAATTATTACAAATTTAGCAAAATATAAGTAATTTTTCTATTCTATTTATATTAAACAAAATCACCCTAAAATAATTACAGTTTTAATAAGAAAAGCTGTTATACATACATAATTTATTTTTAATATGCAAGAAAAAAAACATATTCATATTTTGCCAAATGATTTCTTTTTTCATAATTAAATTAAAAAAAGGCCAGTATAAAGTCATAATTTTTTTACAGTAACTTCAAGTACACATAAGGAAACTAACTCATAAAAAATTGACTAAATCTTTCATATTTTTTTTTGTTTTGTGCCATTTTTTCGTTAATTTTAGAAAATTTTAAAAAATAAATCGGATATACTTATTCCGTCGTTTTGAATTTTAAATTGTTGGTAATTGGTCCGCATTTTACAATAGTTATTTATAGTACTAGTGGGTAAAGTAAGATATTGCCCATGAGAAAATTAACCTGCGAGGCGTCAGCCAAGCAGGTTAATTTTCGAGAGGGCAATATCGGTTTACCCATGAGTGCCATACAAGGTTTTATCCAATAAATAGCTTAGGAATTCATATTTTTATTAAAAATTTTAATGACATTTACAAGAAAATAATTTGACAAGTGACAGTTGAGTGGGTAAAATAAATAATTATCCACTCAATAAAGTAAAAGCCACGCGGGGGTTATTATTAAGTTTATCTATTTAAAATAAAGCTGGTAATTGTCTCATTATCTGTATGTATTGGATAAAATAATGTTTTCAGTGTATAATGCCTACCCAGGCAACCACAAGATGACGGATCACGTCTTTATCACGTGAGAAAGACGTCGAAAAGGGGGTCAAGTCGCAAGCTGCCCAAAATATGACCTAAATGAAACGTCATACGGTGCCCAAAAAAAAACGTCGCTTCAGTAACGTTTTTATCACGTCAAAAAATAGTCAGACAAGTGACGTCAACAAATAAATAATTAGAAGTACCTGTATTTGAGTATTTGACAAAAAGACGTCATGTCATGTCAATTTTTAAATATATTTTTTTTAATGAAATTGTGATGTAAGAAGCAAAATTGTTATTAGAATTATGGCTGTAAAGAGATATGAAGGAGAGGAGAAACTATGGAAATGGAGTGGAGCGCGAAGAAAGTAATTTATAAATTTTATGTAAAAATCAATCAAAATTGGAACTGCAGTTTTTTTTTTTCAAAATTAATGGAGAGCCCCTAGCACAAGCCAAGAGCTTATTTGGGGCTCTCCATGCCTATGTAACACTATAAGAAATAAACAAAGTATGTAGGTATTTCTAATTATTTATTTATTGACATATGTAAGAACATATATTCATATAATAGAAAAATAATGCTTTTTTTCCTATTTACTTTTTACTGTCGCAACTAGAATTTTGTTACGTATCCATTTCTCACATTATATATATATTTTTTAATTATCTTTAAGCATTTATTACAATTAAAAGTCAATAAATAAAAAAAAACTCATGTAATTTTGACTTTATCGATAAGATATATTCATATGAAATAGGTTTTGTAGTTATACTTGAAATTTTCAATTATGGCGCGTTATTCCGACAAGCCTATTTGCTGAACCTATTCTTCTCCAGCCAAACTTTATTTTTAAAATAAAAGGATAAAATCTTTTATATATAAAAACAAGTAAGTAACTAGAAATTTTATTTAAAAA